>JAPFBL010000196.1:927500-1366556 GCA_026182355.1 Hermatobates lingyangjiaoensis | reverse complement strand
GCAAAGTGAACATGTTTAATATGAGTGTAAGACGAGTTGGGAAGATGAAACGATTAAGTTTCTTGTATATTTGTTAATAATTGAACTTTTCTTTAGGCATAAAGTACAGAGTTAGAACTATAATTAAGTGGAAATTAACTAAATAAAAGAAGCTAATAAACAGCTACGATTCAAAAATACCAAGCTTTAGGTAAATTATTGAAGCATATCCCAAGATCTCAAGTTCAGGATAGAAATTCGATGATCTTGGGGAAAATTCGAAGGGATGGTAGCTCTGGTCTATACATTAGTTTTGATTCACTGTAATCTAAGACATGTTAACAGAGTGTACTTCAATACTTAAGAAGCAGCCAGAGTGTTTCCTTCAAGGGATTTTTTTATTTATTAATCCCATTTTTGGAACTCGTATTGTGATTTGCCCTTCCGACATGTATATTGTCTCTTATAAACGTACCCTATTACCATAAACTTCTCATGATGCGTTAAATCTTCTTACATATCAGATTAACTCATTAAGATAGATTAAATTTCTTTTATTGACATTTAAATAGGTATTCTTTTTGACGGATTCTGATAACATACTCAAATTTCTAAATCAACGTAAGCCAATCCAGCAAGTACTGCGGGATATTCCTTATTCAAAGTGCAATTTTTAGTTTTCATAGCTGTAATGCAATTGCTGATATTCAATATTTCTTGAAATTTTTTTACAGTTTACTGCTTTTAGGTTTTTGTGGGGTCGTTTTTATAAATTAATAGTTATTCGTTAAGAGTAAAAAAATCAAATTTAAGAAAAAATAGTATATTTTAATAAAATTAGACGTTTACTACTTCTCATCGTAATGCTACAATTTATACTCTATGCAAAGGGCCAGGGTAGCTCTTCAAAAATGTTTGAAAATTATACTATGATGTTTGTGACAAAAATCGTTTGAATATTAAAATGTGAAATTTGTGATGAAAAATGTTTAAAAATTATAATGTGAATGTTTAAAAATTATAATGTGAAATTTGTAACAAAAAATTAGAGATCATTCAAGAATTTCTGGTACCTGATTGTTTCCAATTGAACTAAGCGTGTGGAAATATTATCATAAAGATTAACCTACCTGCGGCCGCTATTATCAATTAAAGTCAAAATGTAAACAAACAGGTTATACAGGAAACCTTATCTATTATAATATTTTTGGGATATTACCTGAACCACAACTCTGATTTTCGATTTTTATTTCCAACATTTCATATTTTATGCATTAAGGCCGTACACGCCATATTTCTTGACAAAAAATGCAAAAACTCAAAATCGGCAAATTTTTGAGGTTTTTGGGCCCTAGGGGGCCTGGGTTAGGCTGCCCCCCAGAGTTTAATAGCCTAAAACCTCCCCAAGACCTATAGAAAGTGCCTTGCAAAAGAATTTTTGAAAAAGGTCCATTGTAGGCCGAATGCATAAGGTACAAACATACATACATACATACATACATACATACAGTCCACGAAGAGAATTTATATATAGATTGAAAGTACGTGATTTTTTTTTTATATTTAAAATCGCAAAATTTCTGTTATGAGGTTTTAGCGATGTTTAATTTGTTTGTTATAAAACTAACTATCCCTGAAACCTGGGTACCACAGCCAGTATAAAATCAAAATTAAATGATTATTTTATAACTATAATTCTTCCTAAATGTAAAAAAAAATTAGTGTCAATGCTTTATTTAACATAAAAATTCCTGTCAAATAACTTATAAATGTAATAATGCCAAATGAACACTTTTTGTTTAATAACATTGTTTAAGAAATTATAATTTTGTCCATAAAATCAGGTTTTAAGGATTCTGATATCTTCAAATAAGTAAACCTCATTTGCCTAAAAATAAGTTAAACCACCATTATTTTGAAGAATTCTTTTTATTTTGATAGTACTTTCTGAAGATTAAAAGTTGATACATGTAACCTTATATAACCTTCACATAAGCATAACTTAGAATGATAGTGCTAGCAGACAGTGATAGCAATGAGGAGATACTACTTTCGGTTTAGTTATATAGGAACATATTTTCGGTACAATTTATCTTGAAACTGCTGTTTTAGGTATTCTAATGGCATTTCTTTCTACGTATTTTTAATTGTTCATAGTGGTGTACAGAAGCAGTATTGTAAAGGTGAACCTGTATCTCCTACCGAAACCATACAGGGAGCTTTTGAACTAGGTCTTTCGAAATTACCTTTGAGACCTCTAAACGTTCCAAAACTAATAATTTCGAGTAGGTTAGTTCGTTTTCAAAGAAAACTTGATATTTCTTGTGTTCTAGAATTTCTTACAGCTTGATAGAAACACTACAAGTATTAACTTCTAATTCAAGCTCGAATTGAGAAAATTAAAGCTTATATCCTATATTTATGCTCATTATTAAATGGATGGTAACATGGAGTATCTGCATATTGTATCCTCTCATTACAAATATCGACAATATCTGTTTCACCCTGACTGATAATTGAGTAAATTTTTGTCAGTTGATATTAATCTTTTAAAATTATTTCTTTGGAAACTTATAAATATTATGTATAATTTTACTGTAGATACTATATTGTTTGCAGATAAGAGGAAAAAATATTATTCAATGCCAAAAATCAGCCAGAATTTGGGCTTCAGGAAATAGTTCTTATAGACCTGCTCGTAAGAGCTGAAATTAAATCTGCTATATTAAAATCATTATAGTTTACTATCATCACTTTTAGTTAGTGATTTCACTTAAATCTCCATATTCAATGCGACATATTATGGCAATTTTATGATTATTGTAATTGACCGTAAATTTCTGTTTCGATTTTATTTTTTGTTTTCAAGTGTATTTCCATTTCAAAAAGTAAGACACTATTCAGTTCCTCAATATTCTGAAGCAGGGAATTCTACCAATTGTTTCCTGTAAATTAATAAAAAAAAACTTTTTGTTTTATTTTTTCATTTAATAATGGGATCTACAACAAATAATTGTAGAAGTCATACAAAATAAAACCATTTCTTTTCTTTAGTGCTTAAGTGTAGCACTTAAGTTGCAGTTGTATCGTCAGTTCCTTTGTATTATTTACTAAAATATGTAGAAATTAACGGAAATGATTTCCAATCGAATAAGTTTTATAAAAAAAAAAGTTCCCAACTCAAACACAAGTTTTTGTTATTTTTTTTATTTATTTTGATATTTATTAATTTAACCCACCTTTTTCTTATTGTTCATTAGTCAAAGTATTATTTCTTTCTTGTGTTTGCAGGACAGATTCTGGAGTACATGCATTCTGTTCAACGGCTCATACTGATTTAGAGTTCCCCAGCGAACATTTTGGCCCTCAGCAAATTACCAAGAGCATTAATAGATTTTTTGAGAAATGTTGCTTTAATATAAGGTAAATGTTTCAATCTTCTACTTTGAAGTTTATTATTTTACTATAAGTAAAGCATAATGATAGTGAGAAAATTCGATCTCGAGATGACGGAATTACATGTTTTGAGGTCACAGAAGTCGTTTCATGAAGTTTTTTTGATGATGTCTGTGGGTGGGTGGTTGGTTGAAACTATACCTAGAAATAGAACATCTGAGGGGAATGAGATAAATTAATTTTTTTCAAAATTACATTCACCAAAACAGTACATTTTCTTCTAATGTAGTGTAATCAGTTATTATGTGGTATTTACTCATTGTAGGGTAAAAATCTAATGAAATGGTCTCCACATATAAAACTTTTAATGATATAAACAATGTTATTATGTGGTATTGTTGTTTATATCATTAAAATTGTTATATGTGGAGACCATTTCATTAGATTTTTACTCTACAATGAGTACATTTTCTGTTTTCAGAACATTTTTTTGACGCTAAACAGCTCATTAAAAATCATGAAATTTTGCCCCAAAATGAAACAAAAAAATTAACAATTTATAAAAAAGAATCATGAAATTTGAATCATGGCAAAGAGAAACAAAGCTGTAAAAACTGATTGTTTATCCTATACTAACGGGTCACATGATATACTTGTCGAATTTATTGATATTCATTTACAGTTTTACATTGACTTAGAATTTTTTTGAGTGAATCCACTGAAATAAAATTGATGTTTATAATGGAAAAAATTAAATAATTTATTGACTTATATGAGGTACTAGACTGCCCGTGACCCGTTGGGTCATCCAACACCTTCCTTTTTAATGCAGTCACATTCACTTGAACGTAGATAAACTCTAAATTAATACATTTTTAATAATGAACATGTTTTTAAGACAGTTCTCTTTATTTAAATTTTTTGTACAATTTGAATTTTCCAAAAAAAACTTTTCTTCCAAAAAAAAAAAATTTCCAAATGTTTGACAAAAAATTTCATATTCTCGTCGATTATTCATTAAATTTTCTCTTTCTAAACTTATTATAATTAAATCATTATAATTTAGGTCGAACAACTTATTTAATGCTTTGATGTCATTTATATCAGGTTTGGGAAGCTTATTTTACAAACGTCCCCATGAAAAGAGAATATGAAATTATTATTTGATATATCAAAAAATTAATTTATTATAGTTACCAGAAGTTTTAGAAGTTATCAAATTAATATAAGTAAAATATTAACAGCACACAATTATACCCGTAATCAAAAAACAGTTTTGTCATAATGCCTGGATTTTCTTCTTTCGATATATCTATTTTAATAAAAATGATATAGTAAGGCTCCCGATTCATCGGAAGGTACAGAAAAGTTCTTAATAAAACTAATTCTCTCTAAATTAAAGAGTTCAGGACTAACTGCATTGGCTACAGGCCAATTTTTAGTACTATCAGGAATTGATTGATTGTCAAGAGAGGAACTGATGATGATATCTATAATCCTTGAATCAGTCTTACTTGTGGCGCAAATTTACTAAACTACATTTAACTAGCAATATGAGAGTTCAAGAAGAAGATGAGGAATACTCTAAATTTCTGATAAATATTGGTGAACAGAGAGTTGAAAAGAATGAAAATAAAGAGGTTATTACTACCCGAAGACATGTTTATCCGTATACATAATGTTGATTAGTATTGGTAAATGTATTGAATACATTTACTCTTCATTCGGCAAACAACAAATATTGTTCACAGAAAATTCTATATAAGTTCCATTTAACGATGTAATCAGTGAAATTTATCGTAGGTTCATTGAATAATTTCCAGGAGAAATTAAACCATTCTGTCACATAACTCGTGTGTGTTTGTGTTGGAATACACACACACACACACACACATTACCCTCAAGAATTTCTTGACTCACTAGAGTTGTCTGGCTTGCTCCAACATAACCTAGAACTTAAAAAGGAAGCTCATGGCATGTGTATTTATGAGAAACATTGATCCACTGCATTTATGTAATGGAAGAAGACTAATAACTGAAGAGCTTTATGATAATGTGAATGATCTTCAAACATTGTTAGTACCACAGAGATTGTTTGCAATATTATCAAAAAATACCGTATTACCTTGTACATTTTCCTCAAATCTGTACCTATTCTGGAACTCGCTCATTGTTGAGTTGGTATGAAGAAAACTTGCTTTTTTAGTACTTTGTTATGTAGATTTTTAACTGAATTGAGGAAGGTTGGTTTCTGATCTTCCTGCTTAAAAAAAGAGAGAGAGTACATTTGCCAAGTTGCTCTAGTCTAGCATAAAAAAAGGTTCTGTAAATGCCTATAAGCAGAACACTTAGCACTCTACTTTACGATGACAGATTGTTTACTAGACTTTAAAACTGCTTATGTATACTTTAAAGTTGTATATAAAACAAAGTCAATTGTTTTTAAACGAAAAAAAAGTCATATAAAATTAAGAATTATTCGTAAGTTATTGTTTTCTGAGCTTTTAAAAATTTATAATGTAATTTAATTTGTTTCAGAGTTATTAGCACAGAGTTGGTTCCAAATACTTTTCATGCAAGATACTCCGTTGTTGAAAGAACCTACCTATATAGATTTGCAATATTAAAACCTGGTCTTTATAAAAAGGATTTGGTGAATAAAAAAAATTATATACCAATTCCAATTATTGAACATAACAGATGCCTTTTCATTTTGTAAGTTATACTTTTTGTATTAAAAGAATTCATAAGATAAAATTTACAGCTCTATAAACATAGTTCATTCACATAGGGTGAACTTGGTCATGCGACTCGATTTTTTTTTCCAATTTTAGTGGGTAAAAGCATTAATGAAAGAAATAAAATTATTTCAAATTATATTTTCAGTGACATTTGTCAGAAATTATTATACGTTCAATAACGGCATTTACATCTACATAAGAGTGTAATAGTTTCAGGTGTGAATGATTTGATATTCGCAGTTTATTGTTTTTTTGAAATGACTTGAGTGGTTGACGAATTGCTGATTATTTTAAGCTCGTGTTAACATACTGCTTGATAAAGCCACGAACTTAGCATTGAAAGCCTGATTCTTGAACCATCTTGACAGAATAGGGGCGGATTGCTTTATTACCCCAGAGTAGTATAAATGTTTGAGAAAGGGCTTTTTACAGATTATTTCTAAATATCTGAAGTGGTCGAATCTTTTCGATTATTGGTTGATGAAGAGATCAAAGCCATTCTTCGTGATCTTCAGTATATTGAACAGAAAGAACCAGAAAAAGTTGTAATGTTTATAGATTCACAGGCAGCGATTTTGACCTTGATAATCTCACTTGATAATGAGTCGTGTGACGTATCAGAATACCGCGCTTCAATAAGCAGCTTGATTACACCTAGATGGATTATTACATTTCAGTGGATTCTCCCAGACACTGTGGTATAATGTTTGTTGAAAGGGTTGATCAGCTGGCTAAGTAGGGATCTCTGAAGGAGCAATTATCTAAACTCTTGGAATACAATGAATTAAAAAGACTGCTTAGAAGTTAAAGGAAAGGACTTGCAGATCATACACTAAATCAGCTATCAGAAGGCAGTGGCATACTGTAAGAGACCTTCTTTCATTTATTATCATATTGTTAAACCTTTCGGCCATATCATTGAACTCTAATTATTCATACTATACTTAGAAGTGTGTATGTAGCATGTTTCAGACTACATATGGGTCACGATTTTCTTAACGATCATCTCCATTATTCAGTCAACTATCAAACTATAATATGAAATGGGGGAAAAAAAAAGACTAAGATCTTTCAACCATAACAAGCGGTCTTTGTCAGAGTCAAAAACCCAACTGAAACACTAGATGTATAAACATCTAGTGAGGGTTAGGAAGAGTGGTATTTTAAAAGAGTGAAAGTGTAGGAAAGGACAAATGTACAGAGAGGGATGTTTGGGAAAACAAAGGAATACAGTAAGAAAGAGTAAAAAACTATCCGCTAGCTGTCAACCCTCTTAGAACAGGCTATTCCCCTCGTTAACACTGAGTCGGAACAACGCATTATTAATGTTTATAATATTTGAGCTATTAAATTTAATCAACGATGACTCAATAATATTTCTTAACAACGTTGGTTTTTCGTAGGTAATAAATTTAGCTCCGTCCCAATCAATATGATGATTTTCATTATTTACATGCAAGAACAAGCGCTACTTTTTTCCTGTCTACTTACGTATACTGGTGTTGTTTTACACGTGTCTTTAAAGATTTGCCAGTTTGACCAGTATAAATTTTATGGCAATTTTTGCACGGGATTTTATAAATACCACCGGACTCCAGTTCCCTGGGAGAACTTAAAGACACGTGTAAAACAACACCAATACAACGTAAGTAGACAAGAAAAAAGTAGTGCCTTGTTCTTGCATTTAAATAATGAAAATCATCATATTGATTGGGCCGGAGCTAAATTTATTACCTATGAAAAATCGATGTTGTTAAGAAATATTATTGAGTCCACGTTTATTAAAATTAATAGCTTAAATATTGTAAACATTAGTAACGAGTTGTTCCGGCTTGACTAAGTGTTAACGAGGGCAATAACTTCTAAGAGGGTTGACAGCTAGCGGATAGTTTTTTACTCTTTCTTACTGTACTCCTTTGTTTTCCCAAACACACCTCTCTGTACATGTGTCCTTTCCTGCACTTTCACTCTTTGGGTGTTTGACTCTGATGAAGACCGTTTGTTACGGTTGAAAGATCTTTGTCATGTTTTCCCTTTTTACTTTACTATAAGTAAAGTATAGTGATCGTGAAAAAATTCGATCTCGAGATTTTGACGGAATTACATGTTTTGAGGTCCCAGAAGTCGTTTTATGACGTTTTTACGATGATGTCTGTGTGTGTGTGGGTGGGTGGGTGAGTGTGTTAGCATTGCTTGTTACCACGCTACGGTCCAGAATCTTTGATGGATCAAGTTGATATTTTACACAAAAATGGGCCTCATAAAGACGAAGATCCCTATTGTTTGCGAAGAATTATGCATGATGGGAAAGTCACTTTTTTTGCCAAAAACCGTTTTTTTTTAAACATTTATTTCTCCTAAACTGATAACCCTAGAGTTTTGAAATTTTGACATTATCTTTGAAGTTACAAATGCAACAAACGAAAAATATATTCAGAATTTTAAGACAACAGGTAATATTTTTTTTTCAATAAAATGTAAAAATTTTGACTTATAATTCAATCTCAAACCTTGTGAGAGCGATGCAAGCCATACTGTTTGACGGACAAGAATGAAACTATGCCTACAAATAGAACATTATATGGCGAATGAGTTGAGATATTTTTTTTTTAAATTACTTTCGCTAAAGGGGCGTTACAGTACAATTTGTGTTTTCAGAAAGTGATTTTTTGACGCTAAACGGCTCATTAAAAAAAAATGAAAATTTGACCAAAAATGGAACAAAAAATTAGCAATTCACAAAAAAAAATTCATGAAGTTTCAATTACGGGAAAGAGCAATAACGATATAAAAACTGTTTGTTTATTCTAGACTAAGAGATCACCTGCTATACTTGTCGAATTTTTTGTATTTTTTTACATTGTTTACATTGACTTAGAAATTTTTTGAGCGAATCCACTAAAATAAAATTGATGTTTCTAATGGAAAAATGAAAATATATTATTGACTTATAAGAGATGTAAGAGGAATAATATTGTGCAGGTAAATGATAACACTCATTAAAAAAAAAAATTCGTATATATGTTATTTGACAAAGGGGAAGGAAAATGATCTTATTAAATACTAAGAAGCCATAAAATTCCTAGTATAATAATTCTGTTAAAAACCAAAAATGTAAAAGATAATTCAAAATTGAAATCTTTCGTTTAGAGATTAATAACTGTAATTATCGTACATCTTTAATTAACAAATCACCTTAAAACAACATTTTCTTCGCTGTATAAGAAGTTTTTCAGAGAAAAAAAGGGTATTTTACTGTTTCAAATTTGAAAATTTTACATTAATATTCAATGTAGAAGGATGTCAAGTAAACGATGTAAGAAATCCACTGGCTGTTTGAACGAAAGCCATTCTCTTGTAGGAGAATAAATCGTTTCAAGAAATGTTCACTTTGGTTTTTCAAAAATGTTATTACTGCTGTAGTTATACTAATGAAATTATTTGCAAATAATAAATTATTTGTGATGTACAAAAATGAGCTTATAAATTGATATGTCCTTCAATCACTATCTGTACTACCTCAGGAATGAAAGGCTAATAATTATATCCCATTTAGATGTTTACGTTATGCTTAAATGAGACGTTATGTTTTATATACTCAAGAAATTTGACATTAGGTTACTTATAGTAAAGTAGAGTGTAGGCCACTCCAGATTTTTTATATTGTGGTTTGATCATTGATTGTTATTTCACGTGTTTATGTGAAATCTTATTGATCAGGTGTTATTGGAAATTCATGTATCTTATGAGGAAATGCCGCAATAAATGGAGTATGTCTTCATGACAATGAATCCCTCATGAATTTTAAAATGGACAATGCATTCGGTTCACCAACTCTGGTGTGATGAAGAGTAATAATTCTGACACCAGTAAGTTCTATAACTGGGCTTATTTATATTGGGCAGCATTGATCGCCATAAAACTTCAGCATTAGCTACCAGAAAAGTGCAGCCTGGCTCAATTCCCAGTTCATTTACTGTGACTAAACTCAACATATCAGTCGTACTTAAGATGGTATCATATCTTCATTGTTGAGACAATAAAACAAAAAAAAACACTTCTGGCAAATTACTGTCATGCATCTTTTCGTACTGTTCAGACAGTTAAAACATTTATTTATATATCACCATCATATTATATGTGAAAACACCGAATAATACCATGCTCTTTAAAACTTTCTTCAGCTCTACTCTTATACATACATTGCATGCTGTAAAAGATGCAAAAGTTTGGTCTATCTTATAATTCGACATCCATTACCAATGTACGAGCACATTACCAACCAAACCAAAAGTTTCTTAACTTTGATCTCCGTAAACAACATAGCCATGTCCGTTACTGTTCACATTATCACGATCACTTCAACTTAAAATAGTTATTTGCTTCAATCTGTCGTAGGGTTTAATTTAACGACTCTATCCTGGAATGCGAATATAAAACTTTTCAAGTTAATTTTACTTAAATATTCATTTATATTTTTCAGTCATTCTGATTTTAACGAAGATCTAGTTCAGCAAGCAACAAGCAAATTTGTTGGCATAAAGGACTACCGGCTGTTTATGGGACGCCAGAATCAGCATTCTTACATTGACACAAAAAGAAGTCTTTCGGAGATAACTTTCAGACCTGGAAACACTTTGTACCCTTGTTCCGAAAGTGAATCATTCATTTTTAAGGAGATTACTTGCACTGCTAGGTCCTTCTTGTATCGGCAAGTAAGTAGTAATTTATTTTTTTAAGTTTCTAATGATAATAATTGACTATTCTGACTCTCAGTTTAGGATTAGTCTGTAGGATACATGATGCACAACTCACTTCTATATTTCGATATCAAAATAAAAAGCGAATTTCTTAGTTGTTTTTTTTATAATATTAACAAATTACAGGAAAGGTAATTAACCAAGCATATGAAAAACATAGGCAAAGAGTCACTTCAATATTTTGGTATTCGGCGTCCTAAAACCAGATGCTCATAGTTGTTAAGAGCGGCTTACATTTGTGTTTTTACTGTAATACCTCGAGTATAGTAAAAAAATGTATACTATAAGTATATAAGATATCCAACCGTCATACCTCGTCTATCGCTGGTGGAGTCGCCCGACCGGTTTCGCAAAGGGCTGCATCATCAATGGGACTAAACCTATCTTCCATAATCACGAATATAAATACCTATGCAACTATCAAGACTAAAGACATGACTTACGCAGGACAAAAGACTATTCGACAGGCACAGACGTTAAGACTCAAGAACGAATTAAGATTTCTATATTGTAAAAAGACTGAAACTAACAAATGACTATTGACAGAACATATTAGACAGACTAACTTGCTTCAGACAGAGACGTTTTTAAAAGCGAGTAATAATATAAATGACAAAATTAAAAAAGAATTAGATAAGAAATACGATCGAATGAATAAAAAAAATGAAAAATTGTTAAATAAAACTAATAATGATAACAATAATAAAGAAAATATTAAATTCTATCCTAGATTGATAATAAAACCGACATAACCTTCGCGCGGAGTTGCGATCGAAGATGGACAACGCCCGAAAGCGATCCAACGACCCCAAGATCATCTTACGAGGTATTGCGGTTTGCCATATCTATATATATATATATATAAAAATCAATGTATGTCTGTTTGTTTGTACTCGATAGATTCAAAAACCATACATCCAATCGCCGTGAAAATTTAGAAGATTATTAGGTATATCCCCGGGAAGGTTTATGTAAAGTTTTTTAAAAATCAGAGTTGTGGTTCAGGTAATATTCCAAAAATCTTATAATAGATAAGGTTTGCTGTATAACCTGTTTGTTTACATTTTAACTTTAATTGGTAATAGCAGCCGCAGGTAGGTTATTCTTTATGATAATATTTCCATATGCTTTGTTCAATTGGAAATAACCAGGTACAAGAAATTTTATCATTGTTTTCAATAATTTATTATTAGTAATTTATGATTAGAGTTGGAATTAAATTGTTTCCCGGGTAGGTCAGCTAGTTAATAATATAAATTATAAATACCTACTTTAACACAATGGTACCAATACATGCCTAAATTTCCTACCTAATAGGACTGTACTATAAGTACAGTCATGGTCATATGGACTATACTCAGTATATAAAAAATAAAAATTTTTTATTCATTAATGCCTTTTGAATATGTATAGTTCCTTTTTCACTTACGTTTGCACACATTATTTACCAAGTTTAATTTAATTGGTTGAATATATTTTGTTCCAGGTAAGAAGAATTGTCGGTTGCTTAATTGCTATTGGTCAAGAGAAAATAACTTTGCAAGAATTAGATGCACTTTTTTCAGATCCACTTGCTGTTTGGAATTCAAAAGTAGTTGTTGTTCCACCATCTGGACTTTACTTGACCAATATTAAATACAGAGATGAAGACTTAGTGATAACAAAAGATAACGAATTTGTAATAACACAAGGCAACGAAGAAGTTTGTGATGAATATAATTCAGAATAATTTGCTATGTCCTTTTTAAACGATATTTTAACAAAAAAGTATGAATTAGTTCATGCAAAAACTCTTGTAACTTTACCTGAAGGGAAACAAATTGTGGAAGAAACAATTGATGGAAAGATGATGCGAAGAGAACTGCCTGGAAGAAGTTTGGGATTTGTTGTGGATTTGAAACCTGATCTTCAAATTGCCAGGATTCTTCCAAATCTTTACATGGGTTCTATGTGTGTAGCTAGTGACTTAAACATTCTGAAGGCAAATAATATTGAACATATTTTAAGTTTAGGTATTCAAGTGCCTCAAATTGAAAATATTAAATATAATTTTGTTTATATTGAGGATGTTCCTGAATGTGATTTACTTTCCTGTTTAGATGTTTGTTTACCTATTATAGATTCAGCTCTACGATCCCAACAGTCTATATATGTTCACTGTAACGCTGGTATTTCTAGAGCTTCATCGGTTGTTATTGCTTATTTAATGACTAGAAAATCTATGTCTTATAAAGAAGCTTTTGAAACTGTAAAGGCAGTCAGGCCTGTTATAAGACCAAATGAAGGTTTTGTAAAGCAATTACTTACTTTGGAAAAATCAATGTAGAATAAACAAATTTTTTAGAGGTGTTTGTACATGTATAGAAATTTTATTCTTCCCTTATTGGCAACACTCGGACATTGTTAATAATTGTTTTATTATAGAAATGAAATTTCATTAAGAATCGGTCAGCTTTCAATGTCCAAATCAAACTCATAAAATCGACGTTTATTTAAAACCTTCTATTCTGTAAGTGTACTTTTATTCCTTTTTGTGTGTCGTGCTTTGGGTAATTTAATGTTTTATTATAGTCCTTGTGGACCGTTTCTTAAATTTAGTAATAAAACCATCTTAAATGCCACTAATACAACCATCAGCCTTCTGCAAGCCCAATATGTATTAACAAATTACCTCGGGCCTTTATTAGAGCAATAAACAGTAAATACAATGTCTTCACTGTATAGAGTTACAATTGGACAAGAATTACTGAGTCTCACTAATAGTAGAATATAAATCAACAGTAGTGGGTTTATGTTCTAGACCTGCTAATTACAACTTACACCATAATGCACGGAAATTTCATTAGTCGTTGGCATATTTTCACACCAGGGACAAACTGATACACACTTTTAAATGCTTTGTCACCTTTCTAAGCTCATATACATTATTATTATTATTTGAGGGTGGCTATAGCACTACGTCTTAAAAAAAAATACTGTACTTCCCCTCTTCTGTTCTAAAGAACCCCAGCAGTTAGCTTCAACTCCTCCAAGAAGCTCAACACTTTTGCTGGTTCACCTACCTCTGTGCAACAAAGTTGCCTTACAGTCAGTCAGCAGGTCAACGGTGTTTCTTCCTCTCTTTTGCAGAATCTGCATAAACAATCATTGATAAAGTCCATTCAGGCTCCCTACGTTTTGGAAGAAAGTAACTTCCTTTCTCCTTCTTAGGTGCGAAATCAACTTTCTCTTTCGGGTCCTTAGGTGCACTTGTGGGAGGTTAGCTCCCAGTAGCTAGCGCTTTTGGATCCTCTGCACTTCCGGAAGATGGTCTGCGGACATCCTTCTCCTTAGTATCATATAGAGGAAAATCCCTGTATCTCTATCGGTGGTATTTCGTCCGCTCCGGCAGAGCACCGCATACCGGAGTAAGGCTATTTCCTCAATGGGGTCGCCTGGTACACTTGAGGATCCGTTCATAATATAGTAACCCCTGTATCATCCATCCTTCGGCACGGATCGCATAACACTTAGATTAGGGCAACATATATACATTCTGTATCCCCAAAATATCAAAAATGTCTTCAGAGCAGCTGAAATCCGTTAAAAATTAATTTTATCGTCACTATAAAATTGTATTCACATTCCACTTGATAGCATTAATGAATTGCACTAAATGAAACAATTTTCGTTATTGAATGAATCGCATAATTATTTTATACTAATTCTAGAACATGAAAACTTCTAAAATATTTACTACTTCTTCAAAGACTTACTTTAACTACTAAGTTATTTTAACATAATAGACAAATTAAAAACTGAAGAATAGTTTTAACTTAACAGTTTTTATTGATAAAATTCAATAAGAACATTTAAACCACCAGTGGAAAGTTAGTGTTAGGTGGTTATATCACTTATAAATACTCATAAATGATTTAAAACCTTTAAGCTCAACAAAATAAAAAAAAACTGTAGCTTTTACTATAATAAATCTTTATTTACAAAAAAAAACTAGTTAGGAATATGTGGTTTTTGACGAGTGAACGGGAATTCTTCTCTAGAATGATAAGGCTCGTAAGGGTCATCAATGTAGTATTTAGGTTTTCGCCAAAACTTCGTCACCATTTTATCCAGCAGCCAACTTTGAGAAGCATTCGTAAATATGTGTTGGCGTAGTCGACGTTTTCTATTTGCACTTTTCTTATACAACTTTTTGTGACGTCCACATCTAGTTCGAATCCAAATTCCCCTAAAATTAAATATAATTGTTCATTAATTATTTAATTAAAATGCATATTGCGTATCTCAGTAATGGGATTCAGCCGGTTCGTGCGAACCGGTGCTTAAAATATTATGAGTTCGGCGAACTGGTTGTTAAAATTACGTAAACCCCTATTCAGACCTGTATTAATTAGCCCACTATCAAACTCCACAAGTGTCGCGTGACTCACGTAACTTGTGTGTCTGTATGACACCGTAATTTGAGCATGTATATAGCCTATATATAACTAAACAATTTAGTTTCGTTTGCGTAACTGTTACAGTGCTCAAACTGCTCATGACAATGCAGATGTTGAGTTGGTCTAGCCTACATTAGGCCTAGTTTTAACTTTTAGTTCTGAATCAAATATTGAATGTTTTTAGGTCTAATTTCCTGAAATCACCAGATTAAAGTAAGTGTTTGTTTAGATAAATAATTCAGGAATAGCTGCCCGTCTTTGTAACATTAAAGGCCCTAACTTTAATAATTGATAATTTTGAATGAAATGTCAATGCTCAGTAAAACCCTCCAAGCAAGAGGCACAACTTTGTTGAGAGAACAAAAACCTCATAAAGAGGTCTATTAAAGCATTTGAATTGCTTAAGGACAATATAGAGACATTTGAAAAAGAAATTGATGGAAGGGTTGCTTCGGATGCATTCAAAGAAGTGTAGTTTACTGAAAACTGCAGACTTGTTAGCCTACCTCGTCAAAAGCATAGAAAATATGAAAAAAAGACTGATCGCTGGTGATCATGTTAAAGCAACAAGTAATGAGCAGGAAAACTATATTTCTTAGCAAAACGAAATGGTGCATAATAAAATAAACTGTTGTCTTATCACTGCAACTTTTGAAATGTCAACAGTTAGAATCAGGACAACTAGTGAAGCTGGTCGCTTATGTGCTTATGTACCATTGTTTATACACATATGAATATGCATATAATAATAGAATTCTTCAAGTTTGAAAAATTCCCTTCTTTTTTCATCAAATCACTGAGGGAAAAATAAGTATATACACATATACAATATATATATATATACATATATGTCAATGATCAAACCACAATAAGAAATGGGAAAACAAGACTAGTTGGGTTTTTTGACTCTGACGAAGACCGCTTGTTACGGTTGAAAGATCTTAGTCTTGTTTTCCCATTTTCTTATTGTGGTTTGATCATTGATTGTTATTTCACGTGTTTATGTGAAATCTTTTTATATATACATAAATAATAGTTTATATATATATTCACTGATAAAACGAAATACGATCCAAACTGGACACTATACGAGTTCGAGATTAACAAAGAGCAGCACACAAAGTAGGGAAACACACTTACAGACTCAAATTTTCGGGTAATCCGTCTTCAGGAGAAAAGAGAATGGGAGACCAAGCACGTTGCTTGTCCATTCTCTTTTTCCGAAGACGGATTACCAAATTTGAGTCTGTAAGTGTGTTTCCACTTTGTGTGCTGCTCTTTGTTAATTCGAATCGTTTATATATATATATATATATTTCACGTGTTTATGTGAAATCTTTTTATATATACATAAATAATAGTTTGTATATATATATACGAGTTCGAGATTAACAAAGAGCAACACACAAAGTAGGGAAACACACTTACAGACTCAAATTTTCGGGTAATCCGTCTTCAGGAGAAAAGAGAATGGGAGACCAAGCACGTTGTAGACGCAACGGCAAGTCTCGAACTCGTATTGTGTCCAGTTTGGATCGTATTTCGTTTTATCAGTGAATTTATATATATATATAAAGATTTCACATAAACACGTGAAATAACAATCAATGATCAAACCACAATAAGAAATGGGAAAACAAGACTTAGATCTTTCAACCGTAACAAGCGGTCTTCGTCAGAGTCAAAAACCCAACTGAGTTGGGTAACAAGCGAAGACCGCTTGTTACGGTTGAAAGATCTTAGTCTTGTTTTCCCATTTTCTTATTGTGGTTTGATCATTGATTATTCCTATATGTATAGCTCATGTATGAACTATTTGTATATTTAAAAATTAATATAATCAGGGTACTGAAAACATATACATAATTAGCTTTAAGAAAATATGGCTGAAAATATAATTAGTCCAGTTGCCATATTAACAGACATGAAGTTAGGGTTACCGAAGTTAGTTCATTAATAATCTGAGGTAAATTTGTCAATTTAAATCATTCAGTTTCGAAAGTAAAATTAATAGGTAAAATACCAATTTAAACGATAAAATCTTCGAAGCACTGCTTTAACAGACTTCCTTTTTCCTTTCCTCAGAGAAAATTTGGTTAATGGTTGAACTATTTGGATTGTTGGACAAACATTTGGCGGCAGTAATAACCTTGGAGATCTAAAACAATATGGAAAATAATAATATCGATATTAAAATAACACAAACAAACAAACAAAAATAATAGACATACGAATTATGATTTATACTTGAAATTCTTGTAAACTGTCCCAACCAATCATTAAAAGAAACATGAGTCGAAGATATATTTGAGAATCTGCAACTAGGAGTTACGGGTTGTCTCCACAAAGGTAAGTGGCCAATCTGATTAGAACATACTGAAAAAATATAATTCTTCAACATTATAAAAATATCAGCGATCTTCGTTAGTAGTTTAGAGAATCAAAATTTAATTTTTGAAAATTAAGAAAAAATGGTTTACGTTTAGAAATAAATTTATCATTAACCAATCTCTGTAGTTATATTTATGCATAAAATAACTAATAGATTTATCCATTAAAATGAATATTCACAGAATAATTTAAAATTTTATAAACACTTTTATCCAAATCATATTTAAGAAGAAAAAACAAAGCATAATTGTACAAACCTCTTTTAATAATATTGAACATAATAATTAAGTCAAGGATAACCAAAACTGCGGCTCATACAACCGATAACCTCTGAATAGGTTATGGATTACATTATATAGGATGTTTGATAACCCTGAGCATTATTTTTATATTTTGTTTAAAATTTCTTCAACTCTTACCAAAACATAGTACTCAATTATTTAACTCTCAATCATTCATGGTGTTTATTTTTTAACGTGTTTTAATCGTGAAAATAGACTAATTTATTTAATTTAGAACGAAATAGAAAGTTTTTTCGTTCTGTGATGTTGGCCACTCTGTTACATTTGTTTGGTGCGTGTTTGTTAACTTTTTATTAGTGTAATATTTGACTTAGGTTTTGTGTTATGATTGCATTTTACTGCATTATTAAAATGCTGTGGATATTTTAAAATGTGTGGTTTGTACATGCGTGAAGGAAGACGCTCACCCGAGGGCAGAGATACACCAATAATATGCTCTAGAAATTCTGTATGTATACTTTAGTACATTAATATACTTGCAATGCTTTCGACTAAAGGGTATTGCACTATATTTTATTGGAAGTAAATGGATCGCCCTTTGACTCCTGATATAGAACTGCCAGCAGATGATATTCCTGACCTTAATGTGAAATCCTACTATGGTCAAAATATCCCAATAGTTCAGAAAGATTTCGGAGTTTATTCATATAATGATGATAGCGATAGTAGTTCGAACCATGAAAATTTTGATACAGTGGAAAACATAGAAGAAGATTCAGATGATTCTGAATTCATTTCTGATCAGGTTACCAGAAAACAAAAAGAGGAAATCATTGAACCTGGCGATGTAGGAAATGATAAACTTTGTGATGTTTCAGATCCATCTGCAGCTATAGATGATTTTATTAATTCTTGTAACCTAGCTTCTTATGAGTCAACTGAAAACGTTCAGTTGAGTTCCAGTGATCAAGACGAATTAGACTTTGATGATGGTTTTCCTCATAATACTGCATCAATATCTAGTGGGTCAACATGTAGTTGCCCAAAATGTGGTACGTCTGGTCGGGAGTCTGTTTGTTCCAGAGATTCCGTGTTTTCTGAAGATTCATTATCTGTTAGCAAGGATTCTGAAACGTCTATTGACTCCTCTGACTATCCCCCTTTGCCAAACAGTATAATTGAAACGTTAGGTTATGGTCAGGGTAGTAAAAGTTTAGAAAGTAAAGTGAGAATACCTCAAATTTTAATACGGTTTCCTTCTATGAATGGTTCTAATTATATATTAGATCATAAGTCGGGAAAGTGGAATTTAAAACATGGGCATATTGAAGTAGAAGTGTCAACACTTTTCTTATCACCAAGTGAGATGAATCGTAATAGAAGTAGTGCTCCTAACGTTCTCTCTTCGAAATTTAATTTTTCCCTCAGTGATTTGATGAAAAAAGAAGGGAATTTTTCAAACTTGAAGAATTCTATTATTATGTTATCGGAGACTAATAAATCATCTCCTACTTTATATAATGATGTAAGTAACAACCATAAAACAGAAGGGAGTAGTCTAGAAAATAAATCATTAAATATTGAGAACCAAGTTCTTAAAAAGGATGATAATATTTGCTCTTCTTTTGGAGTTTACAAAGACTCAACTGTATCCAGTTTACAAAGTACTCATTCGTTGAGGAAATGTAGAATGGGATCCAAGAATAGCACCCTTGATGGGAGCATGTCAGATTTAAATGAAACTTTAAAAAATTTGGAGACTGTTGAAAGAGCTCTAGACATTGTTGAAAGTACAGCAATGGCTGCTAATTTAGAAAGTGAGCAAGTTGACAGTAATGATCTTACAAGTTTTACTGAATTCTCTCAAAGGAATGCTCATAATAATTCGAGAAAACATGAATGTCCAAGTATCAATCAAATTTCTGAATCTTGTGATTCAACAGTAGCTGCAAACACTGTTCATCGTATTGTGGAAGTAATTAAAGATGTTTGTTATATGCATAAAAAGTCAATGGAATCAGAAAGTGATTGTGGTGAGTCTGTAAATTCTACAATGGTTAATGAAAGTAATATATGTGTTGGAAACTCTAATTCTAATATTATAAGTGTTAATAAAAATGTAATTACATGTACAAATCCAACCAGTGCTTTTACAGATTCGTATCTTGTTGAACGTGAAGAGGATAGTTCATCATACAAAGGTAGTGGACCTAATTCAGTTGAAGAATTTAAAGTCATATGCCATGATGAAACATCTGATAATAATTTAAGCTCCAGTAAATTTGGTGAAGATCAGATGGCTTTGGCCAATGAAAGGAATTGGGAATGTAATAAGTATTATTCTGTAGCAGACGTTACTTATCATGTGACATCAGAATCAAATAAAGATATAGCTACTGTAGTTGAAGATTTGGCAAGATTTGCTGAAATTGCTTTGGAAACTCAGACCTCACAATTGAGTGACAAAATGTATTCTAGTGACTCAACGGGATCAAACACTGAGATAAAGACAAATTCTAATTTGGACTCATTGATTAACAGTATACATCATGTCTCTAACAATGCTTATGTTAATAAAAAATCAGATCACTCAAATAAAATTGATAATCATCCATTTTTAGAAGATGGAAATGCGACTACTTTAGGAATGGAGCAGGGAACAGGTGGTACTCCTGTGGAGTCAAGGCATACTGGTAAAAGATTAAGGAGCAAAAATCGGATAAGAGATAGATCTTCCTCAGCAGAAATTGATTCAAAAAGAGACGTAAGTGCTCTTTCAGGTGAGAAGACTTCTAATATAATTGATTCTGATGTGAATACAGGTGTGCATGAATCAGCCAGTGATGTCGTAATAAATAATAATATGGGTCAGATTGAAGAGAAAGGAAAATCAATACCTTCAAATAAGAAAAAGAGATGCCTAAAAAAAGGAACACGTCGGAAAGCAAACAAGCATAATTCTAAAAAAGGAAAGAAAGCTTCTGTACCAAATGTAAAAGGAAATACAGATGTCACCACAGATAATCCTAAGAAGAAGTATTCTGTTCCAAAAACTCAAACTCCACAGTCAAGAGATTCATTAGTTATAATTAAAACTGAACTTCCCCGAGATATTCTACCTAATAATGTTGGCCCTTCTACCTCAGATAGTGAAAGTTGTAAAGTAAATTCTCGAAAATCAAAAAATATTAATAGTACATTTGTGGTTGTACTAGATAATAATGATAAAAGTGGAAATAATAACAATTATGCTACTGAAAAGAAAGATTGTAATGAAGAAAATGCAAGGCCTTTGAATGATAACAAACTTCTAAAATTATCTAAATCAGCTGCAAATGAGCCGAAATCAAAGTTAGATGTTTCAAAAATTGAAGGGAAATCAAAAGTAAAAGGTAATTTATTAAAGTCAAATATAAAAAGTAAAGAGATTGCTAATTCAAGTAAGCCTGTTGTTGAAGTTGCCAATTTAAATGAATTTGCTGGACCTGTTGTTGACTCATTGAGTAAAGAAGACATGGGAAGTGAACATAAATCAGCTTTAAGTGATTTTGATGGGTCCTTCAACAAAAACGAGTCAGTTGAAAATTCAAAGAATATAACTCCTGTAGAAACACAGGATATTGTGTTTGTGGATGAGTTTAAAAATCAGTTGGCACAAACTGAAGCTGGGAGGAAGTACTGTGATGCTGATAACAATGATTCTATTAGTTTGTTGATTGAGGCAAGCAATATTATTCAAGACAGAAGTAATAATCGCGACAATGTGGCATATAATGAGAGACAATTGAAACCAGAAATTAATGAGGAAAGTTGGAAGAGTAATCAGTGTAATCAAAAACTCAGAGGTTCTAGGAAAGACAGTACTGAAGAAGTAGGTAGTGTGATCAAAACAGTATCTAAACTTCGTAGTGGAAGGCTCAAAGTTAATATAACGAAAATCAAGAATAAACTTGACGTAAATAATGTTTCCCAGTCCAGTTCAAATATAGATTTCAAAAAAGGGAACACTGTTATTGAATCAACATCTTCCAAAGAGTGTAATATTAATAAAAGATCAGAGGTTTGTGATTCAGAAAAAAATAAAATAGTAATACCTCAAATATCTGAAAAAGAAGTTTCAGAAAATCTTTTAAAATGTGCTCCACTATCGTCAAATAGATCCAGACGTCGACCAAACAGTCAAATTACTTCTGACAATAATATTACAAATGACAATTTGTCTCAGAAAAAAGGGTTTGTTTCAGATTTGTCAGTTTCTGAATCAAAAAGTGAAGTTTGTGGTAACAAAGATGGATTTCTTTGTGATCCTAAGATAACTGGGTACAAACCAAATTCAATCATCTGCAGTTTAAGAACTGAAGGCCTTGTAGATGCAAATAGAGTCGCTCAACTATTGGAATTAAAACAGAAATTAATGGAAAAAACAAAAAGTGGTAAAAATCAAGAACCTACTTCTGTTGAAAACCAAAATAAAGTGTGTATTGAATCTACTGTAGTTAGGAATTCAGAAAAAACAACTGAGAAGCCTGTAAAAGAAATTGCAACTTTAAAAGAGGAAGCCTCAAATCAAAAGAAAAATAATTCTTTAGCTAAGTCCAAAAATAATACCGAAGCAAAACATGATTCAGGAGGCGGAGTATGTCAGGATGTAATGTCTGGGATAACTGTTAGAGAAACTAGGAGCAAAAGTAATAAAGCCCTATTACTCGTTGATCTCAATAGTGTGAAGAAAGTTGAAGATCCTAAAGAAACTGAATTTCCTCAAAAAGGCTCTTTCAGCGAAGGTAACAATTCAAGCTATGTAGAAAACAAAACTGAGAAATGTGTTTTGAGAAGTATGCCGTTATTGGATTTTGATGATGAAGAAGACGATTCAGAGAAAAATGTGATTCCTTGCAGAAATGATAGTACAATTCAAAGTCAGAATAAACTGGGAAAAGATAGTGGGAATCAAAATGTAAGGCGAAATGAGGAGACAAAATCGATGAAAAGTATGGATTTGCTGTCAGAAATCAAAGGTGGTGAAAATAAACCTAATAATGAGAAAGAGGTTAAAAGAAAGAGTGGTAGACTTCAGAAAATGACAAGTTTTGCTAATTCTCCTGGAGAAGTTAAGGAAAAAACAGAACTAAATTTGAGCATCCCAATCCTTTGCGATAATTTAGACTTGAGAGTTAATAAAGGAAAGACGCAGGAACTGCTGAAATCTGCAATAAATGGAAGCCAAAATAAAGAATTACTGAAATCTAAAGAAAGTAAAAGATCTCTTTTATATACTAATCAAGATAATAAGGAATCATCAACGGATAAATCTATGCTTAATGGAGGTCTGAATGTTGATTTCATTGAAAGTATTGAACCTGCAGGTAAACTTTCTATTAAAATGGACAAAAGAAAAAGTAAAAGAAAACCAATGCATTTATGTGTAAATAGTCAAGTCCAGGCACAATTGGACGTAAATTCTTCAGATTCTAATAATGTTATTGTAAATAGTACCCAAACAAAAGATACATTAAGTGAAATAATTGCCAAAGGAAAAGATCAAGGTGTAGCAAATAACTCACAACTTAATTTTAATTATAAAGATTTGGAAAAGAAAAAGGAAGAAGTCTCTGAAGATGTTAAATCTTTGAATCAGATTGAATCATCTCTAAGGGAAACTAGAAAGAAATCTTATAAAATCCTTGAATCATCTCTAAGTAGGAAGGGTGAAATTAGTGTTCCTACTAAAGCTGAAATGAAATGTTATTCCACTGAAAATGAAACTGATTTATTAAATAATGGTCAGAAGGAGTTGTTCAAAAAATCGAAAGGTAGACTTAAATTTGTCTCTACCGAAGATAGGTTAAATAGTAAGAAGTCATCGAAGAAGATTGGTAGTGATATTAAAAGTAACGCTAGTCAGACTCAATCCTTGTCAACAGCTTCAGAATTTGATAAATTAGAAATTAATCCTGACCAAAATAAAACAGAAGAAAATAGTTTGAGGATATCTACCAAGACTGAAAAAAAGATATTTCAGTTGCCGTTGAGACCAAAGGGTAAACTGTATTCATCTAAAAATGTTAAAAGTTTGGAAGGGAAAATTCAAAAGGATGGACAAGAGAAATCACGTATACCTTTAAAAATTAATTTAAAGAATAAAAGAAATTCGAAGCCAGTGACAAGCGATATTTCGAATATTTTAAACAAAAATGAAATATTAAAAACAAATCAAATATCTTATAAACCACATTGTAATCAAGAAAATGATGTTTGCGAAGTCATTGAAAGTGAGAAACAAAAAGAACAAATGAAATCTGGCCAAGTTTTTCCATTCAGTTGTACAAAAGTTACTTCACCCAAAAGTAAAGTCCATGATAAATCTACGAACAATATTCCAGAAAGAAGTTCTGTCAGAATTGCTATTAGGAATTCTACGGCTATGGAATTAAAAAAGACTTTTGGTCAAATTCAGGATAAAAAAGTAGATTCAGATATTGATACTAAGAAGAAAATAAAGACAAATGAACAAATTAGCAAAGTGTGTCCTACAGATATTGACATTAAACAGTTGCATGTTAAAGAAACCATAATGGTGAAAGGAACTCCTATGGCTCCTGAAAATAGAGCAGATTTTGGTAAAACAACTGATAAAATATCTAAAGTTGTTTTAAAAGAAAGAAATTCAAAGAAAATGAACAATAAGAAGCTTTCTGAACATTTTCATGAAGAAATATTTCCTGAAAATTCAAAAATTGCAAATGAAAATATTGAAAATATGGCTGATTTAATATTGTTAAAAGAGAAGAGTAACAGTTCGAGGTTATCGGTTAATTGTGTTTACAGCAGTGATTGCTTGGGAAGTGATACTGTTGATAAACTAGTGAATGGGGTACAAGATATTGAGCATTCCTTTGTTAAAGATAAAGAAATAACTGGTCACAAAGTTAGTTTGTTGCTTGATTCTATCAGAAGTGCTCCTGAGCCTGTTGAGTGTAACGAACAAACTAATTTAGGTACCGGAAGTGTAGACTTGAATACGGGGATTATTTATAGGTCTCAGACAAATGAACCTGAAGTTGATGGAACTGTTGTTACTAATACTGGTAAGTTTTATGAAAATTCTATTAATAAAAATTATTTATTTAAATTGAAAAGGTCTAATGAAGTTTTGTTTTCAGATAAAACACATGAACCTGTCTCCAAACTAGAAGAAAATATGAATTTTTCAAACAAAACTGATAAAGATTCAGTTTCAACAAGTGGTTTCAGTTCTTCCTGTGAAACTGATAAATTGATTGCTTCTTCAAAAAAGGATGTGGAGGTATCAGATTTTGGTAGTATAGAAACAACTACAGAAAATAATGAAGTTAAATTGGAATTTGAAACAACTGCAAAGACGACCAACACAAAAGATGAGAATCTTATATCTGAAACAGATTCCTATGGCATACAAAAGTCTAACGAGAACGGGGCTTCTGATTTGTCAACAAGTTGTTCAGTTGAAAAAACTACATTAACTACGAAATTACGGATGAAGAGAAATCAAAAACAGGTACCACTTCTTATACCCATTTCTAATAAAGTAAAAGAAAAACAAAATTTAAATATAGATAATGACTTGAATCAATTTAAAGAAAGAATTAATAAAATTAAGATCCCTGCAAGAAGTGTAAAACCATTAAACAAATCTGTGACCAATACTGATAATTCATTGAAACAATCTTCACTTGTAGCGGAAACTACAAATCAAAATGACGATGAAAGCGTGACTATTTTGAAATTAAAACCAACTAAATTAAAAAATACTGCAAAACGGAAGAATATTTTGAAACCTTCTAAAAGAAAATCACAATGTAGTACTGATGAAATATTGGTTTCTGATGAAAAGAAAAAAATAGTTGAAAATGGAAAACTTCTAGTGAATTCAAATGGTTTTAATAATTTAGATGAAAAAGTAAGTGGTACAGAAAAGTGTTTGGAACCTGAAGGTGATGTTTTATCAAAATCTGACGATGCTTTGCCATCAGTTTATATTTTAAGTGCAAAGGAAAGTAAAGTGGAAGAAAAAACTGTTTGTGAGGTAACTACTTCTCTAAACGAAGATCGTAATGAGCCCATCGAAACAGAAATGACACTCAGTAATCATTTGGGGAATGACGGTGAAAATCAAAGTGTAGGTGGGACTACAGCTGATAACTGCTCATATAGTGCGAATGGAGAGTTCGTCGATTCTAGTGAAAACGACCAAATAAATAAAAATCTAAAGAAACAGAAAAAGAAAATTGATTCTGATAAAATTTTGGTTCCTTTTACAAAAACCTTGATTCCATCTGAACTGATGGAAGGGGTTACTGTAATGCCCCTTTCTGTGACTAATGAACCTTTCATCAATCCAGAAGAACCTGTAAATATAGAACATGTAAAAACAGATGAAAAATTTAATAATTTTCCCACAAATGAAAATAAGGATTTAAAAAGTACTGTAACATCTGAAGTTGCTAGCAATGAACCTACATCTAATTTAGGAGAACCTGAAATCTTACGAAACAATTTACAAACGAATGAAACGCCACAAGCAGAAGAAGAAATTAGGAAGGATGCTTCCATCGGGAATTCAATCAAAGATTTTACAGGAGAGAATAGTCTCACATCTTTTTCTGTAATTAATGAAGAACCTACTGCTATTCTAGAAGAACCTGAAAATTTACTAGAACTTACGGAAGCAAATAAAGAGTCAGAAGTTGAAGAAAATGTAAGTAATCTTTCTGTAAGTAATGAAGAACCTACTGTTATTCTAGAAGAACCTGAAAATTTAGTAGAACTTACGGAAGCAAATAAAGAGTCAGAAGTTGAAGAAAATGTAAATAATCTTTCTGTAAGTAATGAAGAACCTACTGTTATTCTAGAAGAACCTGAAAATTTAGTAGAACTTACGGAAGCAAATAAAGAGTCAGAAGTTGAAGAAAATGTAAATAATGATGACAGTAATATTTTAAATTATAACTTTACAGAAGAGATCAGTGAAATCCCTTTTCTTTTAATTACTGAACCTACGACCAATTTAGAAGAACCGGTAAATTCAGCAGAGGATGTAAAAATAAATGAAAAACTACAAAGTGATGGTGATAATAATAATACTAGTGAAGATTTAAGCAATCAATGCACAAAGGAGAATAGCATTACATCTCTTTCTGAAAGTAATCTACCTTTGGATAATATAGAAGAACCAGTAAGTTTTATAGACGAGGCAGAAGTAAGTGAAAAATCTCAAATAGATGAAAATGCAGACAAAAAAATAACAAGAGAGAGTAGTACCGTACCTCTTTCAGTAACCAATGAACCTATAGGTGATCTAGAAGACCCTGTAACTTTAATAGATAATTTAGCATCAGTTGAAAAGCCACTTACTAATGACAATAATATTTCCAGTAAAAGTTTAGAAAAAGATTTAATAGAAGAAAATAGTATCATACCTCCTTATGTAAGTAGTGAATCTATTGATAATCTAGAAGAACCAGTAAGTTTAATAGTCCCTATAAAAACAAATGAAAAATCTGAAAATTATGGAGACAATAATGATGATTGTAAAAATTTAAGCAGAGATTTAACAGGGAAGGAGGGTGTCTTGCCCCTTTCTGTAAGTTATGAACCAACAGCTGGTCTAGAAGAACCAGAAAATTTGACAGAATCCAACGAAAAATCAAACACTACTATGGAATTTAATAATCTAACAGGAGAGGTCATTGACATACCTCATTCAGTAAGTATTGAAACTAATAATAGTCTAGAGGATTTCGAGAATTTAATAAGACAATCTGAATCCAACGAAAATCTACATAGTGGTGGAGATGACGTTAATACTTATACAAGTGGAAGTGTAAACAAAGACCTCCCAGGAGTTAAAACTGATGATTTTGACAGAATCCCAAGCGTTGCTTGTTTTGTGGAAATTCAAGGTAATGAAACTGTTGCAGTTTCTAAAATTGTCAATGTAAATGTTGAAGGAATGAATGACATGGAAGAAAATATGATAAAATCAACAGAGGAGACGAGAATGATTGATACCAGTGTCGAAGAGTCTAATGGTAACAATTCAAGTGATTTGTTGAAAGAAACTTGTGACAGAAATGAAAACTATGGGTCTGATACTGAGAAAGTGAACGAAAATATTGATCAAGAGGTGTGTTTGGAAGCGGAAGTGGTTGTCGGTGAAGAGGAAGCCGATTTGGCAGTTGAAGATATGGTATCTAAGATTTCTGAAACGGTTGTAAATGGAAGTCATTTGTTTTCACTTAAACCAAAGAACAGTATGTCTGACACCATAGTAGAAAAATGTAATGTAGCCGCTAGAGAGGGTTTAGAAGATAAAACTTCTTCTGGGTCTTTAAACGAAGAGAATAATCACTCATATTCAAATAATCCAAATAAATTTGACGAAATTATTGTTAAAGAGAGCTCTTCTGATTATGGAAAGGCTAGTATTGTTGATAGTAGCATTTCTTCAGGTAATTCAACATTGAGCAGTTCATTTTCAGCGTTGGTGGAATCTATTTGTTCAGATGAAGCAACAGTTGAAAAAGAATTACCACCTTTTCAGCTCCCAGAAGAAAATATTTCAGATTTTCTAATTGAAGCAATCAAAAACAACAGTGATGATACTCTAGGAAGTCAAAATGAAGCATCTCAGCAATTAACAAGATCCAATCAATTTACAGAAGTTGTCATAGGAGATAAAACTGAAATTGTTTGTGAAAATACAAAAGATGTCCTCCAAGAACAGTCTGAAGGTAAGTCCTGTTATTTAAAATTATATTATTCCAAATGTCTTAATTTACAAGTAAAACAAAACTATTTTGTTCCAGAACCAACTAAAGATATGGATAATCTGATTGAAGAAGAAGTTAATATATCTAATGGAGAAGTTAATTCCTTGGAGAAACCAGCTTCAGAATTAGTTGAACATGTGGAAGATGAAGCAGACAAGATAGAGGATGATCAAACTTTAGAGAATAGTGACGTCAGTGATGAGAGTTGCAAAAAAGTCGAAGGGGAAAATATTGAAAAAGATGTGTTTTCAAATGTGTCCAGTACTGAAGGAATAGACCAGTCGTCTGCAAATATTGATCAAACTACAACAAATGAAAATACTGAAATTACTGAAGTCGATGAATTCAATAATATTAAAAATCAAATACCTGGACCTTCCTTGGTTTTAGATAAAATTGATAGTCTGAAAAAGGGTCATTCTGGGAATGGTAAAATTAATTTAATACATAATTTCGAGAATTTATTAGGTCCGGATATTGAGAAACATGTTAGATGTGATGATATTTTACCTGAAGAATCCATTTCCAGCAGCAACCAGGTTAGTTCGACTGTTGAGTTATTGGGAGAAACGGAAGTAGAAAAGAGTTTATTTGAAGAAAAAGCAAACAGTAATGACGTTGAATGCATTCAGGATGTTTTGGAAAACGAAAGATTTGAAGGAGAAATTGATTTGAATATAGAAAACGCTTCACCTGTATGTATACTTAAAGGAACTGAACCAAAAAAATGCACTGATGAAGATAGAGCTTTGGAAGAGGATATTGATTGCAATAAAACAATGATTTCAAGTGAAAATAAAGCAAATGTTGAAGTACAAGAAACAATTAATGAAGATTTAGACATTTTGACCAAAGGATTGATTGAAGAGAAACAAATAGAGTTGATTGAAAATTTAATTAAAACTAATGAATTATCTAATTTAGATGAACCATTGCATCTAAATTCAGTTACGGAAACAGATGGGAACACATGTACAAAAGAAAAATGCTCTTTAGTTACTGATAATGTAGAAGCTCTGACCAATTTTAACTCGGTTATTGTTGAAAATGTCAGCACCAGTTCAACTAGTGCGGAGAATGAGTTTGACTCTGTTGGCGAGAAAGAGGAAAATCTTTGTATACCTGTGGTTGAAGTCTCCAGCACTGTCCAGGCTGTTTTCAGCCAAGTTAAAGAATGTACTTTAGAAATTGAGCAGTTGCAGACGGTTGAAAGTATGAATGAAACTCCTGTAAGCAAAGAAACGAATGTCGTTGAATGTATTGTTGATCATGAAACTGTTCAGTCGAATAAAGATAATTCAAGAAACAAAATTGAACGAAAAGAGTTAACCCGAGAGGTTAGTTCAAACTTGACAAATGAAGATATTTCTGAACCATCTGTTACTGATACAACAACCAAGGACGATGGCTTGATTCGTTTAGACTACAGAAACGAAGGAAACATATTAATGGAAAATACTCAAAAAGACACACTAGATGGAATGAATGAAGAGAGTAATGTGACAGACTTGAATTTAACACATGATGAAACTACATTAAAAAACGATGAAGAATTCTCACTTCCTATGACTGTTGATAAAGTAAATGATCAAGAAATTGTTGTTTCTACTTCAAATGACAATGAGAAAAAATTGGAATTTTCAGCAGAGAAAGAAAATGAAACTGTTGATCGAATTGAATTTCATAGCAAAAGTTCTGATTCCAAACCAGGTGAATTTTTGGACAAAATGGAAAATAACCTAAAGAGCCCTTCAGATAAAATAACAACATTTAAAATTCGAAATCCAGAGGATATTAATAAAGACCAGGAGAAGGAAAAGATTTGTTTGAACACTTGTGAGTATGAAGACATTTCTGATGAGTCACCGGTCGCCCCGCCTTATTCTCCCCTTGAGAACCTTTGTTATCCAGGTGAAAATTACTTATGTCGACCAGAGAACAGAATGGAAAAAGCAACTGACTCCCTTAGATCACGAAGCGAAAGTTCATCTGTTATTCCTATAAAAGAAATTACTCCAGAGCCCATTAAAAATCCAGTTGAAATATCTAATAATTTAAAGTCTCCTTTTCAGGAACCAGTTTCACCAGTTACAGGAGTTCTTAGTAAAAAAGAAACTAATTTGCCTGTTGAATTTGATACTGAAAAAGCTAGAACTGAAACTTTAAAGTCAAAAGCTGTAGAAGGTAATATTGAGAACTCTTTAAGAGTTGGAAAGTCTGAAGAACCAATACCAGCCACTCGTAATAACAGTCTTCGTATAACAGATGATGATATAGAAAAAAATAGAGGTGAAAATACCGGAGAAAAACTACTTAATGAACTCATGTGTGCAGTAAATGCTGAACAAGAAAGAGAGAGTAATAAGAATGATCATTCCACATCGTCAGTGAGTTCTGATTTTGATTCACCTGCTTCAGGTAATTCAGTTTCTTTAAATAAAATTGTTGCTCAATCTCCAGAAATTGATGTTGATCAAAAGTTAAATGTTAATGAAGAAACTTTGCAGAATTCAATAACTGAAACATCTCCATCAAATTCAGAACTAGAGAAAATTGGTGATAAGGAAATTGAATTTTCAGAAGATACTGATGAAGTTAGTCCTAAAAGTAACGACATTTATGATGATGATTTAGATGACAATCAGGCTAATTTAAGAGTCCATCGGACTGAAAATCCAAAGGTTTATACGGGTAAAGTCAGTTCTAGGGCGAGAAGATCTCCAAAAAAGAAGAAAAGAAGATATTTTACTTCTCTAATAGAGTATCCATTTTTATCTGAGAGTTCAACTGAGTCAGATGACAGTTGTGGTATTGGTCATTGGAATTCAAAGGAGAACTTTGAGGATGAGGTAGATTTTGAAACTGTTTCCCGAGAAACTGAAGAAGATAACAGTAAGTGTAACCTCGAAGAGTCTATGTCTCAGTCGCCAACCAGAGTTAGTCGAAGGAAAAAGTCTTTTAAGTGTAAAACAAATTCAGAAGACATAGAAGTTAATTTTGCCGAACAGTTGGGTAAGCGAAAAAGAAATCGTAAAAAAACAATTAAAAATATGCTTTCAAAATCTGTTGAATCTTTAGATAAAATTAATACAAAAACAAAGAGCAAAAAATATTCTAAATCAAATCATCCTGAAGAAACTGGAAATAAAATTTCTTCTGAAAAACGAAGAGGAAATCGCAGACAGCGTTCAAAATCACTTGATTCACTTTGTATTAGAGGAAATATGTATTCGAGGCAACTCAATTCTAATTATTATGAGCTTGGAGACAAGACAGGACGAAATAGAAATTCAAGAAAAAGGAAACTAAAGAGATCTGAAAAGTTCGAGTTCGATGAAAACTATGGAAAGTTTTTTGGCTTCAGGGCTGAAGATTTTATTTCCTATATTCTCAATGAAAAAGTGCGATTAGAGGCGACAGTTATGCTGAATAGAAATGACATTGATAATTATTACTCTAAGTTAGAAAAATATGTCAAGATATCTGATAACAACGGTGGGAATTTAATAATAGAGAATAAAGAGTCCAATCACTTACCATTAACTTCAAATGTCACAGAAGACGCTATTGAGGTAATGGAGCAATGTAATTTGACGCCTGAATTGTCAGAACAAAGGCTGGTAGAAGATGAAACCCTATCATGTAAATTAAACGAAGATTGTATCGTGACTAGCAGTGTTAATACTATAAATATTCCTACTAATTCTGGTGAGGCTGAAGAAAAACTATCAGAAAAACGTGTAGAAGACAGTGTACAAGAAGGTTCTAGTTTTAATCCATTACCAAGTACCTCGTCAGTTGAAAAACCCAATTATTTAAGAGAGTTAATTAGTGATCCTGAAGTTAGCAGCACTTCTAATCTACCAGATGAAAATTCAGTAAAAATATTACAGGAGGATGTCTCTTCTTCACATGGAGATTTGCCAAGACAAAATGATTCTGTTTGTTTTATCGAACCTTTTATAAGTTCCACAAATGTTAAAACTGCTAATATGTCATGTGTTACAAATATTCCAGCAGTGAACACATGTCCAAAAGTTTTTGAAGCTCCCCAAGTAACTCAGAAAAAAAGTAAATGTAGATTACCCTCTGTTTATAAATTGGAATTACAAGTTGAGAAATTATGTTTGAAAAACATTCAAGACATTATGAGAGCAAACAACATAAAAGTTTGTTGTGTACCTGATGTATTTCTGCATTTAGTTGATCAAGGGAAATATATAAAAGTTGCAAAATCTAATGAAAATGTTGTTCAAGTTATTGATGAAGGACGATCTCATTTGCGTATTATTTCAAAATCTCCATTTAATAATGAAGTTAAAGAGTTTGTTTTCACTGAAGGAAAGTTAAAAAGTGTTAACGATATTTCACCTGAGGATGAAAGAGTAAAAGAAGTTACTTTGGTGAATAAAGAAATTACTAATGATAATTTAAATGTTGAGGTTACTGATAACTCGACTGAACAAATGCAACAGGAAGAACAGAACCGAAGTGAGCAAGATCAAGAGAAAAGTGGAGTCCAAGTAATTATAATGCCCCAAGATGGTAGAATATCACCTATGAATATTACTTGTAGGAAAACAATTGAAGATCATGATTCTGGTGGGCCAAGTAAAGTTGGAACTGTTGCTTCCAATGATTTGACAGCTGAATCAGATCCACCACATCAAGATCAGGATAATTGTAAAAATGTTTTAATATATAAACCAGTCAATAATACTACCAGCAATAGTGGTCTTGACATAATGTCTTTAAAACATATGATTAAGAAGCGAAAAGAGCCTGGCAATGAAAAAGAAGAACCTCCAAAGAAAATGCGTTCTGGGACTTCAACAAGTGAAGATCACAGATTAGATACTCAAGGAAGTAGTTATTTAATTGAACAGAGAGTTGCTGAAAGTGGTTCAGCGTCTAATGTAAAGGGCTCCTTTTTAGTTTCTGATTTGAAGTCCAAAGGTGAAATGCAGTATGAAAGACATGAAGTTAGTTTTCACTCTTTATTTGACTACTCACATTTCTCAAGAGAATCCGCTACTGACCATCATATTTCTGACACTAAATCCGCTCGTCCTCTATCTTGTTTGTTAAGTGTTATCAGTGAAAATAAATCAAAAGTTGCTGAATCTGGGAAACAGTTGGTTGATAAAATCCAAGATATGGGTGCTGAAAAACTTATTGAAGAAATAAGTAAACAACCCAATAATTTGATTGAAGGAAGTTCAAAAGTGGATCTTCTTATTAAAAAGAGACCAATTACCGATGTTGACAATTTACCGAAGAAAAGAGAGTGTTTATCAACTTCAGTAGGTTGTGAAAGTGCCGCAGCTCCATATAGTCCTCCTAAGTGTATTGAAGGTAATGTGTTAAACAAAAATACAACAAAAAATGTTGACCGAAAGATTAGGACAAAAAGAAGAAATGTTAGCTCTGAAGAAAGTGCTCTAAGGGAAATGGTTTTGTGCAGTTCAAGTTTAGTTGGTGTAAGTGCTAATAGAGGATGTGTGCCAAATATCAGTTATCACATGGTTTATTCCACTTGCGGCCAAAAAGAACGTTCGTTAACCAGTGTCAAGATGGGAGATGGAATAATTGCTAGCCTTCCTAGAATAGTTCACCCACCTTGTAACCCTTGCCAACCGTTGAAAAGACTTTGGGTGAAGAAACAAAACTCCCAGTGCAAGAAGTCTCTCTTCAATTCCCTCAAGAAAGGCTACATCTTACAACCTATAAACTCCTCTCCTCTTACTTCTACTCCTTCTGAAGAGGTAATTCTTAAACTCAGCCTTCTTTACAAAGTACAAATTAAGTTAGAAAATTCGAAAAAATAGCATTTCATTTGTGAATATACATATGTCAAAATTCTATTAATTGTTTTATTCCTGCATTACCTGTGATAGTAAAGTCCTGTAATTTTAATTTTCAAATGTATATACATATATATATATATATCGTAATTTTAAAGCCAGTTTTTATTTTTACCAAAAATCAAGAAGAGTACCAAGTCACGTTTGAGAAGTCTTCCAGTCTCAACTGATATATTTTTCTACTATTATATGTTACCACTTGCTAATGTAAATATTTCTTCTTTTTTTTTATCACGATATCATAAATTTATTTAAATATTAATCCTATAAATTAAATAACTTTAATTTAAAATATATAAAATAGCTTTGAAATTAAAGTATAACGAATTGAGACCAGAAGATGAAGTTTGAGAATGGAAGATTGTGAAGAAGGAAGAAAGAAGCCCAGAGGACAGGAATGCCATGAAGTCAAGCTTAAGACTGATGAACGAATTTTAGTCATTTGTCTAATGTAGTTATTTTATTTTAATTTAATTAGAAATTGAATTTTATTTTTGTACAAGCTAATTTTGATTTAATACATTTTTATAAGGCAAAGGAGCCAGTTTAAATTTATTCTTTTTATTAATAGTAATATTTATTAAGCAAAATAGTCATACTTTTAATAAATAAAATTATTTTAATGAAAGTAGGTATAACATTTTCTTTATATAGTGTGTTGTGTAACTTTTTTTTTCTTCTTGGTTGGTAATTTTTTTTGTTTTTTGTTTAGTCGAATCATAGCCAAATGAAAGAAGATGCCAAAGTCACTCAACCAGGATTTCGGTGGAGGCATAATTGGAGTAAGTGGTTTATAGCATGATGTAATTTTTGTTGTTCAAATTATTTTGTAACTAATTTGTTGAAATAGTTACAATAGTTGATCATTCTCCTCAGTGGGGAGTTAGATATTTCATTTTGTGTTAGCAATGTTGATTCTCTCTCTCTCTCTCTCTCTCTCTCTTCCTCTTTCTCTCTCTCTCTCTCTCTGCGTTTAACAATTATATACCAAATTAATTGAGATATTATGATTAAATATTGATGTAATTATTATTGCTCAATGATCCGGTTATTCTCATCAGGTATATCCTGATCATCGATAACGGTACCACTCTCTTTTTCTACATCATAACTGCAAAGTTTTTCCATAAAAACCCTTAAGTGTTGACAGTGGTTGTAATCTGCTCAAAATTGCAGTAGATTTGACTCCTAGATTTGTGAGAAAATTTACAATAATTCATAGCGAAAACAATTGGATGAACTTTCCATTTTTAGAACAGCCCTAAAGAAGTCTATGAGTGTAAATCACAAATCATGGTCTCCCATGGCCCTGTACTATACATCTATTATTGAATGATTCTGATGTATTATTTCTTATTTTCAGAAGATTTGAAAGAAAATAACATAGAAGTCTTTGATGCTTCCTTGATGGAGTAGCAGGAAATGTGAACGATACGGTAAGTAATGTGTGTATACTATTCTCTCCTACTATAAGATTACATTCGCAACATACTTTAAAACTTAGTTTACATTTATTAAATCGTTTACTTAGTTTAAATCGTATAGAAGTAATCATAATAATGAAATGTTCAAGTATGTGAAATATATATGTAATATAAATATAATATAAGTATTTGGCCGTGTCGGTTACTAGCCATTGCGTCTACAACGTGCTTGGTCTCTCTTTCTCTTTTTTCCTGAAGGCATATTGCCCGAAAATTTGAGTTTGTAAGTGTGTTTCTTTACTTTGTGTGCTACCTATCTTCAATTTTGAACTGAAATATAAATATATATATATAAAATAAATTCAAAACGAAGGAAACACACAGAAAGACACAGACATAACTCACATCGATATTTCGACCATCGTCGTCATCAGGAGGTGCGAAGAGTCCCGCAGGAAGACAGGGCGGTACTGAACTCGGAGACCGCAGCCAGTACCCCACCAATATATATGTATATATATATATATATATTTAAACAAGTGTTGTTAAAAAGCACAGCGGCTTCAGCATTAATAATCTTTTTAGAAAGATGTTCTATTTGCCTTATTAATTAATCTTTCTAAAAAGATTATTAATGCTGAAGCCGCTGTGCTTTTTAACAACACTTGTTTAAAAGAAGACTTGCTGCAAGTATCACGAATATATATATATACCTCCACTACAGTAGTTGCAATCCCACCCACATCAAAAAAGCAATCCCCAGATCCCTTTCCATCCGCATCCACAGGATTTGTAATAACTTGAAAAACCGTAGTTCCCATATTAACTGTTTAAAGGAAAAATTAATTGATCGTGGCTACCCTTCCAATGTTATTGATAGTCGTGTCGTGCCGGCTGAAATAGTTCACCGGCACGTACCGAGAAAAGACCACACTGATAGTGTTTTCCTGATATCCACTTTTTTCCCTGGTGCTCATAGGATTGGCTCGGTTATTAAGGAGTTTTTCCCATTGCTCTCCTCTTCTCCTTCTACCTCATCTATTTTTCCTGAAGCCCCCTCCTTATCATATCGCAAACCACCGAACCTCAGAGGCATTTTCTCCCATCACTCTCCCTTGAACCCTGCTCTTGGGAGGGGAATGGTGGAGTGCGGACGGAGCAGATGCCAAACCTGTCTTATCATAAACCCTAATCCCTTTTTTACTTCCCCCCATAGCAATATTAACTACCCTTGTCCTCCCCACACCTCATGCACCTCGGTTAATTGCGTTTACCGTTTGGACTGCACCCAGTGTGATGCATTCTACGTTGGTATGGCCTCTACGCAGCTCAACTTACGTATGAATGGTCACATGGCTTCCGTTGGTCAACGCAAAAACCTTCCTATTGCTATCCACTCTAATTCCCATGGACTGGATTTTAATCACTGCTTCCGGGTCCAAGTCCTTAATCATATCCCTGTTCAGTCTTCTCGGGTTACTTTAAGAGCTTCAGAGGAGGCAATTATCTGTCTTCTCAAAGCTCGCTCTCCTCCTGGCCTTAACTTGTACCGTTAATTTAATTTTTTACTTATTTTTTTTTAATAATTTATTTATTTATTATTTTTTAATTTTTTTTATATTTTTTTATTTATTTTTATTTTTTTATTAATTAATTTTTTTTTATTTTTTAATTGTTTATTGCTTCATTTACTATTCTTCTCCTTCTGTTATTTTTATTTGCTTTTATTTGTTCTTTTTAGTTATTATTCTCTTTGTAGTTAGTAGCTTACCTAGGGCGGCCGTCAGAGTGCGCGCGTGTTCGTTGCATTTGGCCTACCACTCAGTTAGCTTCAGCTACTCAAAGGGACTACTTCCACCCGATGACGACGACTGTCGAAATATCGTTGTGAGTCTTTTGTGTGTGTCTTTATTTGTGTTTTCTCTTTCCTGAGTGAACTATATATATATATATATATATATATATTCGTATATTTGGGGAACAGTCCTTCATTTATACATGTGAGATTAAACTTTCTGCCCACTTTTGTCTTAATTAGTTTTCTGGATTTCTTTTCCAAATCTCGAAGTCTCACTTTCATTTCTTTAGGAACTAGGTGTAATAACTCACCATAGGTTTTGTTGTCCATTTTTTTATTTTTACTGACGTTTCGGTCTTCTTCGACCATCTACTGGGTGATTTTTGAACACATACTATTTTAAACTATTTAACATTTTTAACAAAAACTACATTTTAACGCTCGACTAACAAAATATAAAGGTAAACAATTAAACTGGTAGGTTGCAATTCCTGTTATACACACACAGGTGTGTCTTCAGTTTCTTCATTCCTTGTTGAATTTCCTATATGTTGAGGTTGGAACTGTCCCATGTGCAACTTCAATATGTTTGCAAAACTTGCAGTTTGATTATTGATACTGGGTCTCTTTTCCAAAATATTCAGGGCCTCTACAATACCTAATCTGCTGTGATCGCGTTCTTGATATAGTATTTCGGTGTTGTTTGTAAGCATTTCCCTGGTCAGCTTCACTTTATGTAACTTTCTGTGTGGTCCTTAGGTCCTCCTGCAGCTAGGTGCATCGTGAGGCGTCTGGATAAAGTTGTGGTTATTGCACCAATGTAAGTGGAGTTTAGGAGTTCACAGTCTCCTATTTTGCAGTGATATCTATACACTACATTGGTGCGCTGCAATTGTGGTTTCACAGAAAGGTTATTTTTTAAGATTAAATTAGTTGTACTTAAATGCTTGTAGTATATGCAGATTTTCAGTCTGTCGTGGGTATTTACGCATGCAGTGTTGGCCTTGATGATTTCTTTCAATATGCGTTCGTCCGTTTTGTAGGCACTTGAATATTGGTTTTGATAAAATATGGTGTGTGTCTCTCCTTGTCTTCCTGCTTCTTGTTTCTCCTTGTCTTCACACCTTTTATTAAGATTGTTCAAATATTTCTTCACAATGGTGTCAAATTGCCTATTGCTGTATCCGTTGTTAACCAGGACTTGCTGTATTCTTTGAGTTTCTTTATGAAATATGTTCCAATTGGATGAAGTCTTATAGGCTCTATGGATTAGGGCTTTGACTGTTCCATCCTTATAACGTTGCGGGCACTCACCTTTTGCATTTAAGTATATACCTCCATGTGTAGGTTTCACATAAATTGAAGTTGTTAAGTCATTGTTCCTTTCAACTATTGTAACATCTAGGAAATTTATGCTCTTATTAAAAGACAGTTCTTGGGTGAACTTGGGTGAAAAGTGGGCAGAAAGTTTAATCTCACATATATACGTATATATATATATAGGTGTGTTCTCTAATCGGGGTTCGGTCAATTTTCCAGGATAAAAAATCAAACTCTCGTTGCCAACGTTTCGGTTATATTTAAAACCTTTTTCATAGGCAGAAGTAAGAATTTTTTAACTAAGAAAATGAAATTTACATTATTTAAAGGAACAACAATGTTAACCGGACAAAACCTTTGACTAGACTGTCTAGTCGAAGGTTTTGTCCGGTTAACATTGTTGTTCCTTTAAATAATGTACATTTTTATTTTCTTAGTTAAAAAATTCTTACTTCTGCCTATGAAAAAGGTTTTAAATAAAACCGAAACGTTGCAACGAGAGTTTGATTTTTTATCCTGGAAAATTGACCGAACCCCGATTAGAGAACACACCTATTCTATCAAACGGTCTATATATTATTGAATCTGTTATATATATATATATATATATATATATATATATATATGAAAATGCCCTTATTAGCGATGCCTCTCCAGTTTCGTAATCAGATAACCGCGATTGGTTTCTTTTACTCCCTTCAACTGACTGATCTTACAGTTTACAATGATGTTCATTTACGTAATAATCACCTTTTGAAACTCAATTCTGTTTTAAAATATTGTTAACTCAGTTCCATAGTTTTTTATGTAATATAAATGTCTCTTGTAAAGCTGAGAAACATCTCCACCCATCTAGCTTACACTCACCTAAACTGTCAAACCTTTATTTAAGTCACCTACGAATTGGAATTAAATTACCTTTTAATATGCCTCCCATATTGTTACCTAATTTTCATTTCCAATCTAAACAGTGTGAACCACTTTTTTCCTTCCTCCCAGGTAATCTACCTGAAGTTGTGCCTGACTTATCCTTCCCAATCCTACTCTACTCCTCTACCACTAAATCCTTCCACTGTCTTTAATCAATCCTCTTCTACTCCTCTTCCACAAAATCCCGAAACAGCTAGTACCATTTGTAACCTCTCCTCATGTAGGTTGAGGGTCCACGAGGAAAGTGAACTCTCAAAGGGACTCACGTTTTCTCCTGTACCTAAAGTTAGCCATATCGAGCTTCTTGAGGATGTTCAAATGTTTTGCAGATCGCTTCGATGGCAAAATTCTTGGAAATCCTCTGTTAGCAGCAATGATGGTGTCATCTCTGAACTGCATTCTTCTCTGAAACTGTTTAAGCCTCTCTCTTCTTTTGAACCCCCTTCCCTTCCTGCTTCCCACCCACTCGAACTCTTCATTACTTTAAAAAATTGCCAACCCTTCTTTTCTGAATTCTTTAAATCATAATGACATCCTATCTCCTCCTGAGAGAAGGGCTATTCATGAACTGAGAAGCGACAGCAATCTCATGATTATGCCTGCTGATAAATGTTCTTCAGTTGTTCTCATGAATAACAACGACTATTGTCGTGAGGCTATGAGACAACTCAATGACCAGCATTACTACCTTCCTTTATCATCTGTCCCTACTCCTTCTTATAAACACTCCTTATCCCAACTTCTGGAGAGCTCTTCTTTCCGTGAGGGGCTCGCCAGAGAAGATGTAGCCGTTCTCGTCCCTTCTAATTCCCGTTGTTCTAATTTTATCTACTCCCCAAAATTCATAAATCATTTGAGATGCCTTTTACTCCGTCCCCCGGGAGGTCAATAGTTTCTAGCTATGGTTCTCTCACTGAAAGGATTTCTGCGTTCGTTAATGACTTCTTTCAACCTATTCTTCCATAAGAATGCAGCCTTCTTACTGCAGAAACTCTTTTCATTTCTTTGATTTGCTGAAGAACCTCTCCATTCCTGAAACCCTTGACTTCCCCCTTGCATGGTCACGATGGATGTGAAGTCTGTATACTGTCATTGGTCATGATAAGTGTTTGGAAGCTCTACGCTATTTTTTAAATCATAGACCCCTACCTCATTCTCTCTCTACCGATTTCCTTGTTATGGCGATCGAAATATTGAAAAATGAGTCTGTGTTATGTTTCTGTCTATGTGTCACAGTTAATTTAAGTGTAATGTGTCCTGCCGGACAGTTTTTCGCTTATCATATATATATATATATATATATATATATATATATATATATATATATACACTTTTTTTCGTTGGAAATACGATCCAAAACGGACAAATATAGTTCAATATAAACAAAGAAACATAGAGAAATCAAAAGAACACACTTACAGTCTCTAATTTTCGGTTTGAACCGTCTTCAGGAGAGATAAGAGAGGGAAACCAAGCGCACGGTTGGAGTCTCCAACCGTCTCTGAACCAGTGCGCTTGGTTTCCCTCTCTTATCTCTCCTGAAGACGGTTCAAACCGAAAATTAGAGACTGTAAGTGTGTTCTTTTGATTTCTCTATGTTTCTTTGTTTATATTGAACTATATATATATATATATATATATATATATATATATATATACAAGTTCTATTAAAACTTATGCCTATTCTAATTTAACACCTTTTCGGATTAATTTTTCCAATCTTCTTACCTCTGGCTTCCATAAGTTCGAGACAAGATATATCAGTTCTCCGAAATTTTTATTTTTATATACCAACATGTTTTGGTCCACATCGACCATTTTCAAGGCTATTTTTATACAGGTACTTTCACAACATACATAATGATACAAAACTAAACAATAACTAAAATAAAGACACAAAGTCAACAAGCATTATTCTATATATTCATGGTTATCAGAAATCAAATCTTGTAATTAGATATTGGTTTTGAACTATCCTTCGTTAATATTGTATAACAGGAACCAATTTGTGTATATTTAAATAATTATAATTTATTTCTGTCATAAAGATCTTGAAATTTCCCACTACAAAATTTGAATAAGTATTATTTATTTCTGTCATATCATCTTAATTTGCCACTACAAAATTTGAATAAGTATTATTTATTTCTGTCATATCATCTTAATTTGCCACTACAAAATTTCAGTAAGTATAATTTATTTCAGTCATATACATTTTGAAATTTCCCACTACAAAATTTCTCACTGATCAGATTTTCCAAAGATCACAGTTTGGAAATTATCAAAAAAGCGAAAGTTTTCATTGTATTCTGTTCACTTGAATTTTTGATAACCTTTTTTTCTGTTTTCAGGTTTGTTAAAACCCGATTCTAAATGTCACGATGGACAAGCACTTATGTAAATATTAATTTTAGGATACTTTTAGCTAGTTGTAACTAAAATAGGCTATCATTTTCTTTTTATGTTTGTAAATGGAATTTTTTTAAAAAAAAAGTTATATTTATGAAAATCAAATAATTTTATCTAAACAAACAGTCCAAAACTAAATTGTTTGTTTGCATTTAATACATTGTTTAGACACCTATGGACTTTTCACTGTATATAAAATTGTGGGACTTATTGAAATTTTATATATGAGTAGAACTTAATGAAATTGTTTTTTAATCTTTATAAAAAGTAATTTAAGTTGCTTTGCTGTTGTGAATATTGTTTTAATATTTTTCTGCTTTTTTTTAAAAAAAAATATCTATGTACATATAAATTAACAGATTTTGTTTCTTTTTTTCGCACTTTTAGGGTGAAAACACTCTACTAGATTGTATGTATGTAAATAGAGTCCTGTAAAGAATAACTGATCGATTGGGGGATTTGATCGTAACTGAAATACGTGTTTTCTTTATTCCAATCAGCCCTTAAACTATATTCTTGTTTTGTTGAGTTTTAAATAATTATTTATTTTTTTATATATTCAAACTGTATCCAAGGGTTGAATCCCCCTCTTAGTAATATTTCTGTGATTTTGTATTAAGATTTAGCCAGATTAGAGCGACAGTAAATTCATACGTAAAAAGTAATATATTTATCATTTTAATGGAATAAGTGTTTTCGATTGAATGAATCATACAAACATATTTTTTTATGTATAGAAATATATTATTTTGTACAAGTACTTAATTTATTTTTGTTTTGCTTGCTTTATTTAACGTCTTTGCAATAGTTTCTTTTTACAGTTTCAACTATAACTGTATGGTGATAATGATTTATAAATTAATAATATTTATAAAATTGCTCCGTGGTGTTATATTTAAAAGTTACTGATTTTATCAGTTAACTTGTGATAAATATTAACTTGTATCACTAGTAAAAGTAATAAAATGAAACTTTTGAAGTAAAGTCGTGGATGAAAGACTAATTTGTGTATGGTAACAAATTCAGTATTCTGGGAAATTCACTGGAGTTGATGCCACGAAGTTTATTCTTCCAGTAAGTACTGTACTATTTCTTTTTTGTTTTTAATGATTGTTTTAAGTTGACTTTTTAGGGCATCTTTGAATTATAATTTCTTATCAATACTTGTTGAGTTGTCGTCAAAAGGACTGGAAACACAATCAGTCAAATCCATTTTCTTGGATTTTAGATTGTTTTATTTTGTTTCCTTCAATTGTTGCTTCCTCATTTTGAAGAAAGCTGTTGTTGATGGAGGTAAAACCACCTTTTTTTTTTTTTTGGAGGTTTGTTTTATTGAACAGCTTGTTGATGGACACTGTTGTTTTGAAATAAACAACATATTTTTTATTTAAAAAAAACTGATTGTCTTGCTTTGAAGTAAATCAAGCAATGAATCTACCACATTTATATGACAGCAACTGTAACAAATAAATTCTACATAAAGTATCCAGTATTTAATAATTAATTTTTTAACTATATGAGTATTTTAAAGAATTTGTGTTCTTGACTCAAATGAATTTCCCATTTTAATATTTTGCCTAAAAAAAAGAAAAAAAACCAATTATGGAAGTTAAAGATTTTTTGTTTATATATATAGATATATATTATACATGAAAACCTTGAAGAAAGAAAATTAGCTAGGAGATTTGAAAAGCTCAATAAGAAAAAGGGACGTGCAATCAAGTCAATTGATTTTAATACAACTAATATATATTGTAAACAGGAAAACGATACAAAAGGATAAAAAACGTTTCACGGTTAATCAGAAACACAGAACTAAGGAACAAACACACTTACTGTCTCTAATTTTTGGTTGAACCGAAACTTAAAGACAGTAAGTGTGTTTGTTCTTTAGTTCTGTGTTTGTGATTCACCATGAAACGTTCATACATATATATATATATGATAGTGGTTGATGTACGCAATTCTAATCTGGCTATCATCATCGTTTTAACGTGTTGAAAAGATTTTTAATTTATCAATTTTATTTAATGTGCAAAGAATCATCACGTATGTAATATTTTACATAAAATATATTAATTTTTATTTATACTTTTAGAAGTTTTGTTTTTCTTTACGATGCAAAAGAAAAAGTACACATTTAAATTGAGTAGATGTGTCGTTTGTTAATCTGTGTGTAAACTTATATGTATGCTTAATTAGTAATGGTAATGAAATTTTTACTTTAATATGTATATACAATTGTGTATATAATGAATAAAATGTTCATTGAAGTGTTCTTTTGCTGTGTCCTTTTCAAGTTTAATCGTTGTTGTTTACAATGAGTAAAGTATAGTGAGCATTTCTTTGTTTATTCCCAACGGTGACATTTATAATCTTTCATCATTAATGTTGTTCTAGGGGCAGAAAGTGTGACCCATTTAGTTATGATTGAGCAACATTACAGTGTTATTTTACATCGGGAGTCCTAATTTGTACTTTAGTTTTATGGAGAGAGTACCCGGTATTGCATAGGAATGGGACCGACAACTTTGTATATTCTCAACAATGGATGGTCTTCATAAGATTTTTATTTCCCTTTAAAAAATCTAGACTATGGTCAAGATTCGAACCTGCCATTTTCAGTTTCAAAGGCAAGCACGCTATTGTAGGGAGTCAGTCCTCAATAATTAACAATATTGGGATTGTTAGCCTCAATCCTGCCTCTATTATATAGATAATTTAAAAAAAAATCAATTTTTGAGTTTTTATGGGATTTAAACTTTTTTAAGTCCCCTGAATCTATACATATGTGGGAAAACAAGACTAAGATCTTAGTCTTATTTTCCCATTTCTTATTGTGGTTTGATCATTGATTGTTATTTCGTGTTTATGTGAAATCTTTTTATCTATACATATGTATATATGATCAAACCACAAGTTGGGTTTTTGACTCTGACGAAGACCGCTTGTTACGGTTGAAAGATCTTAGTCTTGTTTTCCCATTTCTTATTGTGGTTTGATCATTGATTGTTGTTTCACGTGTTTATGTGAAATCTTTTTATATGTATATATATATATACGTGCCCACCTTTAGACTGCTAGACCCATGGTTCTGTACTCACTTTTGTCCTCGATTTATTCACGTGGGAGATGTTGTTATGCTGCCTGTACGATATCAGGTACTCGTTCAAGATCCCTACGGTAAATACATTTCAGTTAGCAAAACTAGGACTCTCAATTAAAAATGTTCATTGTCTGGGATCATAAAAGTTGATGATTGGCCTATGTGCTTTCTCTCGTTTTCTCTTGGACACTGTGCATATAAAATCGATTTCGATGGATTTACAAGTTTTCAGATCCTCTGAAAACTCTTTTGATAGCACTCTTTTGTTTATATCCAGAATTCAGTAAAAACGATACTTGTTATTTTACCAATTTGAACGTAATTTGCCAGATATTGTTAGTTCACGGTGTGGAAAAACCCCTACTTTTTTTTGACAATATTGAAGCTCGAAAAAAGTATTCTATAACAAAACGACTATCAATAATTTTTGTTTCACTGTTTGATGACTGTAGAAACTTAAATTCTCTATTTATTACTTTCTAAATATGAGTAATTTGTATCTAAATACAAATATCAATAATCTTTTATTATGGTAATAATTATTACAATAAAAATTATTGTTATTAAGTCCCAACCCTTTTTAGTTCTTTATTGAATTTGTTTATCTTAATGTGATATAATCTTTAGAAGTCAAAATAAATAAGTTATGTTAAACAAATTCTTTTTTAAATTAGATGGTGATCAATAATCAATTGAATTGATTAGTATTTAAAGATAATTAGGGCAAAAAATTAACTAACTATTCCTTCAATTTTAATGCATTTAATAAAATATATAACTATATTTTATATAATCATTTAATAATTGCAGTTGATTTACCAGGACTCAGATTTTTTACTTTACTATAAGTAAAGTATAGTGATCGTGAAAAAATTCGATCTCGAGATTTTGACGGAATTACATGTTTTGAGGTCCCAGAAGTTGTTTTATGAAGTTTTTACGATGATGTCTGTGTGTGTGTGTGTGGGTGGGTGGGTGCGTGGGTGGGTGCGTGTGTTAGCATTGCTTGTTACCACGCTACGGTCCAGAATCTTTGATGGATCAAGTTGATATTTTACACAAAAATGGGCCCCATTTAGACGAAGATCCCTATTGTTTGGGAAGAATTATGCATGATGGGAAAGTCACTTTTTTTGCCAAAAACCGTTTTTTTTAAAACATTTATTTCTCCTAAACTACTAACCCTAGAGTTTTGAGATTTTGACATTATCTTTGAGGTTACAAATGGAACAAACGAAAAATATATTCACAATTTTATATCAACAGTAAATATTTTTTTTCAATAAAATGTACAAATTTTGACTTATAAATCAATCTCAAACCTTGTGAGAGCGATACAAGCCATACTGTTTGACGGACAAGAATGAAACTATGCCTATAAATAGAACATTATATGGACAATGAGTTGAGATATTTTTTTCTAAAATTACATTCGCTAAAGGGGCGTTAGAGTACGATTTGTGTTTTCAGAAAATGTTTTTTTGACGCTAAACGGCTCGTTAAAAAATTATGAAAATTTGACCAAAAATGGAACGACAAATTAGCAATTCATAAAAAAAAAATCATGAAGTTTCAATTACGGAAAAGAGCAATAACGATATAAAAACTCTTTGTTTATCCTAGACTAAGAGATCACCTGCTATACTTGTCGAATTTTTTGTATTTTTTTACATTGTTTACATTGACTTAGAAATTTTTTGAGCGAATCCACTGAGATAAAATTGATGTTTCTAATGGAAAAATGAAAGTATATTATTTACTTATAAGAGATGTAAGAGGAATATTATTGTGCAGGTAAATGATAACACTCATTAAAAAAAAAATCGTATATATGTTATTTGACAAAGGGGAAGGAAAATGATCTTATTAAATACTAAGAAGCCATAAAATTCCCAGTATAATAATTCTGTTAAAAACCAAAAATGTAAAAGATAATTCAAAATATAAATCTTTCGTTTAACGATAACTGTAATTATCGTACATCTTTAATTAACAAATCACCTTAAAACAACATTTTCTTCGCTGTTTAAGATGTTTTTCAGAGAAAAAAAGGGTATTTTACTGTTTTAAATTTGAAAATTTTACATTAATATTCAATGTAGAAGGATGTTAAGTAAACGATGTAAGAAATCTACTGGCTATTTGAACAATAGCCATGTTCTCTTGTAGGATAATATTTCGTTTCAAGAAATGTTCACATTGGTTTTTCAAAAATGATATTACTGCTGTAGTTATACTAATGAAATTATTTGCAAATAATAAATTATTTGTGATGTACAAAAATAAGCTTATAAATTGATATGTCCTTCAATCACTATCTGTACTACCTCACGAATGCAATGCTAATAATTATATCCCATTTAGATATTTATGTTATGCTTAAATGATACGTTATGTTTTATATACTCAAGAAATTTGACATTGAGTTACTTATAGTAAAGTAGAGTGTAGGCCACTCCAGATTTTTAATCAAATGTTTTATTTTTAAAACGAAACTAGTAATTTTTTACCTCAACTGGAAAATTGGTAATCATGTGTTTCTTTATTATGAATGCTAAAGCTCTTCTCAAATGGCATCTAAAACAAATTGATAGTATAATTAACTATAAAAGCATCAGATTATATGGTTAAGGTCTTTCATACCATCCATTTAAGATTTCATTTAATAATACATTTTGATAGTGTTACTAATCTTACTTATTAGTTATTAATAAGATTGTTTTGATATTGTTTCGAGTGCTGTATGATTGCATTTTCGTTATAATTAATAAAATAGAGATGACCTCATTAAGTAAGGATACTTAATTACTTGATACTAACTCTAGTTGAGTTAACATATTTTGAAAGTAGATCGCTTCATCTTTCTTTAACTATGATTATTAACTCTATATCCAGTCTGCTATTTCATATCTGGGAAAAACAAGCAACCAAAGGTTGAATAGTAATTATTAAATATGGAACCCATTTTCACATCATAAAGATAAAGGAGTGCATTTAAAATTATTTATTATACTTCAGTATACTGCATTATACTGCAGTATTTATTGTAAATGGTTTGCAAGTTAATGAAGGAATTTTTCTGCAAACTGAACAAAGTTCATTTTTCTAGTCTTCCAAAACTAAATTATTTCGATTTGCAACTTATGGGTTACTTTTAATATCAGTGAATAAACAGTTTTAATCTTCTAATAGAAATTAATCTAAGATATAATTTAAGTGAATTATTTTTTTTATTAATATATGGAGTGAGTTATATAAAATGTTATTTACTTCACTCTGTCAACATTAGATAGCAGAAGCGTTCATTTGTTATCAAACCTTCTGATAAAATCTTCTAAAAGCACTAGAATAAAAGAAACATGGATAAAGTTAGTATGAACACAATGTATATTTCAGTTGGAAAATTTTAACAAATCTTATTTAATTGTAAACAAGAAAATGTTGGTCAAAAATAGTTACTAAATTCTTTCCAAGTGAATCAAACTCAAAAAATGTAAAGTTTATTTTATGGTTTCAAACTCAGGACTTCTTAACGGCAGAAGTGAATGCTCGTAAAGTTATGAACTATTCACAATAAATGAATATATAAATAGGGCATTCACCCACTGGAGTTTACTGCACCGATAACTTGAGAAATCTACTCAAGCCTCTACCAATAGTGAGTATACAAAGATGTCTCAAAAGATTCATTTAAAATGATACCAGCATAATACAGAGGTTTATCTGGGGCTAAGCAGAACACCCTTACTTGTGCCTGTAAAACTTATATTTGCCCCAATGTTTTAATGTAGTAGTGAGGTTGTTCAGTTTGGTAAATAAAGCTAACCTTGCCAAATACGATGTTGTTAAAAAAAAAATTTCTCCAGAACTATTACTGGTGGTTCGAAGCTAACTGCTTGTGTGGCAATACCTCTGGAAACAGGTATAATTGTCTTGGTATATGGAAGGGACTAATATATCCTGAAGTTTTGAGAAAGTGTTTGAACATAAAGCAGTGGATTGAGGTTGAGGTATGATAATTGAGGAGTTGATTGAGGTATATTCGATTTTTGAGGCATTCAACAACCTACTGACTTCCAAAGAAGATTGTGTTTTATGGACTTATCATCTCTATCTAACAACTGATTACCTCTGCTCCATACAATGCCGTGTGGCAGAACCTTTTTCGTAAGGTTGGGACATGTGGTTCAGGAGGGGCCGGTGGCAAAAGACATGATGCAATGGAAAAGTTTATATCAGTGACCGACCATCACCGGCTTTATATCAGCCTGCTTCCGACTAATTACCGTTCAATCCATGGATTGGCCGATGATGGCACCTGCTCTCTCTGCCAGATAACCATGATGGATTGGGACCATCTGAGGATTTGACTAGACTTGGAGGGTTTACCTGCATATGCAGCGAAGTATTTCTGATAAAGTAGTTGTTGGGTGGCTGAACAGCCAATATCTTAAATAGGATAAGAAAAAAGGATGTAATGTATGTGGATAATAATTTCAGTACACCTCTGTTAATGACATATCTAATTGATCTGGTATAAAAAATGAATTAAGAGCTCATTGCAGAACAAAAAAAAATAAATGAATGTTTCTAGTCTTAATCAAAGGAGTTGCACATTGCAATACTGCAGATACGGATATGAAGAATAGTATGTTTAAAAGAATTACTGGTAAACATATTAATAGTACAAGGGGCAGGTATATATTAATTTCAATAAACTCCCCCTCTTCGATTCATTCAATAAATTCTAACAATAGTAGTGCAATCAGTTATTATGTGGTATTTACTCATTGTAGGGTAAAAAGCTAATGAAATAGTCTCCCACATATAAAAATTTAAACCTATAAACAACGTGTTTGAACACGAAGTGTTCTTCAATAAATTTATTATTAAGAACAATACAAATAGTGGAAAATAAGAGGAAAAATATATTAAATTACTCAATTGTAAATGTCTGGGATATTTTCAAAAAGCCGTTTTTAATATATCCTTATTAGTAATATTTAATAATCACTACAGCAATTGATAGTTCATTGATTTGAAACTAGAGGGGGAAGGTTTCATGCTGTTTTATTAAATAAAATTGAAATTAGGTAATTATTTCACGTTTTCTTTTTTTCGACAATTTATACTATAATATGACAATCTAAAGAAGAAACAGGGAAAAGTCTAATATTGATTATTAGAGAGGTTACTCAGGGTTATATGCACCTAATGTCTTATTATTCAAAACTTATCTTATCTGTGTGGTTGACTTACTTCATATTATTTTTGTCTTTTATACCTTCCTTGAAGGAGTTTCTGAGGTAAATATGAACAACATATTTTTGAAATGAATTACATTTTTAGATTAGTAATTTATGATGTTATAAAGGGTATTAACAATATTCTGTTAGTTATTTGAACTAAAAAGGAGAGTATTTTAAAGATATAGAAGGAAATAAAAGCTGTTTCCTCACTTTTTTAGTTTTACGTTCAAATGGCTGATCAGTATACTTCTATTAGTGTAACATTAATGTAATTTTTTTAGTTTTTAAGTTAATAAACTACTTCTTAAAAGTTATTTTAGTTCTAAACCATAAGAAAGGATTAAAGGTATTCGCAAACAAACCATCAAACTTTGAGCATTTGGTTGAAAATATGGAAAACTGGTATTTAATTATGCTCTCAAACTTTCGTATAATCACTTTTAATTTATTCTTTTCAATATAATTACTTTTTGTTTCTTGTTTTACTAGGGCTGATGATGTCGTACACAATTTGGTGGCTCTTATTCTTGCTAGGGGAGGCAGCAAAGGACTTAAGCTTAAAAATTTAGCTCTACTTGGAAATAGAACACTTCTTGAAAGGACTATTGAGTCAGCCATTGCAAGCGAAAGTAAGTTTACATTAACTTACTAAATAATTTATCAAAGTAGAAATTTTTTTAAAATACATAGTCATATGTTGAGAGTGGTTCAAAGAAGTGACTCCTCAAGTTAAAATTTAAATAGTAACAATGCACGTCATTTTTCACCGACCTTTTTTCAAATAAAATTGTAAATATAAAATGGATGAAAATCGCTACATACTAGAGCGTGCTGGTAGTTGAGACAACTGATTTTAGACAATAACAACAAAGAAGAAGAAAGAACAAATGCAAAGGGAAGAATATTTCATACTGATATCACGTGATATCTTTCCTCGTATCATGCACAATTTTCACAGGTTCAAGAACTTTAAAGGTCTGTGAGTTTAAAGATTATTTCAGTGAGGGCGCAAGAATGCTAAACAGGTTTAAAATATATAACACTCAGGAGTTATAGTTAATTAAATAAATCGTGAATGGGTTTATTTTATCTTTAAATAGAATTTCAGTTCCCTTCAAGGTTTTTTGGACCAATGACATTATACTCATTTAATATAATATCTGTGTTTCTGTTATGAATGTACTTTTCGATACCTGTTTATGCCACTGTAATAAAATATTGCTCTTTAGAAACTATTTTTGTCCCTCCGTTGCTACGACATTACCATGAAAAAGACGCCCTTTTGATAGCAATTAATGTCATTCTTTTGTTAAATCATCCAAGAAAATATAATTCATTTTTACTTCAACGTTATCAAATTAACCCTTGGTTATATCATTTGGAAAGATTAATCAGCCCTTCAATACAGATATATGTCATTCGTCGTTATACATTGGTAAGAAAATGTTCTTTAATCATATATTCATATCAGTGTTTGTTGTTTGTCACATCACCATAATGAATTGCTCCCGTTTGTTCTATCACAGCTGTGGCATATCACTCGTTTGTTATAGTTTTGTCACTCTTATGATGTTTCACCCTTATGAAATGCCACTTTTGTGACATTTCTCTTCGATAAATATTTATGTCATCTCTGTGAAGTATAACTCCTTAGTTACAGATTTATGTCACTCTTCTATCATACCATCGTTATGAAATGTGACTCCTTTATGATATCGCTGTTATGGTAAATCACTCCTTGGATATGATTAGTCTCCGTTGATTGTTATACATTGGTTAGAATGTTCATCTTTCGATACGATTATTCCTAAATTGTTAAAATTATTGTTTCTTATTCATAATTTATAAGTGTTGGTTTTTTTTTAAATACATTTACATCCAATTTGAGGACGCTTTTTTTCCTCTTCATGGTAGTCTTTTCGTAAAACCTATAATGAAATAAATTATTGAGGCACAAAAAGTCTTATACATTACATTAGCTCCTGTAAAATAGTTTAATGTTAAAAATTCCTTATTTATACAATAATTGTTAAAACAAAAATTGCAGGTCTTAAAATATAAATAAGTACTCAAGCTTTTATAATTACTAAAATAATCTAGTTTGAATGTGATATAATTTATTTGATTAATTCTTGTTTAGAATTTTCATCCATTTGGGTATCAACTGATCATGATGGCATTGCTGAGGTCGCTCTTCGAGCCGGCGTTCAAGTTCATTACCGTGCTCCTTGGACTGCCACTGACGAAGCTCCTTCATTAATCGCTCTTCAGGAGTTTCTTAGTTTTCATCCTGGTATTATTATATTTTTTGTGACTTTATAATATATATATATTTCAATATTTCGACCGCCATTACGGTCGAAATATTGAAAAGTGAGTCTTTGTTATGTTTCTGTCTATGTGTCACAGTTTGTTTTAAGTGTAATCTGTCCTGCCGGACCGTTTTTCGTTTATCATGGTGTATATATATTCTGAAAGAATTCGAAGGATACAAACTTATAAGAAATTAAAAATAGTTAATTGAAATAATGGTTAAATCAGTGTTTCCCAAAGTGGGTGGTGCTTTGATATCGGGGGGGGCGGTAATGAAAAAAGGAGCGGGGATTCTATTTCTATAAATTGAAAATGTTCATGCAATATAATTTCTAAATTTAAGTGAAAACACGACATATAAACTTCTAGTAAACGGTTTCTTAAAATTATTTGTTTCGATAATTCATTTTTATGTTACAAGTATATTCTCACCTAAGTTTCTTACTTGTGTATTAATTCTTTTGCGTAAATATGCTATGAAACAATACATCTATTGATTCTAAATAAATATTCGATTAGTCATTATTTTAATTGAATTATTAAAATGTCACTCATTTGGTTATTTAGTGTAGGAATCTGATTATTATTCAAGAGTGTTGAGTTATAGGTTTATAGACCCAAGGGGGCGGTCACTCGAAAAAGTTTGGGAAACACTGGGTTAAATTATCAAATAGTTCACTGTTTTGTTACTTTATTATAAGTAAAGTGTAGTATTCAAATTTGTTAATCTTTTTACAAGTCACACTGTTTGGTAGCTCATAATGTAATGTATCAAACATATATTACTTTCTGCAGAATATGCCTCATTATTTTTTGCCAATATTGCATCATAAAAAATCTACTCTATCGTACTTTGTATTTAAAGAAGTACTGTTTTTTGCGCTATTCTAGTCATTTTAGAAATTTGAATTTTTTAATTTGACATTGCCAATATGTGAGTATAACGTAATTAAACCTTCATAACTTTTAGATTATTACAAGGCAAATGTAGCAATAAAAGAGAACAAGTGAATTCCACTTGAGGTCTCTTATACTTGTTCACATTAATCTGAATTAAAATATTATAGTTCAATATGAGTAATTTATTTGAAGTATTTTTTTTGAATTAGTATAATTATGAATTACTATTGCAGTCATTTATATTTGAGGTTAATTTTAAGAAAAAATACATAATCGTTCACATCACTTAAATGAAACGTTCTATACAAATTATAATAAAATTAAATTATTATTCATCAATATTTGTTATTAATTTATATAAATCTCTCAAATGATTATTTAAACATTTGACAATATACTGGACGACCCAAACTCTTTTTCACCCATTGATAACCCATCGAGTGATACATTTATTGATTTAATGTATAGTATCTTTCTTTGAGTTTCAAATATTAGGTTAGGTTAAGTTTCTGTGGCAGTCTCAGAGAACACACATAGGCCGAACATTGGCGTTTTGTGATACCACCTTTGAACATTTACATGGCTAATACTAAATTTTGCCTAACTCAAGTGTATTTAGAGTAGAGATCCTTAACGATACCTGACAGCGTACGGGCTTGGGACCGACTGTTTAGCGTCCTCTTCAAGGAACAACTTGCTCAGATTTATTCATCTCTTGCATGAATAAATCGAGGGCCCGAGTTTGTATTGAGCCACCAGCCTAGAAGAGAGTATGTTCCTACTGGGCTAACCTGACCCTTCAGTGACAAATATTAGATATCTGTTGTGATTTCTTATTTGATTTGATGAGCGGTAATTTTATTATTTGCTGGACAGTAAGATTTAAACAAATACTAATGATACTTGATCTATATTGTTATTGAATCACAGTTATTTTCTGACTCATCATTTCATCAATGAGTTAAATTTGCATCATAATTTGTAAATTTATATATATATATATATATATATATATATATATATATATATATATCAGTGTCATGTGTTCATTCAAACTAGACAGTTGTTGTTGAAATTCACAGACTATTTTTCTTTGTAAAATAATTTGTGATGTATTGCTTAGTTTTTCTGTTTCAAAGTTTATACTTCTGCCTATGAAAAAGGTTTTAAATAAAAACCGAACCGTTCGAATTGAGAGTTTAATTTGAACCTGAAGAACTGAACGAGTCCCGATAAGCTGTAGTTTTATTTCTACTCCACGGTCGATACTTTTATCAATATATATATATGATGTAATTTTTTGAGAAAACAAATCATGATAAAATATATATATATATATATATGATAATAATTAAATGAAACGGTCCAACGGACTTTTAAATAAAAACCAAATATATATATATATATATATATAAAGATTTCACATAAACACGTGAAATAACAATCAATGATCAAAAAACAATAAGAAAATGGGAAAACAAGACTAAAATCTTTCCCATTACATATTGTGGTTTGATCATTGATTGTTATTACACTTGTTTATGTGAAATCTTTATATATATATATATATATATATTTGCAAATTTGTATATTTTGTAAATCTTCATTAAAAGAAACCAATTCATTAATTATATGTTTATTATTTCAATTAATGGATTAGCTTACAGTAAATGCACTCCAGATTTTTTGGTAGTCATTTAATTTAGTAACTGATAGTTGTACTCTTTTGTTTTGGAGAAGTCCATTTTATATGTGTTAAATTTAATCCCTCAACAATTATGAACTAACTCATTAGTTGTGCAATCCGTAATTGTGTGGTATTTACTCATACTGGACTTTACTCAATGGATAAACGAAGTCTCCAGATACAGAAAAAAGAAGCCTTTTTATTCTGCGCGTTTTGAACGCTTCGTGTTCATTGTCTGATAAACTTCAAATGGAAGTACTGGAAGACTTAACAGTGAACAGAGTGATCGTTAGATTGTTGACTGTTCTGTCCTCCTCTACTTCCATTGGAAGTTTAACATTGTAGAATAAAAAGGCTTTTTTTAGGAACTTTTTATTTTATCCCTTTACCTCAGTATCAGTTATGAACTTATAATTGGCAATACATTTCATTCATCCAACCATCTTGTTTGTTTAATATTGCAACTTAAGGATAGCCATGTGGATAGGTATTGGTTATCTTATTTGTTTTATCGAAGAAGTAAAGTTTCTTTATTAATAATTTTTTTTTAATTTAAAAATACAGTAAAGGATACCTGTAGTCACTAACCATAAATGCAGAATATCAACAAATTGAAAGTTGTCATACCTGTATTAAAATTTATCTGATAATCAAGGAGAAGGAGGAACATTTCTGGTCATTATGGAAGTCTCTTGTAATCTGCTACTACTACGATAATTAAGGAGAAGGAGGAACATTTCTGGTCATTATGGAAGTCTCTTGTAATCTGCTCCTACTACGATAATTAAGGAGAAGGAGGAACATTTCTGGTCATTGTGGAAGTCTCTTGTAATCTGCTACTACTACGATAATTAAGGAGAAGGAGGAACATTTCTGGTCATTATGGAAGTCTCTTGTAATCTGCTACTACTACGATAATTAAGGAGAAGGAGGAACATTTCTGGTCATTATGGAAGTCTCTTGTAATCTGCTCCTGCTACGATAATTAAGGAGAAGGAGGAACATTTTTGGTCATTATGGAAGTCTCTTGTAATCTGCTACTACTACGATAATTAAGGAGAAGGAGGAACATTTCTGGTCATTATGGAAGTCTCTTGTAATCTGCTCCTACTACGATAATTAAGGAGAAGGAGGAACATTTCTGGTCATTATGGAAGTCTCTTGTAATCTGCTACTACTACGATAATTAAGGAGAAGGAGGAACATTTCTGGTCATTATGGAAGTCTCTTGTAATCTGCTACTACTACGATAATTAAGGAGAAGGAGGAACATTTCTGGTCATTATGGAAGTCTCTTGTAATCTGCTCCTGCTACGATAATTAAGGAGAAGGAGGAACATTTTTGGTCATTATGGAAGTCTCTTGTAATCTGCTCCTACTACATTTTTTTAAAACTGATTGATATTAGATTTCTATAAAATATACATAGAAGTACACAGGTTTTTTTTAAATTTAGATTAAAACTGATTTACAATTTTTTTTAATGTTATATTATAATTTATAATACTATAAAATATATAATGTTATATATTGTAATATAATATTATAATAGTAATATAATATATTAATATTTATTATATATGGTATATTATATATATAATATATATAATAGTATATATTATACATTGTGATTTATAATATATAATTATATATTTTTTATTTAATGTATAATGTAACTGATTGCAGAAGCTGGTGCTATTGGACTTCTTCAATGCACATCTCCTTTCATCAGACCCAGGTACCTGGTCCAAGCGGCTCAACTCCTTAAAGATTTTGATTCGGTATTTTCAGTCTGCAGGCAACACAAACTCAGATGGGCCAAGGATGACAAAGGTAACTGGTTTGACAAGAACCAGTGTTCATTTTGGATCGTCTTTTTTTTTTACATTTCTATGTGTTTAGTATATATTTGTTCATAATTTTCTATTTTATGTTAATTTAACTCAGTGTTTCTTAAACTTTTTTTAACAACCGTAACGATGCAATTTGATTTTTCACCGCCCCATTGTTGGTTATATTACTGTATATTATAAATTGCAGTATTCATATAAATGAATCTCAATTGTGCAATGAAAAATGTTTAATGAACAAACCTTTTACTCAGAACTTTTTATAAGATGAATGCATTGGTATTTCCTGACTAATTCACTCATTCTAGGTTCGTAGAAGTTATTGACGTTCTGATGCTGAATGTTGTTCATTCGAAACATGTCGACTATAGGAGATGTACTTTATTGTGTAGACGAAATAACGAGAGTGTTATTTAGAAAAATTGAGAAACTTGTTAAGAAACAAGTATCAGCTAAATTTGGTGTCATTTTCAATAATATATATATATATATATAAACATTTCACAATAAACACGTGAAACAACAATCAATGTTCAAACCAAAATAAGAAAAGGGAAAAAAATACTAAGATCTTTCAACCGTAACAATCGGTCTTCGTGAGAGTCAAAAACCCAACTGAAACACAAGGTGGAGAAACATTATGCTGAGGGGTTCATAGGAGTGGGAGGGAAAAGTGGTATTTTAAAAGGGTGTAAAGTGCAGGAAGAGACAAAAGTCGAGGGAGGGATGTTTGGGTAAACAAAGGAGTACAGCAAGGAAAAGTAAAAAACTATCGGCTAGATATTAACCCTCTAAGATGAGGTTATTCCCCTCGTTAGGGCTGAGTCAAGTTTTAGCGGACCGTTACTAATGTTTATAATATTTAATCTATTAAATTTAATCAGAGAGGATTCGAAAATATTTACTTATACTACCTAATATAATATACCTAACATTTACCTATGAAAAATCGGCGTTGTGAAGAAATATTTTACAGTTCATATATTAGAGAATAATTTCATTATATTCTCTAATCAAATAATTTCTGATGAACTTATGGTAAGAAATACAAATCTTCATATATGCGAAAAAAGAAATTCGTAAAAAGTTAACCTTTTTGAAAAAATCTCTACTCACCAGAAACTCAACATTAATTAATCTAATGCGTGTCAATCATCATTAAAAAAGTATTTTTTTTTAATTTTGTGCTTTAATGCCATTTTCTCAGTGTCTACAATATTTAAATTTAATTTAAATGGATACATGTTTATACCTACTTTCTGCATGATCAATACTAAAAGAATTTAAATGTGTCAATTAGGTTTTGTGGTGCCGAAAAATTTCGATATACACAAAAGGCCAAGACGGCAGGACTGGGAAGGAGAGTTAGTTGAAAATGGAATGTTCTATTTTGTTAAATCTTTTTTACCATTGGAATTTAATCTAATCCAAGGAATAAGGTATGGTGTATTTGTTTTATAAAAATTATTTCATATCCTAGATCTATTTTCGTTTTCTTTTGTTGAAGTCCACTGTAAAACAAAGAATTTCATAACCTATTAAGATTTCTTATAAGATTATACGCAACTTGCTGAAAAGGAAAAGATTGGAGATGTTTTTTTCTTTCTATTTTCAACTTTATAAAGTTTATTGATATTTCTCTGAAGGTCCACTGATATAGTCCAATCGAACTGGGCCTGACTTATTATTGTTTCATATATGTCCATATCAATGTAAATCCAAATCAGTGGATTTCTTGTCCTCGCGGTTTGTGTTTTGTTCTTGGTGTTTTACAAAGCAATTTTGCGATCTTCTTCAATGAATTATGTATTAATTTTCTAAAAAGGTGATGGTGGAGTTTTCTTAGCAGATAATAAGTATGATACAAAACGAGGGGACTGTGAATGGTATCATAATATTCATTAGCACTTTCCAAGGAGGCCAGTGTAGCCCAGTAGCAACGTGCTCGCCTCTGCACTGGTGGTTCTGGAGTTCAATACCCACTTTGGTTCTCGATAATTCACGCTGGTGTTCAACAAATATACAACGTTGTCCCTCGGAGAGGACATTAAGTCGTCGGTTCCGAGCGTGTGTAACATCAGGTATTCGTTAAAGATCCCTATTATCAATATACTTGAGTTCAGCAAAATTTAGGTCTCCAAATGCAAAATATTTATTGTGTGGTATCATAATGGGTAAATGTTCGGCCTACGTGTGTTACTAAGGGCCACTGTAATCTAACCTAGCCATGCACGTTCCTATGCTAGTGTTGTACAAGCTATTATTATTTCGAAGTTCTAATGTTGGATTCAATCTTTAGGTTAGTTTCTTTGATTCTGGATCATCAGAACATGTGAAAAAATCTATCTCGCTTTTTTTATGTACAGTCGATTCCGGTTAATTGGGACACATCGGGACCGAGGCGTTTTGTCCCAATTAAGCGGCTGTCCCAATTAAACGAATTTCACTTTTTTTTTTGGAAATTCATTTGATTGGATTTAGGAACAATGCCATTAAGCATTGGTGGGAGGGGGGGGGGGGGGGGTTGTTTTGCCGCCGCACTGGCTCGGATGGAAAAGATAGCAAAAGTGAACATGAGGCAGCTGCGGATTTTTAAAACACGGGTATCATCGGGTTCAGAAAGAAGCCGCCTTTCTGGCTTTCCTGGGATTGATTTAGACTGGGGTGGTGTTTGTTTTGCCGCTGCACCGGCTCGGTTAAACCGGAACTCAGTTAAAACATACTCGGTTAATCAGGACTCTCCTGTACTAAAATCTTAAATTTACTGTCCCAATTAAGCGGAATGTTGTCCCAATTAAACATACAAATTTACAATTGTAGTTCATAGTATGGTTTCCGTTCTTTGAGATTTGTCCCAATTAAGCAGTATCCCAATTAAGCGGAATCCACTGTATTTCGTAATTTAATTGAATTAAAACTGTATATTCGTAAATTAAAAAAAATATTGTTTCTTTATCCTGTAGGTGTGTATTGATATTTAAAAAAATATTAGTTGGTCTAACTCTTTGTAGTAAAGTTCTTCGCATATTTGTTGAAAAAGTCAACTAGCAAAGGCGTTTATAATTTTGGAGATCGATAGAAACCTTGCAACGTCTCACTATCATGTGATATGATCTGAAAAGGTTCTATTACAGAACCCAATTGGTGAGGGTTATTCGATAGTACGGTTACGGCGAACTTTGTATTCCATACAAATCATACAATTTTTGCAGGATGTATGTTCAAACTCTGTTGAGAATCAGTTTCATCGTAGCGATCATTTGTGCTCGACCATTGTGACCATTTTCAAAGTCACAATGGTCAAATAAAGGAGAAACAATTGTTTGTTTGTTGTGATATTTTGTTTTATATATATTCATAGACATAAGAGACGGGATGGAATGTAAGAAAAGAGGAGGATATAAGTGAAGAGATTGATTGTTTAATTAACAGGTTTTTTTTTTTTTTTTTTTTCTTAGATCTACTGTGGTGGAAGTATCTCAAGGAGACTGCCTCGAAATTGATTCTGACAAAGATTTAAAAGTTGCAAACTGTTTAATAACCTAAAATATTAACTTGAACGCAATTTATTATTTATTAATACTGATTTATTATGTCGTTTAAGTTCAACTTGTGACAAAAAGGTTAAATTTGAAATTAGAAAGAATTGGAACTGTCGAGATCAACTAATTATATTGTGAAAAATATGGAACAGTCTACATTCAACTTTACTATAGGTAAATGATGATGAATTTAATTTTAATTCTAATAGTTTTACATTAGTAAATTCCTCTACATTTAGTGTCTCTAGTGGCGGAAATTTTAACTTAAATTGTGTAGTTGTGACTGGACATAATTTAAGACTAGAACATAAAAAACAAATGAGTGCAGTAGATTTTATATAATTAAATCCAGTTTTGCAAACACTTAATGTCACGTGGGTGTCAATTAAGTGGAAGACATTGACTCGATAGGCTAGTAATTACATTGACTGAGTAAAAGACTAGTCAACTAAAACAAACGATAAAAGAACCAATACAAATATTTAAACATAAGACAACTCACAAGACTGTAATAACGAACAGATCAACAATCTTAGGAAAAGACAATCTTAAACCCATGGGAAAATACGAAGAGATTGACGGAGACGGATTGAGAGAATAGAAAATACGAGATCTTTTCAAAAAAGACGTGGGCTGTTTGAATGGTGCTAACTCAGTTAGTTACTGATAAATCCGCTTGGTTTTGACATCTTTGTAAAGATCAACTAATCACAAGGCGATCAGTTGTGATCTTTATTTTATGTGTTAATCTTTATTAACAATAAAGATCAACTGAACACAAGGCGATCAGTTGTGATCTTTATTTTATGTGTTTATCTTTATTAACAATAAAGATCAACTGATCACAAGGCGGTTTTGTTTTTGCTGATATTATTTTGATGATTTGTAACGCACTTGTTTGTGAATTGCGTTTTGTGTTTTTTGGCAGATGATGAGTGATTTGAAAGAGCAAAAAGTTATGTGAAGTTTTGTGTGAAACTTGGAAAATTTGCTAGCGAAATTTTGATATGCTTTAGGTGGCTTACAGTGACAATTATACAAAGCGTGCGACATGTTTTAAGTGGCACGCATGTTTTGGTTGTCTGTCAATTGAAGAAAATCCTCCCACATCAACAGACAACTGACATGTCAACCAAATCAACCTTTCTTCACCCTGGTTCGAAGAAAATTGACTGTGAGAGAACTTGCTGAAGATTGGGATATCAGTTGGGCCAAGTTACAAAATTTTGACGAAAAAATTAATGATGCATTATATTGCTGCGAAATTTGCTCCACGTTTGATGGAGAAAACCAGAAGGCCCATCACGTTCAGACTTGTCAGTAGTTACTTCAACGTTCAGGAGAAAATAAAACCTTCTTGTCAAGAATCATTACAGGTGATGAATCTTGGGAGGATGGTTACGATATCGAAACAAAAGTTCAATCGCCACAGTGGCTGGTGAAAAGGTGAAAGTCCTTTAAAAAGAAGAAGATTTGAGGTGATTCCTGAGGTCAGAGCAAATTCGACGACACCACAAAAGAAGCGCCCAGGACTGTTTCAAAAAGTGGAAAACCTGTTGGGATAAGTGTGTCCGTCGGGGAGAGGGGTACTTAGAAGGGGACAAAGACTTGTATCTCGTAAATATATTTTTCTTTATGCCATTGATGACAGATATCGTAATTAAACTTGATTGAAACTAATTAAAAATAAATAGCAATTTATAAAATAAATTAAATATTTTTTTTTTTTTTAGATTAATTTGGAGAATGTCGAGTTAAACGAACGAAACAGAATTTAAATTGACCAAAGAGAGTAACAATGAACAATAACGCAAAATATTATTCAGTGCCTTATGAAAAATGGACAAGATCGGAAACTGGTCGATTTCTGAAGACAATATACAAGGTAAGGCAATTTTTCTAATAATAATGCTACTATTTGTTAATTGACAACCTTTTTGATAAATATATATATTTTTTAGAAATTACCAACGACAATTAATTTGAATGGGTGGAGTCTCATTTTCTTTCAAATTTTCCTAGTTTTGTTTTAGTGTAAAAAAAAATCCTGAAAATCCGAAAATAGTGTTGAAAAAAAAAGTCTTAATTATTTTCCACCATGACAGGATGAGAACTCGCATGGGAAAAGTACTCAACAGTGCGAGGTTGAAAATCTCCTCTTTTTGTGAGGAACTCGAGTGGGGTATTTTCATTAGATGAGTTTTAAAAGGGTAAGTATTATTCCTTTTTATATTACACCTCGTAATTTTTGTAAATGAAATCAAAAGCTCATCACTGATAAGATCTAGTTTCAGAAGTGTTTCGGATATTGGAAGAAACGTTGGAGTAAATGTTCAATATCTGATTGGGACTATTTCGAAGTTTATATAGTAGCAAAAATAGTAACAAATAAAATTCATTCTAAAAATGAAAATTCCCTCATTTTTTCAATTTGCTTTGAATATAACCTGAAAGTAGAACATAGCCTGGTAGTTTTGTTATCTTGTATCCTTTCGTGTATATAGTTGGTGGATATAACTATATGGTGGTTAAATTAATCCAGGAACTTTATTACAGATTGAGAAGTTTGTAAAAACCAAGAGGGTTTTGTTAAGTTTGGCGGAGAAGCAAGATAGTTTCAATAAGGTTGATCTTAAACATAAAATATATTCATTTGTTAGAAAGCCTTCGACACAATAGGCACATCCTAGGCCAAGGGTGCTTACACATTTTCTACATGCGAGTTACTTATAAAATGATCAAGTTACAAAAATTACCCACTGTATTTATAAATATTTTGAGGATTTTTCAATATATATTTATTGGTGTATTCAATTCAATATTAATGGTATGTTTAATATTTCATCAAGTAGAAACCTTCGCTTTTCATATCATATAAAAATAGTACGTTTTTTTCTTCTTACCCGATTCAGTCTCCAAAATAATTGTTATACCAATTTAATTTAAAGAGAAAAAATTAAAAGTAAAGAGTATGAGGCAACTTAATGACTTTTGCCGTTGCAGAGTGACTTAAGAACAATAAAATCATAATTCATTTAGATGACCAACCTATATATATTAATCAGTGGCAGGATGAATTATAAGCTGATATTAAATTTTTTAATACAATGCAATCTACCCTACCAATAATAGCTTGTGGATCGCGATCAACGTATTCAGCACTCCTGCCCTAGGCCCTTTTGGCCGTTAGTAATCTTTGTACGCTTATTTATTTATAATTGTTTGTTATTAATTATTTATAATTTACAATAATAAATTTATTTTATTAAACAATAATTATATATTTCCTATTATCACCCCTTCTTCTGTGGTATAATAAAAGATAAAATAAAATATAATAAAAGTTCTGTGGTGCTAGATAAAATTTAATATTTCTATCGTAATGTACAGTAAAATTATTTTTTTAGTTAGAAATTTTCGGCCATAATATTCAATGTCTATCTACCTTTTTATGTTCTTTCTGTATAATTTGACTTCTTCTTGAGGATAATTTCCTTTTTTTTTTTGTTTTTATACATATACATAACAAGAATTCAGATTCTGTGCGTTACAAAAATCATCAGTTAGGCCTTTTTAACCAACTTGGAGGAAAATAGTATTTGTTTATGTTTATTATCACCTGAAAAAGGTTAGTAAAAATTGTTTACAAATACATAAAATATTGATATTATTAATAATAATCTTGGAACCAAATACCAGTAAATATTTAGTTCTTAATTAGCTAACTATTAATAGGGGTTAAATTTTGTTCCTAAGAGTAGAAATAACTTACGTTTAAAAAAAGTATTATGAAAGTCATAAAAGCTGATAAATCAAAAGTGATTGTAATCTTAAATAAATATGACAGTTACGAAAAAATGAACTATAATAAATGATAGAAAATTTATTGTATTTTCAGTTTCCCTAATATGAATGTATTGTTAATATAATAAATTTACTTTCATCAATTTACTACATTCAAAAATATTTCAGTGGCTAGGTTATTTTAATTTTTCAATGAAATTAAACACGATCCGGTAATTTTTGATACAAATACAATTCTGTCCCTTTATTTGTGTCACTCAGAAATTATAACAATAGGTATTGAAATTAATTCACTGAACATGATTGACAGAAATAATTTTAATTGTTGTTTCTTGTTATTAAGGCACGGAAACAGATTCTTATATTGCCCAAGCTTTTGATATAGTATTCTTAACTTGATTCAAGATATATACACAGTAAGCAAAATATTTAGTATATATTTAGCAAAATAAAAATCATTTAAAAGTAAAAAAAACATTTATTTTATGTACACAATGAAATATATTTAAAACAAATAAAACTTGTAAAGTGAAATATTCAATTTATTTACCTAACACAAAAATAACATTAATGAAAGGAATGTGTCTTTATAATATTACCTTAAAACATTCGTATTTTATCTGACAGTTGTGTTCAAGTTTGTTTGTAAGATTATTCATTTTGAACTTCTAATGTTGTTGTTTATTATACATTTGTTACATTTATTTTTAATACATTTACAGTACTGTCATCAGCGAGCACGCAAGCCTCTGGGTTACTCTTGCTCCATGCCTTTATTTTATTGCCAGTGTTTATATTTCGCAAATTTTAAATTAATTTATTTTTGTTATATATATATATATATATATATATATATATATATATATTGAATGCCAGATTAGATATTGTAAAAGACGAGCCAATCCCTGTTACGTATTACTTTGGGCACTTCTTATTGTTTGTGGGTGTTTATTCGTTGAACACGTTTCTCCTTAGCACACTCCGTCTGCTCGGCCGCCTCAGCCTTCACTCCGGGAGAGGGCTCGCAGTCCCTACTTAATTTTCCAATAGAGTTGGATGAAGGTCTTGGCGTCCTGGCTTGGAAGTGTACCTCGTCGAACTCGGTGTTTACTATGGGCTTAGTGGATTTCATTAGATACTGGTTGTTGGTGTTTTCTGTAAATTCTATTGATGTGGGTGTATGTAGACCTTTTCCCCGTCGGTTTCTTAACACGCTTGGCTGCATCCGCCGTCCTTCCTGGAGAGGGCTCGCAGTCCCTACTTTAATTTCACAGAGGGCAGGAATGGCATAGGCGTCCTCACGCAGAAGAGTTCCTCGTAAGAATCTGGTCCGGGCTATGGGCATTATGATTTGAAGTTGAAGTTGAGTGTGTGTGGCGTTTGTCATTAGACCCCTTTACTGCAGTGTTTTCTTGAAGAATGCGTGGCGCCTTCCTCGTGTCGCCACGCGTAATAATGAAATCCACTAAGCCCATAGTAAACACCGAGTTCGACGAGGTACACTTCCAAGCCAGGACGCCAAGACCACGGTCTTTCCTATAATGATGATTTAGGAAATGGTTTAGGATGGTTACAGAGTCTGTTACTGCTCCTGATGAATATAACAATGTGCTCTACCAGCCTCCGAGGAGGACCATATTTGGGTAACTCAAGGCCATCAGTGTATCTTATTTCAATGTAAGAATTCCAGTAAATTTTGTAGTATTTTACGCATAATTATTATATGTATAGTATATATATATATATATATACACATATATATACATATATGATCAAACCACAATAAGAAATGGGAAAACAAAACTAAGATCTTTCAACCGTACCAAGCGGTCTTCGTCAGAGTCAAAAAACCCAACTGTTGGGTTTTTGACTCTGACGAAGACCGCTTGTTACGGTTGAAAGATCTTAGTTTTGATTCTAATGTAGTGCAATCAGTTATTATGTGGTATTTACTCATTGTAGGGTAAAAATCTAATGAAATGGTCTCCACATATAAAACTTTTAATGATATAAACAACGCGTTTCGAACACGTAGTGTTCTTCCTCAGGCATTAACTAAAAAATACAATGACATCAGAGAGTTATCTATAGTACAAAGTAAATAAGTACAAAAATTAATATATTATATATTAATAAATTTATTTTATATTAATTTTTGTACTTATTTACTTTGTACTATAGATAACTCTCTGGTGTCATTGTATTTTTTAGTTAATGCCTGAGGAAGAACACTACGTGTTCGAAATGCGTTGTTTATATCATTAAAAGTTTTATATGTGGAGACCATTTCATTAGATTTTTACCCTACAATCTTAGTTTTGTTTTCCCATTTCTTATTGTGGTTTGATCATTGATTGTTATTTCACGTGTTTATGTGAAATCTTTTTATATACATATATATATATATTCAAATATTAATTTGTTATATTTATTGTTATTATTGTAATATATTTTTGCACATATGTATATACAAAAATGTCAGAATAAACAAACGCGACTATAATCAAAGAAACACCACTGAGTGTTGTAATAATAAAGAAAAAAATTTTTAATCGCTTTCGAGTGTTTCCCAAGTTTTCAAAGGAACTGACCCAGTTCTTAGAAAAACGAATACTTGAAAGCCCTAAGAACTTCTTCTTTTCCATTTACTACTTTATATATGATATCCTTATATATTACATTCATATTAATGTTTCATTGGTACTTTCAATTTTAGTTGTATTTACTTAACATTTCATTATGTTTAATTTGTTAACATATTTTATTTTCTCTATTACTTAACTCTTTTCAGTTAAACTCTTAACTTCCTTTGTAGTTTATTTTGTTTTTTAGTAACATATATTACTTTTTAGTAATCAAAATCGACCTTCATTTAGTCGTTATTTTTATTTTTAGTCGACCTTCTAGTGTTATTTTTAGTATCATTATTCTTTTTTTACTGATATCCGTTTTTCTTATTCTTCATTTTCCTATTTGTTTTGAAGTTTTTCTCTCCCTTCTTATAATGCTTCTCGACTATTTTCCTGCTTAGGCCAGTAATGCGGCATTATAGATCAGTTTGACCTGATTTTTCAAACGAAAGCGAGCAACTTAATCTCTTAGTTTTTTACTTCACTGTAATCCAAGCATTGCAATAGGGATTTTCAATTATCCTAACTGGCTGGTAATTTAGAGTTAACAAACCCATTCGATCTCTAGTATCTTTATATCACTTTATATTTATAATGCATTTCAATAAAAAGGAGGAAACATTATACAGAGTATGGCAGTGAAAGCACTTGACCCTGTCCTGGGGCCAACACAAGGAGGTAAGAGAGTAGTTTTGGGTCCAAGAGGCTATCAGAAAATTGAATAAAAGTGGGCACTTTTTAATTCTCAACAAGCTAAGAAATATAAATGAACTTGTAACATTAAAACTATGTAGTTCCATACGTCCCTGTATCAGAGTTCATCCCATCTTCGAAAAAGTAGAGACCAAGGATTGTGGGATATTTCTTTTTTTTTCGAGAACACCCAAGTTAAGAGTGTACTTGACCAATCCTTCACAATCAAAGGTCTTGCAATAGCTCCATACAGCCTTTAAGTATTGCTGTGTTTTATTCAGTGTAACAATATTTTAGATTACATTTGTTATTCTTTATGTTTTTATAACAATGATTGAGCTTTTTCATTGCATCTTCAATCTGACATAATCCATTTTTCATGAAATGGCAGTTTTTGAATAATATTGCAAAGTGCTTTATTGAGAAATAAAACTATGAATTTGTACCAACTTAGAGGACGTTTGATAAAAGTTATTTTATAAATCTATTAATCTATATAATTTATTAAAGGTATAACAACATATTTTACTTGACATAACAGAAAATTGCTTAAAATATATTATTTTATTCCCTGTAAAAAATCTTCCATTCTACTCAGATTGTTTATTTGTTATAAGAATTACTTCGTTGGGGAACAAAGTTTTATAATCTAAAGCCTCAGAGTATGGAGTTCTTTTATTGAAAAGAGATACTGAAGCTGTTACACAGCTAAATATAATGATTGAAATTCATCAAATTTCTATCAGTCAGCACTTCTGGAATAATGTCATTTAAGTTACTTCACATATAAGTCATATCAAGTGTCATACTTTTGACTTTTGTTGATATATCGTGTTCGTAAGACACCACTTATGAGCCATGTTGATTGTTCATAAATGCATCAACTATTCTTGTCATCTCTTAGATGGTTTTTATGATGATGCTATATTTACACTGACTCCAATTTCTAAGAGCCAGGATGTAACCAATGCGGCCATACTTGTCCTGTTGGGCTTTAGATTTAGGAATCATATACCAGAATAATAAATCTGGAAATATATTGTTAACTTATTCATGATACATTTATTATTAATGAGCACATATATTTTTTAAATTCATTTCACCTTAATCTTTTTAGTTGATTATAAATTAACAATAATTAGTAATTAATTTTCTTCTTACATGAAAAATTTCGACTGATCTTGATTATCATATTAACTTTAGAACAGATATATATTCAAATTCAGGCTTGCATATCTAGTGTGACACGACTAACTGCTCGTACTTTCATTTTAAATTCCACTGAAATGAATTAAATAATCAGGTATTTATATCAAAGATTTGGATGCACCGTTCAAAACTGCATTTTTCCTTTCCAGAAGACCTGGTTGCATATTAGACAATAACTTACTTTGCTATATTATTATTTACTAAAGCAAAACATTTTGATTAGTGTCTATCGATTTTGATCAAGTGAAATATTTACTCTCCTACATTCTAAATGTAACCATCAACTTAATATGAACTCTTTCGAATAGTATTTATCCCTATTCCTCCAGAGCAGTTTTCTAAACTTATCAATCCATGCAAGTCGCAACCTATACATATTAAATACCAACTGAATAGGTTAATAAAATAATAATTTAATCAAAATCTATCGTGTGGACAGATTTCTATTAACAAAAAAGTAAACAGATTTTTTCGGATTATATTTAATAATTCATCTATTATATCTAATAATCCCTGTTTACTTTTACTAGTATTAGTACTATTAAAACTAATATTAGTACTCTCTAAAGAAGTATAATATTGGTGTTGTTTTTGGTGTACCGTTTTAGGGCAAGAGGGACTTAATATTAGAAATATGTTGAAAATAACTATTTTGGTTTTGAGATATCTGTTCACAGACACCATACACTTTTTTATTGGTTTCAAAAAACATTAAATACTTATTTTCATTAGAATTCAATGTACACATATTCCGACACAAATCTTTCAGTCCTCTGTATTTTATATGGAGAACAAATGAATGCAATGAATATTGAGATGCGGTTTTGATTCCTGTGGTCAAAATGATATTTAGGAGTAGGAATTTTTCACTTCCAAGCATATCCTTTACACTGGTTTCTACTCCGTAACCTCCTGGTTGTCTATAATTGACTTTTCATTCAGAATAAAGATTTGGTGTTACTATTGAAAAATGTAGTATTATTACTGTGCACAATAATGGAAACAGTAAAACTCCCTTTGGATGTGCTAAATGTGATGGTTCCAAAACATAGTTAACATTTTTCTATCAAAATTTATGGCTGGTAATTGATGTTATATCTTAGATTTGTAAAAAGTAATTTTATTTTTTTTGTTAAATGTAGGAATGTGTTGATAGTTTTAGAAGCGAAATTGGTAAGCTGGTTAATTAGTTTGGATACAATTAATTATATACGTGATAACCTTGTTTTATTTGTATTTTTTTTTATGTTCTTGGGGGTTGTCAAATCATTAACGTACCAGCACTAAGTAATATATTACTGAGCTGGACTACTTTAGCCACGTTGAATATGTTATGTATTAGTAAATGACCGCAGTTAGCTTTTTCTTTGGTTGGGAACTAATTACTTTAACAGTGAGGTTAAAATTGAATATGTAACTTCTTGAATTACAAATAATTTGACTCCATTCAGTTTATATAAAAATAATTGCAAAATAGTCATGGAGGAATTCCCTTCAAGACTTGTTTCTCTTTTTAATTTTTTAAATATTCAAAATATGGGCGCGAAAATTCATATTGTATCATGATAAGGTTCACGAACTATTTCTCACAAGTGATAATCGATCCATATTAGAACCTTCCTAAAAACTTCACTTAGAAAACAGCATCTACTATGGTATGTTCAAATTAAAAGTGGTTATTTTATAGTGTATATTTAAAAATTGATTGGAATATCGTTATATATAGTAACTTTATATTTCTGTTTCATATTTCTCCTTTTTACTTCAATATATGACTTTATTTTTATGTCACAGTTCTTACAAATAGTTCGATTAGTTATAATATTATCGTGTGCTTAGTAATGAATTGTATTAGCCTAATTACTGTACCCACTTTTTACCGTGAGCGAGGAGTCCTATTGTGAATATATTTGCTATTCCCGCTGTTTAAAACGAAGATTTCATTTTTTTTTTTTTTTTAATGAAAGGTAGGTGATTTTCAAGTTCTTACACTAAAGAGTTAATAAAATTGAATATAGGAGAAAAATTAAAGAAAGGTTAAGTTATTTGACGTAAGTCATATAATATTTCAGATCTGCCATGAACAGCATTGGAAACTGTTGTAATGACCTGAAACATGAATATGATGATTGTTTTAAAATATGGTTTAGTGAAAAATACCTGAAAGGAGATACCAGTATCGAAACTTGTGACCCTTTGTTCAAACTTTACCAGCAATGTGTCAAGGTGATTATGCTTTGCTTTTTAATAACTCTTGATATACAAATTTTTCAGGCTTATATAAATGGAAGCTTGCAGAAAATTAAAGGAAGATTATGATGCATGCTTTAATGCTTGGTTTAGCCAAAAATTCCTTCAAGGAGATTATAATGATTCCATGTGTTCAGAACTACTTAGAGTTTATAAGAACTGTGTGGAGGTATTCATTTAGTATATTTTATTTATAGTATTAAATTGATTAAAACATTGAATTTAAGATGGTATTTCATGATGATTCATTTTTTATATTGATAAAATAATATAACCAATAGCCAGCCCTTACTCAATAAAGATTTCGTTCCTTAAGGAAAAAAAAATGTAGTACACTCCTTTATTAAATCAGTTTATGTGTTCAAGGGAACGAACATGTAATCATTTGTTAGTGCTTTTAATTTACCGAGATTTCAGTGCCAATTACTGTGTATAACGTGATGATTGAATATTTTTTACATTACAACCTTTTTGTAATTAAAGTGATTTTTTATCTATATCAAGGAGTGGCATATTTCATAATTTATATGTATGTAATATGAGTTTCTGATATTTATTAACTATAACTTCATTTTTTTATCTCTAATTTATTCCTGTGTTACTAAATCAGTGTATTAAATACCAACACATTTTATCACCCATATTACACATTTTATCACACTTCTATTTTTTTTGTATAGGCACTTCTAAAGTATTATTAATATTTTTTCATATGTAGAATCTATATAAATAAAAGAAAGGTTTTGTCTGTTTATTGCCTAGAACTGACTCATTTCAAGATTTCTTTACATTTCATACATTAGAGAAACCGAATTCACCCATAGAAAAATTTCTGTTGGTTTGTCCGCAAAATTTTGTCACCAGTAAACTCAGTCACCATGAGACATAGCGAGCTGAAACTTTGACACTAGATTTGTGTCTGTCTATCTTAAAATATAGGCTCTGAATTGATTTGAAATTCAACTAGAAGAGAAGTTATGGACGTTTAAAGCAAAAACGTTTATTCCAAGTAAACTCAGCCACTATGAGACATAACGAGTTGAAACTTTAACACTAGATTTGTGTATGTCTAACGTAAGATGTACTATCTATTCAGAATAAATAGCTTTGTGAACGAGTAATACATTTGATTCTGAGCCACTATCCGTTTCCGTTTAAACGATTGCAAAATCCCGTCAGAGTCTGTTTCGCAATGACGTTAACTAAGGCGCAAGGGGGAAACTTTATCTAATGCAGGAATTGAAGTGAGTAAGACCAAGTTTTTCTCACATGGTCAACTGTAGTTTGCTTGCTCAAGAGTCAGAGGTTCCAACTCGTTGTTCTTTCATGAACCTGAAGGACAGACATCTAATGTAGTGTATACAGAGGCATTTGCTTTACACTGTACTAATAATGACATTTTCTACCAATCTATAATTTCTAATGATATTTTGGAATACCAAGTATAATCAAATTTTTGATTCCGTCAAAGACGGGTATGTTTGCTAGTTTATGTATATTTGTATACACATTATAATTTTAATGTAGGTTAGATAGTTAACTAGATTAAAATTTAAATAAACTTAATTATTAATGAATATAATAAAAATAATAAATCTAGTTTATTAAATTAACTTGGAACATTTCTATATATTTTATAAATTAAACAATTATTTATTTTAAATTTTTATAGGGATGTACTTTAAAGACAAAAGACATTATTAGTTAGTATGTTCAATAAATGGTTTTTCAATTTGTTACTGATTAACATCAAATAAAGCAACTTTCGAATATTTAATAATCAATCAAAACTATTAAACGTTATAATTTAATTCGTATGGCTTGTAAATGTTATTTATCCATCATTCCGTTCATTTCTTTTTTAGCAAACAATGAAGGAAAATCATATTGAGGTCAGAGAAGTAGAAGACGAGTATCTGGGCACTGACAAGGAACCGACAACTGAACCAAGGAAGCAATGAACATATAACTATATGAAATACACTTTTTGTTTACTTTGTTTATTTTTTTTTTAAATAGTATTGAGTGTAAGTTCGTTAGGTTATATACAATTACAATAGTAACTCGACATATGAATTTGATCAGTTCTGCGACCGACTTTGTATGTTGAGATAAATTTTTGTATAAGAATACATGAGCCGCTTATTTTGAAAGTGGCCTAATTCCATTTATGTTAAAATCGAGATATTTAAGGGTTTGCGTTTTACAAAATTTAAAAATATTGTCATTTTATTTATCAACTAATTTTTGTTATAAAAATTCTTAGTAATTTTAAATAAATTTTGTACAATTTGCTGCAAAAGGTAAAGATAACGTAAAAATGTAATTATTTAAATAGCTAGCTAAATTTTTTTGGAAAATGGAATTAGGCCACTTTTAAAATAAACGGCTCACATTATAATTTGATTAATCTGTTGCACAGGCCAAAAACCTACGAAAAGCCTTAATAAATACTGCATAAATAACAATTTCACATAAAACTCAATAGGAATTAGTTAAATTTGACAGATTTAAAACAAATAGAAAATAAAATATCACCTTACCTCAGAGACTGGCGGATAAAGGTAGGAGGAGGCGATTTGTGTATAGGGTATACGATGGAACATGAAGGATATCCTAACTTACATTCTAATTTACGTTTAATGAGCGTAACGTAGCTCATTTATTTTTCTTATTTTAAATTTTATCTTTAACTTAACGTATAACGAAACCCAGTTTACTACGTTTGTACAGAGAGAGATTTTTTTATTCTTTTTTTAATTTTTTTACTTTCTTTCTAATTTTCACTTTCACTCGCTTCAGACTTTTTTTTTTCTTCTTTGCTTCACTATGTGAAGTTTCATCGTAAATCGTATCTCGAGCAAATCTTCGTATATTGAGATAAATTCTGGTTCGAAATTTACACCGTATATCGAAATATCGTTTATAATATGTTCGTAAATCGAGTTACCACTGTACCAATATCTTATAAGTTATGAACTTCTTCATTGTATACCGAATCATAGATGTATTATAGAAATATTAGAAAGTGATTTTAATATTGATGTTCTTTGTTTGTGTTTCTCCTTGATTTTTGCCATTAAGATCTTACAACCACAATAAGAGGTCTTCATCAGAGTCAAAAGCCCAACTGAAACACTAGATGCAGAAACCTCATGGTGTGGGGTTGAGAGGAGTGGAAGGGAAGAGTGGTTAAAAGTGTTTTAAAAGGGTGTAAAGTACAGGAAAGGACAATAGTCCAGAGAGGAGAGATGTTTGGGAAAAACAAAGGAGTACAGTAAGAAAGAGAAAAAACTATCCGCTAGCTGTCAACCCTCTTAAGGCTATTACCCTCGTCAAAAAATAATCAAGCTTGAAGAGCCAGTTACTAATGTTTATAATATTTATCTATTAAATTTAATCACAGAGGATTCGAAAATATTTCTTAAAACATCGATTTTTCACAGGTAATAAATTTAGCTTTGGTTAAATCAAAATCAATATGATGATTTTTAATATTCATATACAAGAATAAGGCACTACTTATGTTATGTGTGGTAGAAAGTCATTTTCAGTTTGAAAATAATTTTTAAAAACAACAATTTGGGCTTGCAATGCGTAACTGCTTATCCCCCCTCCTAACTAATTGATTCTTTGATTCTTTCTTGACGAGGACAATAGCCTCTTCTAAGGGGGGTTGACCGCTAGCGGATAGTTTTTTACTGTACTCCTTTGTTTCCCCAAACATCCCTGCTTTCCTGCATTTTACAACCTTTTAAAATACCACTCTTCCTTCCCACTCCTCTCAACCCCTCGCTAAGATGTTTCTGCATTTAGTGTTTCAGTTGGGTTTTTGACTCTGACGAAAGTCTTAGTCTTTTTTTTTCCCCCCATTTCATATTGTGGTTTGATCATTGATATGATAAACACTCCAGAAGCTTGGAGTACTTCTGTTTGAACGCCAATCCAGTCATTATCATCCTTTGGAGCGATTCACATCTATTCCTGACGACGAGGACATCGAAATATAGTAGTCAGTTCAGTGATTTCTTTTCTGTGTGTTCTTTTGAAAATTCTAGTTTATATATATATGTATATAAAAAGATTTCACATGAACACGTAAAATAACAATCAATGATCAAACCACAATAAGAAATGGGAAAACAAGACCTGAGATCTTTCAATCGTAACAAGCGGTCTTCGACAGAGTTTTTGATGTTGGTTTTTTGACTCTGACGAAGACCGCTTGTGACGGTTGAAAGAGTTGAATCTTAGTCTTGTTTTCCCATTTCTTATTGTTATTTGATCATATATATGTATATATATTTTTATATTTATAAAGCAGTCTTTTAATGACTGCTTTAGTGTTCCGATTGTTAAACAAGTGATGACTGATTACCGTAGTTTGACCCTGTACTAATAATGACATATTATACTATTCTATAATTTCTAATGATATTTTGGAATACCATGTATAATCGAATTTGTGACTACGTCAAAGACCGGTACATTTGCTAGTCATTATATAAAATATAATGGCCAAGAGTCACTTCTATTCTAAAAAGTATTGACCTTAGGGTCTTTCGATAGGGTTTTCGGCAAGTCATATGCCGAGAAGAATTAAAAAAATATGAGCTTTGATAGAAGTGTCAACTTCTTAGCCATTATCTGATGACGTCAGAATATTTAAACTTTTAGTTTGATTAATTTATTAAAAAAAAATCTTCATGTATCATTTTATTTTAATAATATAGTATCTGTTTATTTCATGATAAAAAGTATCAGTTGGACTCTGTAGGTTGACATTTAATACGGTATAGATCAAGGTGTGTAGAGCTAGATGTATTGATCTAATTCGGTCTATTAGATATTCACTAATATTAGTATCTATTAGTTGACATACAATGGTTTAGATCTAGTCGTATAGATAATAAAATTTTAATGATCTAAGTTTAAAGATCCGCTGATCTAGTTCAAGTCTATTACGTACAGTGATATGACTATCTGTTGGTAATATAGTGCGAACCTATCTTGTCAGCTGTACCTAAGTTCAGTTTTCCTCTGTATCCCAGTCCCAGGTAAGTGCGTAAGAAGCTAACTGAGAACATTCGCCATAATTTATATGTAGACTTGTTGACAGAACACTCTAATGTCATATTGTTTTACCTCTGCTAGGAATTCAGGATAGGTCCACGATGCCACCATTACAGATACTTTAGTCTTTATTACTATTTATAATTTGAGTCGTCAGTTCATCAAAAAGGTATCGTTTAAGACTGATCTAATTTGAATCCAAGGTACTAATTGTGTCACTCCTCTTCCCCCCTCCCCCCCCCCCCCCAATCCACAATTTACTGCCCGGATAGGTTGCATTACCTTCCCAGCTTCCTCGGTGGTCATTAATATGAACCCGTGCGGAGTTTTCTCACGAATTCATCTTCACTCCAATGTTTGACGGACTTATTATTTCATTCATTCACTCCTTTACAATTGAATGTACCTCCGCTTGAGTATGAAGCCATTACAATGGTCCCCATAAGGGTGAGGATAATATCCTCTACTCTCTTTTCCACAGGGAGAGGGGTGGCTACCATCTTAGATTTCTTATTTATATACTTTTAAGTATGTAGACATGCCATACATTTGGTTTTTCTTCAGCTGGAACTGAAGGCATGAATGACACTTCTGGATTATTAATATGAGAACATCGATTTTGTTCAGCATCTCTTAGGACACATATATGCATTGAGCTCTTTGTCCCTCCGTTGACTCTAGCATATGCGTGTCCCTTATCGAATTCAGAATTTTGAGGAATACAATTGACATTATATGCTGAGTGGCTGCAGTAATATTTTTTTGGGCTGGTGCAATTAGTTCCAAGGTCTCAGAGGATATAAGGCTCATATATGCCTTCTCGGCGTAACTGGTCTTATAGGCCACGTGTTAGTCTTCTGCTAAATACCGGAAGACAGAAGAAAAATATATTAAACATAGAAAAGCTAATATTCAAATTATAACATTTCAAATTCATAGATATATTCTCCTGTTGGATATATTCAGAAATAAAACTACGTGCTTGCCACGTTACTTGAATTTGATATAACTAGTAATATTCAATACGTCACGGATATGCCGCATTAGTGACGGATTTAACAATTCTGCAAGCAGCCATAGATTTGATTCTCAGTTTTCATTTTTGAAACAGGATAGTTTAAATACGCACAAGTTGTTTTGAGTCCATTGTGACACTCAAAATATACCGAAGAAATTTTCAAAAAATTCCACCTGGAAAAGTCAGTTTCCAGTTTTAGCAGGATACAAGAACACTTATAAAATAATAACCAATAATAAAAATCCTCATTTCTCACCAGGAATGTTGGCAGAATGTTAAAAACAACATTACTTTCCTACCTTATTATTTAGAAAAGGGAAACTTTTTGATTCCCTGAAGGTTTTTTTAAATTTTGTTTACACTGCGCTTATTGTTTGTAACCTCCCAAACTACTAAAACACCATTCAACCTATGTTAATGTAAATATTTTAATGTATTATTATTATTAAACAAAGAATTTGTGATTTGGGTTTCTCAGAAGATTCAGCCGATTCGTATATAGTAATGTCATACAATCAAATGGAGCAATGTGTCAATGGGTTTAAAAAGGAACTGGGTAAGTTGGTCAGATAGTTTGATTACAACTACTTTGCTATAATTACAAATGTTTAATACTGTAGATTAAGAAGATTCGATGAATTTTAGCTTTAGTGGTCAGTAAATAGCCAGTAGAAGTGCTATCTTTCTGAAATACGTTCTCATTAAAACAGAATATTTTTATTCCTTCTCGAGGTGAGTTTTGCAAAAGTGCCTGTCAGTGTTTTATTTCCTAAATGACTCTGATTCAATAAGGAAATAATATAGGGGACATTATTTGCTTAGCTCTAGACCTTTTGATTAGCAAATTAAATTCCTAATGATTAATTTGTCAGGTAAACTAAAAAAAAGTGAAGTGATATTTGTAACAGGCATTAAATATTATATATATGACGTCAATAGTTGAAAGATTTTAATTGGCCACGACAAAGTTCGGAGAGTTATTTTGTTAATAACCCGAACTGGTAATTTGTTTGGGTATTTAATTAAAGAATATAAAATAAATAGCAAAGTTAATAAAAATATACCTAAATATTTGTTCACATATTTTACTTTAAGGCTATATTTCTAATTATTTAATATGGAACAGGAAATATTGAATTTTATAGTTTAATACAAAAATTTATAATATTCTTCTTTATTTTTTGGAAAATTAAAACATTTTTGCAAATAATTACCTTCATACACGAATAATTTCAGAAGATTTTAATTGATGTGGTAACTTTTGAAGGAATCAAATGTATTTAAATTCAGACGTATTGTTAGTACAATTTATAGTTGAAGGAATCAAATGTATATACTGGTGTCGATGTCGTTTAACAGTTTCGAATTAGAGTTCTATTTGACGATAGAAATTGAATAGAAAGCTCCTACTTGCTGCATTACTTGAACCTGAAATAGTACTTGTCATATTCAATACATCACAGATGTGGCGCATAAGAAACTTATTTAAGAACCCTGCAAGCAGCCATAGGTTTGGTTCGCAGTGAACAGTACATGCCAACGTTAAATGTAATCTGACCATGAAATCTAAATGCTGACATTTTAGTTTTCATAGTGAAATAAAATAGTTTAAATACCGTACATCTATGTACTTGATCCTACTGTGGCACTCAAAAATATTACAAAAGATATCAAAATAATTCTAATTTTTATAGGAAAAGTGAATTTTTTAGTTTTCTTAGCAGGAAACAAGAAAACTTGTAAAATTATTATTAGAGTTGTTAAACTTTTTATTGTTTATTATTGATCAAGAAAAACAATCAAACCCAATAATAAAATCCTCATTTCTCACCAGGAGTGTTGATAGAATAATAACTACTTTGCTACATTATTATTTAAGGAAGGGAAACTTTTTGATCCTACCTTTCTGTTTTGATCAAATGTAATACTTGTTAGTTTAGTTTTCTAAATTTTTTTAATTTGCTTAAAAAAATAATCTGAACTTATTAAAGTTAGTTCTATTCCAGTCTAGTTTCCTAAAAACTATTTACGCTACGGTTATACTCTGTAACCTCCCATTCTACTAAAATGCTATTCTACCCATGCTAAAGTAAATATTTTGGTCATTATTATAACATATAATAATTTAATAAGTTGAATTATTGATATACTTTTATTCTTTGGAGTTTGCACTTTAACTTCCATTCATAATATAACGGTTCATTCAAAATGTCTTTTGAATTTACTAAATGATAACTAAAACAGTTGAATGTTTTAACTATGGTTCTAAAATATATAAAAAAATTACTATAAGAATTTAATATTTGTAATTAATGGGGTTTCTCTTATTGGTTTATAGGAATCTCATACCATCAAATGGAGGAAGCTGTTAGTGTGCTTAAAAAGCAACCAGGTAAGTTGGTCAGATAGTTTGAGTTCATTACAAATGTTGAATACTGTGGATTGTGAATAATCGAAGAATTTTATTTTTAGAGGACAGTGAATCAGCCGAAGAGCTATATCAGAAATATTCGAATGCAGATTTATTGAACGGTATTTCTATTCCCCCTCCAGGTGAGTTTTGCAAGAGTTCCTCTCAGGATTTTTAAAATAATTAGTTATTACTTTAATTTAACTTATGCTTTTTTTTTTGTTTTACAGAAAACTGCTACTTGAAAAGTGAAATTAAAGTGGAAGATGAGCCTTATAGTTTTTTGAATACAGGTTTTCTTATGCGTTCATTATAAATTAAATATTCTTTAATAGATACAATTGAGGTTGTAGTTCAATTGCAAGATTCAATAGCTAGTTATGATAAAATATATCTATACTTATGAAACACTAGGACTTTCCAATCGTAGCCTGTAGAGGCTACCTTCGTAGTGAATCAGACTCCTAGAGACGTGTTATGTATCATCATTTTTATTAAAATGATTTAGAATTGACAAGTGATACAAAGATACTTGGATATTTCTGAATTATTTTCTAGTTAGAATTCGTATTCAATCGAACAACTGGGTGGCACTAAAATAAAATATTTAGGGATTAATTTTGTGGGCCATAGTTGATTTGTAATGCCATATTTGTGGACTGAGCGTGCTTTAACGAATGGAAACATTGAAGCTTGAACTTCTGTTAAACCATGATTTAATATGTTTAAATCATGTTAAATTATTAATTAACTGTTAATTAACTATTAATTAACAATTAATTCTATTGACACATAAAATGTGTTACAGAAATATGGTATTATTTCATATGGATTTTAATGATGCTGAAGAATGAATTTCTTTATTTAGAAATCAGTACTCGAGAATCAGAATTGTATACATTTTATATTATTACGTATTTATTCGTTTTACAACTTTCTTCTGCACCTTTTATTTTATTATGTTTCTGTTTATTTTCACCTACTGTATTATTAGTAGAGTAAATGAAGAATTACGTCTCCACACGAAAAAGTTTAATATGAAACTAACAACGCGTTTCTAACACTTAGTGTTATTCTTCAGGTTGACATCTTCACTGTTGAGGGTCGATCTACAGGAAGGAGCTAGAAAGGAAAGAGATCTTCAACTGACCCTCAACAGTGAGTATGTTAACCTGAAGAAGAACACTAAGTGTTCGAAACGCATTGGTAGTCTCATAATAAACTTTTTTTTTGTGAAATGTAATTCTTGGATTCCCCCAATGTGAGTAAATACCACACAATAACGGATTGCCTAAGCAATGAATACTGTATTCTTGCCTGTAAAGTAAAAGTCTGTAAAGTTATCTAGCAGTCATTCTCTCCCTCTATTTGTCTCCTGGTCCTCCCCTAACGACTCACAATTCTTCCAAATATTGCCTATACTAAAGTTTCTTTATTGTAGCTATCATTTTTTAACTTACAGTTTAAATAATTTAATTTGGGTCGTATTTTTTAATCAAATATATATGTAGAAAGGGAAAAAACATTTAGAAAAAGAAGTAACATGATTCACTTTAATGTTATGGATTAAGCGTCATCATGAGAAGAAGTGATCTATTAGGTTTATAGGTACTTATTAATATACAAATGTGTTTCTGTTGAGTTGAACAGATTAATATCTTATTGATATTAATGAAACCTTTAGTTGTACTTTTAGAATGCTACATGATATAAAATCTGTGACGTTAATGTCAATGGGTCAGGGAAAAACAAACTAATTTCATATTGAAAGGTCCCTTAAATTAATTTTATAATGTTATAACTTCAATAATAAAAATATTGATTAGTTTTGAATATTATTAATTAACTTTAGTTTTGTTTCAATATTATGAATAACATTTATTGATGTAATATATATAATCATCTTTAAATCATTAGTTGTGCAATTCGTAATTGTGTGGTATTTACTCATTCTGAGGTAAAATGGATAAACCAACAAGTCTCCACACAAATGAAGTTTTATTCAACGCGTTTCAAACACTTTGTGTTCATCATCAGGAAGACACCATTGATGTGGTACTGACGGGTTGGTCAAGTGAAAACAACTGTTTTCACAACCAGTTGTTTTCACTTGACCAACCCGTTAGTACCACATTCTTGGTGTCTTCCTGATGATGAACACAAAGTGTTCGAAACGGGTTGAATAAAACTTCATTTGTGTGGAGACTTTTGTTGGTTTATCCATTTTACCTCAGAAATATAATCATCTGTATTTTCCATCATTTCATTTAATAAGCCAATCAACTAATTCGAATTATTAAAAGTTTGTCACTATACCAGAACAGGTTTTAAAATATTGTTTACACGCGCTACTACTTTGTAACCTTCCATTCAACTACAATCCCTTTTTCCCTTTGTAAGAGTAATGATTCTGATGTTATTATTATAAAATAAAGGATTATTACCGTTACATTTGTTGCAACTTCCAATTTCATTTCCATTCCTGATAAATAGTATCGTTTAAATTGTCTTTGATTGTACTAAATTTGATGGCTCTAAAACATAGTTGAATAAATTCTTTTACTTTGAGAATTCATAATGAGTAATTAATAGAGATTAAAGATTTGTTTAAAATAATGTGATGATTTAAAATGGAGCATTATGTGAGTGGGTATGAAAAGCTACTTGGTAAGTTGGTCAGATAATTTTGGTTTTAATATGTTGCGATACGTACATATGTATGTAATACTGTCGAATTACAAGAGTTGATGAATTTTAGGTTTAGTGGACAGTAAATCCTCAGTGGGAGAGCTAAGTCAGAGATATTCTGAAATACTTTCTCATCAAAACAGTCATGGAGATCTATCGAATGGTCTTCACTTAACTTCTGGAGGTGAGTTTTGAAAGAGTTCCTCTTAGGAGTTTAAAATAATTATAACCTGTTTATAATTTATTCTTTTGTTTTTCTACAGAAAACTACTACTTCACCAGTGAAGTTAAAGTGGAAGAAGACCCTTATGATTTTTTGAGTAAAGGTTTATATGCTTTATTATTATTTAAATATTCTTTCATAGATACAATTGATACTTTCATAGGTACTGGTAAGGTTCAATAGGTAGTTATGATAAAATATATCTATACTTTTGAAACATTAGGACTTTCCAACCATAGGTAAAGTCTGTAGAGGCTACATTCGTAGTTTATCACACTCCTAGAGATGTATAATGTTTCCTCATTTTTACTTTACTATAAGTAAAGTATAGTGATCGTGAAAAAATTCGATCTCGAGATTATGACGGAATTACATGTTTTGAGGTCCCAGAAGTCGTTTTATGAAGTTTTTTCGATGTCTGTGTGGGTGGGTGGGTGAGTGTGTTAGCATTGCTTGTTACCACGCTACGGTCCAGAATCTTTGATGGATCAAGTTAATATTTTACACAAAAATGGGCCTCATAGGGAAAAAGATCCCTATTGTTTGGGAAGAATTATGCATGATGGGAAAGTCACTTTTTTTACCAAAAACCGTTTTTTAGAAAACATTTATTTCTCCTAAACTGATAACCCTAGAGTTTTGAAATTTTGACATTATCTTTGAGGTTACAAATGAAACAAACGAAAAATATATTCAGAATTTTAAAACAACAGGAAATATTTTTTTTTCAATAAAATGTAAAAATTTTGACTTATAATCCAATCTCAAAGCTTGTGAGAGCGATAAAAACTATACCGTTTGATGGATCAAAATGAAAATATGCTTAAAAATAGAACATTGTACGAAAAATGATTTGAGATAATTTTTTTTCAAAATTTCATTCACCAAAGGGGCGTTATATTAAGATTTCTGTTTTCAGAAAATGTTTTTTTGACGCTAAACGGCTCATTAAAAAATAATGAAAATTTGACCAAAAATGGAACGAAAAATTAGCAATTCATAAAAAGATATTCATGACGTTTCAATTATGGGAAAGAAAAATAACGCTATAAAAGCTGTTTGTTTATCCTAGACTAAGAGATCACCTGCTATACTTGTCGAATTTTTGATATTTTTTTACAATGTTTACATTGACTTAGAAATTTTTTGAGCAATTCACTGAGATAAAATTGATATTTATAAATGAACAATTTGAACAGTTTATTGACTTATACGAGATGTAAGAGGAATAATATTGTTACATGTAAAAAAATCACCGCCGATAAACATAAATAAATTACCTTTGTCTTCCATGGCATGATTGATTTGTCTCATAAAATGCTTTAATAAATCTATATATTGCACTCTTGAGCAAAGCTTAATATGAGTTACAATTACATTATCATTGTGAATGTAGTACCTTTCCATGATATTGAAATGTAACGAATGGACTCTTTCCTCAAGAAAGAGGACTTATGTTTGTTGAGAAATATCCAGTTTTTTTTTTTTACAATTCTAGTCTAATAGTTCATATTTATTGTTTTCAAAAATTAGAATCTCCCAACTATAAAAGGTTTAAATTATATTGAATAGCTGGCTTTGACTTCGATTTGAGTATGTAAACTGGCTAATTACTAATATATTTTTTCTCACAATATACATTCATAGCAAACTTATAACGAGTACAGGAGGCAGGAAAAGGATAACACTCACTCAGAAAAAATTCGTATATATGATATTTGACAAAGGGGAAGGAAAATGGTCTTATTAAATACTAAGAAGCCATAAAATTCCCAGTATAATAATTCTATAAAAAACCAAAACTGTAAAAGATAATTCAAAATTGAAATCCTTCGTTTAGAGATTAATAAATGTAATTATCGTACATCTTTAATTATAAATCATCTTAAAACAACATTTTTTCTTCGATGTTTATGATGTTTTTCAGAGAAAATAAGGGTATTTTCCTGTTTTAAATTTGATAATTTTACTTTAATATTCAATGTAGAAGGATGTCAAGTAAACGATGTAAGAAATCCACTGGCTATTTGAACAAAAGGCATGTTCTCTTGTAGGAGAATATTTCGTATCAAGAAATGTTCACTTTGGTTTTTCAAAAATGTTATTACTGGTGTGGTTATACTAATGAAATTATTTACATCATCTGTGGGATGTACAAAAATAAACTTATATATTGATATGTCCTTCAATCACTATCTGTACTACCTCAGGAATGAAAGACTAATAATCTTATCCCATTTAGATGTTTACGTTATGCTTAAATGAGATGTTATATATTATATACTCAAGAAATTTGATATTAAGTTACTTATAGTAAAGTTGAGTGTAGGCCACTCCAGATTTTTTTTATTATTATTTTAGGGTGACTATAGAAAAAAAACTATTGTACTCCTCCCTTCTGTACCAGCTTCAATCCCTCCAAGAAGCTCAGCACTTTTGCTGGGTCCTGCGGTAAAAGTTTTTCTATGGTTTGTTGGGTGTCCCGAAGCACCTACCTCTGTGCAGCTAAGTTGCCTGGCAGTCAGCCAGCAGGTGCAACGGTGTTTCTTCCTCATCTTTGCAGAACCATATTGATAATACCCAATCAGGCTCCCTACGTTTCGGGAGAAAGTGACTTTCTCTCTCCTTCTTCGGGTCCTTAGGTGCACTTGTGGGAGGTTGGCTCCCACTAGTTAGCATTTTTGGACCGTCTGCGCTTCCGTAGTATGGTCTCCGGACTTCCTTCTCCTTAGTATCATATAGGGGAAAATCCCTGAAGCTCTATCAGTTGTATTTTGTCCGCACCAACAGAGCACCCATACTGGAGTAAGGCTATTTACTCAAGAGGGTTGACTGGTACCCTTGAGACTCCGTTCATAATACAGTAACCTCTCTATCATCCATCCTTCGGCGTGAATCGCATAACGCCTTAGATTGGGGCTTGGATATGAAGAGAGGATTTGGGAAGTTGGTAGGATTGTGAAACGAAGGTGGTCAGGCCCAGCCCCTGATCACCTTCTCCTCCTCTTTCGTTTGTCCCTGTGTATAGCAGCTTAACAGGGTAACCTCGCGAAGGCCGAAAGTCGGAGTTGAGTGCTACAGACTATTAGAGGGTCATAATCACTCAATGACTACCCCAAATATTTCCCGTGGTAAAATTTCTTTATTTTAGATGTCGTTTTTTTAACTTCAAGTTTAAATAATTTGATTTGGGACGTATTATTTTTAATCAAATATATATGTAGAAAGTGAAAAAGACTTAGAGAAAGGACTAATATAATTCATCTATTCAGCGTCATCATGAGAAGAAGTGATCCATTAGGTGGCTAGGTACTTATTAATATATAACTGTGTTCCTATAGAATTGAAGATTATATAGATATTAATGAAATCTTTAGTTTGTTTTTTTTAATGCTATATGCTATAAAATCTGTTTATGTTGTTTGTCTGCATTGTTATTTTTAGATAATGATAATGGAGTACAGAATCTCCAAGACCAGTACGACAGCCCTCTCAGCCCCCCTGACTGTAACAAAGGTCTCAATTGTGCTGAGAACATCCCTGCCAAGTTATACATTGACGGTGAGTCAATTTATGTTTCATTAATATTCTAATATAATTCTTATGTTATAACATATAATGAAGGATTGATGATCTTACATATTATTACCTGCTTTGTGGGTTACTTGATGAAAATACGTATGCAATCCATGATATGATAATTTTTGCAGATTAATCTATATATAAATTCTCTTCGTGGCTCTGTATGTATGTATGTATGTATGTATGTTTGTACCTTATGGATTCGGCCTACAATGGACCTTTTTCAAATATTCTTTTGCAAGGCACTTTCTATAGGTCTTGGGGTGGTTTTAGGCTATTAAACTCTTTGGGGCATCCTAACCCCGGCCCCCTAGGGCCCAAAAACCTCAAACATTTGCCGATTTTGAGTTTTTGCATTTTTTGTCAAGAAATATGGCGTCTACGGCCTTAATGCATAAAATATGAAATGTTGGAAATAAAAATCGAAAATCAGAGTTGTGGTTCATGTAATATCCCAAAAATATTATAATAGATAAAGTTTGTTGCATAACCTGTATGTTTACATTTTGACTTAATTGGTAATGGCGGCCGCAGGTAGGTTAATTATCAATAGTTTCTTAAATTTTTTTTAAAAGTTTCAAATTATAAATTCCAAACAATTATTTTTTTGCCGCAAGTTTCACATAACAATTTCAACTATTAAACATTTTGTCACAAGTTTCACATTACAATTTTCAAAAATCAATTTTTTTGTCCCAAGTGTCACATTATCTTTCAAACAAATTTCATTCACAAATTGTAGATTTGACCTTCATTTTTTTAACAATTTTCAGAATCTATATATAAATTTTCTTCGTGGCTCTGTATGTATGTATGTATGTTTGTACCTTATGCATTCGGCCTACAATGGACCTTTTTCAAAAATTCTTTTGCAAGGCACTTTCTATAGGTCTTGGGGAGGTTTTAGGCTATTAAACTCTGGGGGGCAGCCTAACCTAGGACCCCTAGGGCCCAAAAACCTCAAAAATTTGCCAATTTTTAGTTTTTGCATTTTTTCTCAAGAAATATGGCGTCTACGGCCTTAATGCATAAAATATGAAATGTTGGAAATAAAAATCGAGCTCTATCTATATATAAATTCTCTTCGTGGCTCTGTATGCATGTATGTTTGTGCCTTATGCATTCGGCCTACAATGGACCTTTTTCAAAAATTCTTTTGCAAGGCACTTACTATAGGTCTTGGGGTGGTTTTAGGCCATTAAACTCTGGGGGGCAGCCTAACCCCGGCCCCCTAGGGCCCAAAAACTTCAAAAATTTGCCGATGTTTAGTTTTTGCATTTTTTCTCAAGAAATATGGTGTCTACGGCCTTAATGCATAAATTATGAAATGTTGGACATAAAAATTGAGCTCAAAGTTATATAATGATTTTTTGCTGTAGGATGCTTCTTTCATAGCCTAGGTACCACTATTCTCCTGAAAATGTTAAAAAACGTCCAAGGGACTGTAGATCATGAATGAAGAATCGTAAGACAAAAATGCATAAAATAATATTGAACCCAATTTTCATTTCGATCATTTCAAATTTTATACTTAAAACTTCTAGACCCGGGCAACGCCGGGTATTTCTGCTTGTAATTTTTAAATCATGAAGAGTATGTTATTATGTCTATGATTATTAGTAGTACTTATTTAATTCATAGTTCTATATTGTATCTTGTAAATCAGCAATATTTTATTCATGATACATTAAAAATATTTCGAAAATTATTTAGTACTCTTAATACCAGTTAATACGTAATATCGCAAAAAAACGATATTACGGAACTTTTACTATGATATATTTATGGTTTATTGAATAACTGCCACCACTGTTATTTCAATCACCACCAAACTCCCCTCTTCTGACCATGAACTGCTTTCAGGGTACGTCAGAACTTAACCTTAAACGCGTTTTCCCGTGTCAGCGGCTGCGTCATACTGGATCATTGATAACCAAGAAAAATTATAATATAAACCTTCCTCAACACAATCCATCTGATAATTTTTTTTTTTTAAAAAGGGTTAAGTTTAAGTGTGTTTAATTTAAATATGGTTAAGTAAAAATGAAATTTGTACCTGTACTTGATATATGTATTATTTATTTGCTTGTTAAAGAGTTATTTTACATTACTCACTGTTTGTCAACATACAAAATACGGTTCTGTAATTTTTTTCCGAATCTGTAAATAGACGTACTCATACACGACTTAATCATAATATTTTATTTGCTGTATTGTTTTTAGGAACACTCAAAATTCGAAAAAACGATCCAAACTGGACGCAAATCAGCTCAAAAACGAAGAAAAGCAACACACAGAGAAAGAGACACACTTACAAACTCAAATTTTCGGATGATCCGTCTTCAAGAGAAAATAGAAAGGGCAACCAAGCACGCTGGAAACACTTTTCTTCGTTTTTGAGCTGATATATATATATATATATATATATATATATAAAACAAGATTTCACATACATGTAAAATAACAATCAATGATCAGACCACAATATGAAAAGAGAAGAAATACTAAGGTCTTTCAACCTTAGTTGAAAGTCAACAGTTTTCGTCAGAGTGAAAAACCCAACTGTTGTATATATACTCAAAATAAACTGAGAGCCATAGACAGGAACATAACAAAGACTCACTTTTCAATATTTCGATTGTATTGGCGGTCGTCCTCAGGAGAAGAAGTAAATTGACGGAAGGACAGTCAACTAAAGAACTCGTCCCTAGTGATAACAGACAAGTTACTTTAAAAGCTTCTGAGGAAGCCCACATTTGGCTCCTAGGGGCACGCTCGAAACCTGGCTTGAATTTAAACCGTTAGTTTATTTTATTTTTTTTTATTTTTTTTTTTTATTTCTTTAGTAGTTTGGAGCTAGCCAAGTGACATGTTATACAAAATCAATGATATACTAAAAATAAATGGATATATATATATATATATATATATTCGTGTATGATGGCAGCAGATCTTCTTTCAAACATGTATTATTAAAGTTGGCAGCAGCTTCTGCGTTGACCAATTTATGGCTGATTTTTTCTAGTTTCCTCGCTAGTTTACGGTAACTCTCGGGTATTTTCCAGAGGAGTTCTGGTAACGACATATATATATATAAAGATTTCACATAAACACGTGAAATAACAACCAACCCCTCTTCTCTCAAAACGTGAAATAACTCTTCTCAACCCCTCACCAGATGTTTTCTGCATCTAGTGTTTCAGTTGGGTTTTTGACTCTGACTCTGACGAAGACCACTTGTTACGGTTGAAAGATCTTAGTTTTGTTTTCCCATTTCTTATTGCGGTTTGATTATATATATATATATATATATATAATAAATATATATATATATATATATATATATATATATATATATAATCAAACCGCAATAAGAAATGGGAAAACAAAACTAAGATCTTTCAACCGTAACAAGTGGTCTTCGTCAGAGTCAGAGTCAAAAACCCAACTGAAACACTAGATGCAGAAAACATCTGGTGAGGGGTTGAGAAGAGTTATTTCACGTTTTGAGAGAAGAGGGGTTGGTTGTTATTTCACGTGTTTATGTGAAATCTTTATAACTTCCTAGTTAGTGCCTTCAAAACTTCCTGTTCATCACTCAATTTCACCCACTCCTTCTCCTATACCTCCTTAACCTTCCTAGATGTAGTAGTGTCCCTAAGCGGCAGGACCTTCACCACCTCCATACACACAAAACCTACCAATGCCCAACAATATCTACACTTCAATAGTTGTCACCCATCCCACACAAAAAAGTCCCTACCTCGTTCCCTCTCCATCCGCATACACCGTATTTGCAGTGACCTCTATCAACGACAGTGTCATATCGACAAACTTAGGGAGAAATTCGTCCAGCGGGGCTACTCTCCCAGGTTTGTTGATAAACGCTTAATACCTGCCACCAATCAATATCTTCCTAGGACTGCCGCTGAACCCAACAGTTCTCCCTTCCTCGTAACTACTTTCTTTCCTGGGGTCCATAGGATCGGGAATATCATCAAGGACATTTTTCCTCTCCTGTCCTCTTCCCCCTCCACCTCCTCCGTCTTCCGAAAACCCCCTCGCCTGTCCTTCAGAAAGCCTCCCAATTTAGGAAACCTGTTTTCCCACAGATCCCTTGAAACTCCTGGGATTGGGGTGGTGCGTGCTGGTATGGAGAAATGCGGCCGTCGCCTCTGCCTTACCTGTCCTTTAGTTAACCCTTCACCTTTCTTCTCCTCACCAACCAACTCTTTCCGCGTCCCACCTAACACCTCCTGCTCATCCAGGAATTGCGTCTACCGACTGAACTGTAGACAATGTGGAGCATTCTACATTGGTATGACTTCTACCAAGCTCAATGAGCGTTTGAACAACCATAGAGCTTCGGTCGGTCAGCGCAAACAGCTTCCTGTAGCTATCCATGCCAACAGCCATAACCTTTCTTTTAATGACTGCTTTTCTGTTCAAATCATTAAGCTAGTGACCACTGATGACCGTAGTTTGACATTAAGAGCGTCTGAGGAGGCCCACATATGGTTATTGGGGGTCCGATCAGATCCTGGTTTAAATCAGAAGCGTTAACTTTTATTTGTTTTTCCTTTTATTTTTAACTTATATATTCATATTCATATATATATTTTTTTTTTATTATTTTATTATTATATATATATATATTTTTTTTTTTATTATATATATTTTTTATTTTATTTATTTATTTTTTTTTTTTTATTATTTCCTTTTTTATAATTTTTAATTTATAATTTTTAATTTTATAATTTTATCTATTGTTTTTGCTTTCTCCGTTCTCCGACGTTTAGTGCCTAGCTCCTTTTTTACGCTAGTGCTGCTCTCTTCGGTTGACTCTTTATTTCTTCATTCGCGCTCCGTTCTTCGACGTGGGGAGATCTCTCTCACTTCGTCCTCTCTACTAGTCTACTCTCCTGATGACGAACAACAGTTCGAAATATTGAATTCTGTAAGTTTTCCTTGTATTCTCTTTTCTGTGTCGTGCTTTGTGTAATTTAAATTTATATATATATATATATATATATATATATATATGAGTTGACTGTCGTCCCTCCGTCAATTCACTTCTTCTCCTGAGGACGACCGCCATTACGGTCGAAATATTGAAAAGTGAGTCTTTGTTGTTTTTCTGTTTATGTGTCACTACTCATTTTAATTGTTATTTGTCCTGCCGGACCGTTTTTCGTTTATCATGGTATATATATATATATATATATATATATATATATATATATATATAAGTTAATAAAACCATGAAAGGTAAATTTATTTGGAAAGAAAATAAGAATATACAAAGGAGTTAACGTAAAATAAAAATGTAGAAAGGTAATAAGAAGTAATAGAGAAGGTGTTGTTAGAAATAAAGAAGGTATGTTTTAAAGATAAGGAAAGAATACGTACCGTTAGATATATGTAGAGAATCGTTAAGAAAATGACAACAAACACTTCAGGGAAAACTGTAGGTTAGAGTGTTTAAAAACGTTATCAATCTAATGCTTAATTTCTTATCGTGGAATCGACTATTAGTTATGTATTGTTTATTTGACTTCATTGCCAGGTCAGATTCTCATTTCTCCTCTTAAACTATACTCGTATGTTTTAAAGGTTATAGATAAAGTGTGTTTATTCTGTTATATTAAAGGTTTATTAAAGTTATATGTTTTGGTAATAGTATTGTGACGACACACTTATCTATTGATTTCTGTTTGCAGGTCCTCAAGATCAACAGAACAAACTATCAGGACCGAAATTGAATGAGCAAAGTAACCAGGTTCTTGGAAAGAATTTAGTGGCCATTATTCAATATTTAATCCCAGTGCAAAATATTGGAAATGTCTCGAATATTGGAGGAAATGGTACCAAGTTAAGCAAGAACGTTATAGTGAGGAATAGTGTAAATAGAACTAATGTCATTAGAGTTGGACTGAAATCAGGAAATTCTTCAAAGGTGGAGCTTAAAGATTATGAGAAATATAAACTACCTTATCAGAAATATGCTTATATACCACATGATAAGTCTGGATTATTCAGATGTTATGCTTGTAAAGAAGATTTCACTGATGAAAAAGATTGGTTGATACACGTCAATAGATATTTACATTCCAAAGGTTGTTTTATGAAAAGTATATCTCCTGTTTTGGGGGAACCTGGAGAACTGAAGAAGGTAAATGGAGTAGATATGTATAGTTGTTTTAGTTGTGAGTTTATTTCAGAGTCTAAAAGGGCTTTGAGGAGTCATTCTATCAATTTTCACAAACTCGGTTATACTTGTGCTCTTTGTCCCTACAAAATGTTCTCCTCAGTGCACTTATTAAAATCACATTTTAAAAATAAGCATAATCCAGACGGGATCTTCTATTACTGTTCAAAATGTGATTACAAAGTGAAAAGTCGAGTTTGCTTTAGAAATCATTCTTTGAGCCATTCAAACGAAAAATTCAAATGCAGTCAATGCCATTTTGTAACCTCAAATACGACAAATTTGAACTTACATGTAATTTCCAAACATAATAATCCAACTAACAATTTTACTTGTGATCACTGTTCATATAAAACAACCTACAAGAGAAACATTTTAATTCATTTGTGCAAAAGTCATCCACTTTCTGGAAAATTATATCATTGCAAGTATTGCAAATATGAAACCAATTTCAAAATTCGCTTAGAAAAGCATAAAATAAATATGCATGCACTTCGTTGTCCAGTATGTAATTATGTTTCAAAAACTCCTTGGCAAAAGAAGTTACACTGGAGACTAGAACATCAGAAGAAAATAGAGAACTTTGTGTGTTCAGAGTGTCAATTCAAAACTGATAGAAAAGATTTTTATTTCAGTCATTTAAACAAAAATCACAAAAATTTACCAGAATTTAGCTGTAGAGAGTGTAAGATAATTTCGAAAAACAGTTATGCTTTTATGTTTCACGTATACAAAGAACATGACCCTAAATTAATTTCTGTTTCTTGTGCCCACTGCCCTTATAAAGCGAGGAAAAAATTGAGCCTTCTGACTCACATGATTTTTAGACATAATTTTGGGACTAAATTGTATAAATGTAAACACTGTAAATACACCACTAAAACTAAGGAACATCTTTTGAGGCATAAAAACATAAGACACAATCCTAATGCTGTTTGGTATGAATGTTTCCATTGTGGATTGGAAACTAAAATTAAATCCAAACTCTCCCAGCATATGCAGACAACGCATAATTTTGTATGCAAAAAGAGGAAACTTCACAAGTATAAGTTGAAATAATATGAAGGGAAGGAAAGTCTTGAATTCGAGGCAGGATTTGGATATTATGTCTTAAAAAATTGAAAGTGCATTGTCCAAATTCCATAAATAGGTTTCTAGAATTTGTTTATGTGTGTGTCTGTGTTTATATGAGGCAGTATAGCTCAAAAAAATAAAGATGGTTATAATGGCATTTTATTATTTCGTTATATTAACGATGAAGCTTATTCGCACTTTGGTAAAAATCTATCAGTACTGTTATTACATCAATGTATATAGACTACAATACATTTTGTTTAGAACTAGCACTTCAGAGTCAAAACTCCATCAAACGGTTCCACAAGGGGTAAATAGATAAATTGATTCATTAACTGTGCAATCTGTTATAGTGTGGTATTTACTCATATTGGGGAAAATATTAATGTATATTTTAACCAGTACTGGTTAAGCCATATGCATATTTTTTATATGTAACCTGAAAAAGATCATCAAGTGTTCGGAACGCGTTGTTTAGTTTCTTATAATAAACTTTTTTTGTGTAGAGCCTTTTTTTTTATTTTTATTATTTGAGGGCGACTATAGCACTGTGTCTTAAAAAAAACCTATTGTACTTCCCCTCTTCTGTACTAAAGTACCTCAGCAGTTACCTTCAACGCCTCCAAGAAGCTTAGCATTTTTGCTATTCCAGCGGTAAAAGTTTTTGTATGGTTTGTTGAGTATCCCGAAGCACCTGCCTCTCTTCAGCAAAGTTGCCTTACAAATTATCAGCAAGTGCATCGGTGTTTCTTCCTCTTTGCAAAATCTGCACAAATCATCATTGATAATGTCCATTCATGCTCCCTATGTTTCGGAGTGGTTAAGGAAGTGGTCGGGAAAGTAAGGTGATTATTTTCTCTACTACTGTGGTAAGAAGGGTCACCAATGGGGTGATGAGAGAGCGAAATTCAGAAAGGAAAGAGGACATCATTGTCGTCATGTCGGAGGATATGGGTGGGGGAGGAACAAAGGATTGTTTTGTTATCGGTTGAGGCTCCTGAAGAGATATTGGCCCTTTGAGTGCTTGAGCGTAGCTCACAGATGGCCGGCATTCACTTTCCGAGGGTCACTTTGTTTCTGGGTTGTTCAATGGCTGTCTAGTTGCTGAGAAATTTGTTCTTCTTAATTTCTGCAACTCCTTGTGGGTGATGCATCCACAATAGTTGGCAGGATGACTGCCCTTCACAGAGTACACTTAGCTGGAGCTTCTTTAGGCTTTGTGTAGTCCTAAGTCCAAGGATTCTCGGCACATTTAACACATTGAGGTACAAAATTGCAATATGTCTTAGTGTAAACATATTCTTGGCACCGCTTACAATGTGCAATCTGTTTATTTTTGTAGGGCTCCTCTACCCTAATTCGACATCCATATATGTGTGTCACCATAAATATGTCGTTGTTTTTTGGAGAAGGCTCGAGGTCAAGAAAGAAAAGCGGAAGCTTTTCTTTAGAAGGTGACAGTACATTTGTGATGTTTCGGACTTTAAATCCTAGCAGTTGTATTTCTTGTTTTAATTCTTGAGTAGAAATAGTGAGATGTAAATTTCTCAGCGCATCTCTACATGCTCTTTCTTCTTTTAGCTGCTACGTGTGATAATTACATTTCTGTTCTTTCAGAGCATGTACCAGTTTCCTATAATTATCACCTGTGTTTACACGTACTATGCTGGTGTCGGTTCTGGCTTGACAGGAGAACTGATTTGCTCTTATCAGTTCTTTTATTCTTTTGTAGAATGAGCTGTAGTCGACAATATTTTTCACAAATATTGGAGGAGACATCTAATTTTTGGCCTTACTCTTGATGTTTTTCTTCTTTCCGGGATGTCGTATTTTTTCTCGTGAAAATTTTGATAGCTTCATCTTCCACAACCAATATACCAAACTTATTTGGTGATAAGAAGATTATTCGGTCTGTGGAAGAATTGGTCTGTTATCAGCACAGCTGATTAACGCTTGTTTTACTTGTGCTTTCTTGGATCTTCCTCTTTGTCCCTTGTTTCTTATACTTTCATTTCGAATGGAAGTATTTACCTTCTTTGGTTTAAAGAGCAGAGTACATGATGTCTCAGGTCTTTTCATTTTGCTATTTTATTTTATTTTTTTTTTCTTGTATAAAATAGACTTTATAGAATGCGAGCTCGTGCACGCATCTGTTCAGCATTGCTTTTATTTTGAACAGGTTAAAACTTGCCAATTATGAAATAACAAGTAGGTAATATTGAAGTAGAAAATAATGAGCTTTGATATTAAAAATCAGAAACAAGGATCAGTAAAAATAAAACTCACAATTTCATTCAAAACTGAAGTCTAACAACTCTGCCAATATTCATCAAGATCAATGCTCTCTGTCACCACAACTCAGCACTTTCGCCATGATCAATTTTAATCACTTTCACCTGCAACTTGCTAGCTACAGCTGTCCATCTATTACTCAAAAATTACTTTTGGTCTTAATTAAGAAGTCTTAATTACTTAATGCACAGAAGTGCATTGTGTAATTAGTAGTGAAAGAATAAGTGTATCATATATTACTTAGAATATGAGACCTTCATATGAAGTTAAGTGGATATATTCTTAACATCAGGCATGGCTAAAATTACTGTAACTTTATATATATATAGAAAGGAATTTATTTCACTGTCACATATTGTTTATAATTACTCAGCCCTTCATATAAGGCTGTTGGATGTTATATGATTTATAAATACGATGTTCCTATTTCATTTCCTAAATTGAACAAAACAAACGGCTTCTAGCCATTCTCGATTTGTGCTGTAGAAACGAAGGAAACCTTTAAAATAACTTTAATTATCAGCAGTATACAGAAATCAATCAGACTTTCAACTGAGTCTAGGAATACAGTATTGCATTACAGATAACCCCTTTTTTAAATGTATACATTAATTTTTGTGAAATTATATCAATGAATGTAATTACTTTACATTTAAATTACCCGTTCTTGTGTTTGCTGAATATTTTTCATGAATTAACTTTTGTATGAAAAATAAAATGGTTTTTCATAAAAATGTTTGTGTATTTTTATTTGATTCAGATAAGCCATCTTTATTTTTATTTAGTATTATAATATTTGGATTTATGGAACACCCTATAAGACAGTGCTTTTCAACCTTTTTGCAGGCGCGGATCCGCCGAGGAGGTTATTTATTCTTGCGGCTCCCCTTGTACATAAATATGCATGTATATATAAGTTTTTTTAATGAAAAAAAAACGGCTTATAAACACAAAAACACAATACAGTACTATCTGAATTTTTGTATTCAAGAGAATTACAAATTAATGTGAAATTTGTCCTTGGTGATTTTTGAACAGAACTGGAAAGTTTGGCCTGGTTTTAGAAAGACATACACGCATCTCTTCTTCAAGTGCTAGTAGTTTATTTCTTTTCTCACTTTTAATGTTCGTCATGGTGGAAAATCCTATTTCACACAGGTATGATGTAGAAAACTGTAGGAGAATGCGCAGAGCCTTATTCGAGATTGATGGATATTCATTTGCAGTTAAAATCCAAAATGAGTCCAGATCAAGAAGTAAATAATCACAGCGTCACGTATTGGCTAAATTAAATGTTTCAATTAAATGACGTAGGTCGTCATCATAACTGAACTACCCGACTCAAATTTTGGCTCGCAGTTCTTCCCTAACGTTACCGAAAGTTGCTGGTTTTAGATGTGAACGACGAGTTATCTTGATAAGATGCACTAATTACATTGATAGTGTGCTACTGTACTTACATTGACGTGTACACATTGATAATACATTAATTGCACATTGTGAATCTGTAGGTCTTGCGGATCCCCTGGGTAAACGTCACGGATCACCAGGGATCCGCGGATCACAGGTTGAAAACCACTGCTATAAGAGAATAAATAGCACTGCCATATATTGCTTAAAATTACTAAAATCTTGATATAATTTTGAATGGGTATATTGCACTATCACAATTCTTAAGTCACTATACTCTTTGTATGAACAGAAGGGAAGTACCCTATCAAATATAACTACAATTACTAAGGCGTTTTTATGTAAACAAGTGAATATATTCCACTATCGTGAACTGTTTTAAATTACTGCATCCTTTCTATGAATAGAAGTGATATAATCTGCTAAGAAAAAAGCCCTTCAAATATGGTATCTAGGCCTTTATATACAGGTTGAACCTCCTCAGTCCGGTATTCTTTCATCCGACTAGATCTGTAATCCGGCAAAATTTTTGTTTTTAATGTGGCTTTGAGTTACAGCATCTGAATGCACCTATCTGGATTCCCAAACAGTTATAGTGGAGTAAGTGTACCATATATATATATACACTTTTTCGATCAAAATACGATCCGAAATGGACAAATACAGTTCAATGGACATAAAGAATCATAGATAAATTAAAAACACACACTTACAGTGTCTAATTTTCGGTTGAACCGTCTTCAAGAGAGATAAGAGAGGGAAACCAAGCGCACTGGTACAGATACGATTGGAGACCGTCTGAAGACGGTTCAACCGAAAATTAGAGACTGTAAGTGTGTGTTTCTTTATGTGTCTATGTTTATTTATCTACATTGAACTATATATATATATATATATATATATATTGCAAACTAGAAAACGATTCAAAAGGACAACAAACGTTTCACGATGAATCACAAACACAGAACTAAGGAACAAACACACTTACTGTCTCTAATTTTTGGTTGAACCGTCATCAGGAGAGTTGAGAACGGGACACCAAGCGCACTTAAGCGACGTTTGGAGACCGTCTATATATATATATATATATATTTAATCTATTACTATCCTAACATTAATCTAACAATTCCTACTTGCCACACCTGTGTATTTTCAAAACAAACTAGTCTGTGAAGATAGCAAAATGCAGCTTAAAGCCTCATAACTTCGCTTCTGTACTGAATTATCAATCTATTTAGAATTAGTAATAACGCATTCCGTCATACCTCGTAAAGTCTCTGAAAAGCTCGACCGGTTTCGGGTCCGTCTGGATCCCATCTTCAAGAGCACCTAACTCAGAGAGTTAGGTGCTCTTGAAGATGGGATCCAGACGGACCCGAAACCGGTCGAGCTTTTCAGAGACTTTACGAGGTATGACGGAATGCGTTATTACTAATTCTAATATTACTAACCTCAGTGGAACTAACCCATTAACTAAATCTATTAGAGCCTATATTTTAAGTTAGGCATACAGAAATCCCATATAGTGTCAAAGTTTCAGCTCGCTATGCCTTATGGTGGCTGAGTTTACTTGTGAAAAACGTTTTTACTTTAAACGTCCATAACTTCACTTCTACGTTGAATTTCCAATCAATTCAGAGCGTATATTTTAAGTTAGACCTACACAAATTTACAACAAAAGTTTCAGCTTGATATTTCTTATGGTGGTTGAGTTTACTTGTGACAAAATTTTGCGCACAAACCGATAAACTGACAGAAATTTTTCTAAGGGTGGATTCGGTTTCTCCAATGTATGAAACGTAAAGAAAACTTGAAATGAGTCAGTTCTAAGCAATGTACAGACAAAATCATTATTTTATTCATATAGATTAACCAACTTCATTATACAAAAGTATTTTTTTTTAAACTTCGTATAATGCAGAATCTTTATTCTCCTGGCTTAGAGCAGACAGTTTGGTCGTATTAAAAAACAATGTTCGAGCGAGTAAGTTTGAAGCCCCATAGGAGTCGGTCTAATACCAAACCAGTAGGATCTACAAGATCGTTTATTCTACAAGCCGCTTATCCGTCGCAATGACGGAACTGAATCTACAGTCTTCTAGATATCTAGGACTGTAAAGGTAGAAGGATTAATGCTATCACAAACTTCTGAGCAACTCATAATTACACTTAAAGAATCCAATATTTCCACTCAAACTCAGGTTCAATATAACTCTTAACTACGCATGTGGAACTTTGCATCGTGACTGAAACTCAGATCAGCCAAGAAGAGGAGGATTCTTTCAGAGAATAAAGGGTGCAATAAAGAAAATAATGATGTTTCAAAGACTAGATAATATATTAACCTAGGCTTTTTATTGGTCCCAGAAGACCTTAAAACATATATTTCTTGAAAATTGAATAAAGAAATATTTAATATCGAATACAATGCTTCTATAACTCCATATTTCATATAGAGATATGATCCTCCAATTTGTAATAATATTGGGGATAAAAATGTTTTAGGTCCAGCCATATCGTTTACACTGCGTCTATACTGTGCAACCTGTGTTGATATTAAATTCTGTTTTCTCTCTCTTTTAATAAAGGTGTAAATTAATTAATTATTGATAAATGAGGGATAACTTTCCTTTCAACAACTTTGAGTTTGTGCATAAAGTGTGGAAGGACTTAAAATGTCCTTTTGGTGTACTAAATATTATGACTTGAATACCGTTAAAAACTTACGTAAAAATGTATGGCTTGTTTCTGAAATTGTTTTAAACAATCTACTTCTTTAAAATGGAGCAATGTGTTGGTAATTTTGATAATGAAATTGGTAAGTTGGTCAGGTAGATTGCGTACAAGTGATTTTAAAAATTACAACATAATTCTACTTTATTTACTTCTATTTCTTTTTTTCCTGATTTTGGTTTAATCAATAACCTCTATAGATATACATGCTTAACATAGAATCATTTTATCAACAAGAGTTGGAAAATATATTGTAGTTAAGACAAAACTTGTTCATAAAGGAATTTGAATTTTTTTGGTGTGTTATTAGTTCTTAGTTTTGATTTTGGTGATTACTTTATTCGATGTGCAAATGCTCATGCTGTAAATCATACAATATGTTACTGAAATAGTTACAGTTGAAATGAACAAACGTGGATATACTGTTCTCCGTGCAAGAATTGTTAATTTTATTTCTACTAACTACAAAGAGAATTGAAGTGAAGGCAGTTAAAACGTTTTACGATTTGTGATTATTGAGTATGTAGAACACTGTGTCATAAGAACGGTTAATGTATTTTAGGTTTGGCAGACAGTAAGTTTTCAAACGGAGAACTGCATCAGAAACCTCAAATATCTCCTCCTCAGGACAGTGATACAGATTTATGTAAAAATCTGCCTACACCATCTGAAGGTGAGTTTTGCTAGATTGCCCTTCCATGAGTTTAAAATTATTAGTATCAGCATTTAACTTGTTTTTTCTTTCTACAGAATACTGTTGCTTAACCAGTGATATTAAAGTAGAGGATGACCCTTATGGATTGCTGGATAAAGGTTTGATCCTGTTTTTTTTTCACTTTAAATATTTTTAGCTGACATATTACCTTCATTAACGTTGAATACCTAGTTATTATTATATATCCAGATTTATGAAGTATTCCATATAGAAATCGTGGGTCACACTTGTTTAGAACTACCTTTACGGTTTTGAAATAGTCCTTCATATGTATAATATTTCGTTTAATTAAGTTTAAGGATAATATAATCCACTCATTTATACATTATAAACTGAAGGGAGCCAACTGAAGATAAGTTGGATTGACAAAGGTATGAAAGACCGTATTATCTAGTTCCCTTTACGTAAATATAATGGGTACAGCATTAGACAATAATTTATGTTAATCTCAGTGTTAGAAGAGCAGGAGCTGCTCTATCACGGTTGGCTGTTATTATTTACTTATTTCGCATTGTATTTTGTTTACCCTAACTTTTGTTTCCTCCCTTGCTCTTTAAAATCTTTCTTTTGCCTTCATCTATTATCAGTACTTTAGAATAATTCGGTAACAACCCTTCATTTATACTTCTCTGATTGATTAAAACACCATAATTGAGTATTTTCCGTATAATCCATGATGATGATGAATTCCTCATTGTAAAGCTTAAACAATTTTTAGAGCTTGGCTACTTGAAAAATTTTACTATGAAATGCATTAATCCTGCTCAAGTTGACTTATAAAACTTTTGCTTATCATATTTCTAAGTTCTAAGGCAATAGGAAAAACCTTATTTCTATAACAAGTCAGTTATTCGTATTGACTTAAAACCTTATTTCTATAACAAGGCAATCTTTCCTATTGACTTAAAACCTTATTTCTATAGCAAGTCAATCATTCCTATTCCCTTAAAACCTTATTTAAAATACTTTTAACGATCTCCTGCTGCTTTAGTCACATGTAGTATAACCTTATTTTTCTCTTCTGTTGTATTATATCCTTTTATTGTCTTGTATCTTTATTTAACCTTCCGTTTTAATACTTTTTCGTTCTTTTATGTTTCGCTGAAGATAATCGCTTCTTGGATTTTTTTCCACTTCTATGTATGTACTTTTATTCCTTTCCATAACCTCCTTACTCTGTATAATCTTATATATGTATATGCTTTATAAGTTCGTTTTATCTTTATTAAACATGACATTTAGTAACTAATAAAACATATCAATGCATTCATGTGTTCACAAAACTCACAGAAAGGAAACATAAAATATGAGATCACAACAACTCACTTCTATATTTCAACCGCATAGTCATCTTAGAAATGCATATCTCTGCATAGAAAGATGTGAGTCGAATGAGGCTTGAAGGGATTCTTACTCAAGATTGACTATGTAGTCAATCGAAGGAGGGAGGGGAACTTGGAAAAGAGAAGTAAATAATAACAAAAGTAAATACAGATAAGAAAAGGAAACCGTTTTAAAGTAGAGAAAATAATACAAAACGAACTATAAATGATAAGGAATTATGTAAATAAAATCGTTTAAATGACTAAGTAAATAAATAGGTGGGCAGGTTAGCTCAGTGGTTAACGTATTCGCCTCTGTACTGGTAGTTCGTGGTTCGATCCCCACCTGGCTCTCGAATTATACACGCGGGATGTGAATAAATCTGAGTACATCGTCCCTCGGAGAGGATGTTAAGCCGTCGGTCACGAGCCCGTATGATGTAAGGTACTCGTTAAAGATCACTCGATATGCACTTGAGTTAGGCAAAGTTTAGACCTCCTCTTTCTCTTCCTCTGGGTCTCCCCTCATCACACCCTACTTCCCAGGTATCCATAAATTGGGTACGATTATTAAAGAACTTTTTCCGATTTTATCCTCTTCCCCTGCGACTTCCAGTACCTTTCCTAATCCCCCACGCCTATCCTACAGACGCCCTGCCAACCTTGGCAATTTTCTCTTCCACAGAAATCTAACCTCCACGAGGGCTAACTACGTAGGCCATCCGGAAAGTAGTACCCGTTTGTGCCGTGTGGAGCGCTGATGAGTAGAGTAGCCGCCGGACAAGTTGCAACACGTTCAGTTCTGTTTCAGCTGTCTGTGTGCTAAGTTACTGGTCGCTGGTACTTCTGGGTTTTTTTCTGTGAGTGTTTATAATGTTCAAGAAAATAGAGAACGCCGCCAGTTGTGAAATTAGAGCTGTGATTAGGTTTCTTAACGCAAGAAATGTGAAACCTTGCGATATTCATCGTCAATTGAAGGAGGTGTATGGAGACAATGTTATGGATGAGTCATCTGTTCGGCGCTGGTGTCGTAATTTCAGCTTGGGCAGAGAGAGCACCCATGATCCACGACAATGCCAGGCCTCATACAGCTCGGATAACACAACAACTTGTGCAACAATTCAAATGGGAAACTTTTAACCATCCACCCTATAGCCCAGACTTGGCACCCTCAGATTTTCATCTGTTTACAAAACTGAAGAATTTTTTAGCAGGAACGAAATTTGAAAGTGATGAAGAACTGAAATCAGCTGTGACTACGTATCTAAATACACTGGCGGCAGAGGAGTACGAAGCTGGGATACAAAAACTCGTCACACGTTACGACAAATGCTTAAATTTGCAAGGTGACTATGTGGAGAAGTAGTTTAAAGTATGTTATTTACAAATAAAACATTATTATTTGTTAAAATGCTGTCGTTTTTATTTTATTCCAAAACGGGTACTACTTTCCGGATGGCCCTCGTATTTGCCATCGGGAGCGAACTGTGCGGACGTCGAGGTTGCCTCACCTGTCCGATTATCAACCCCCAACCACACTTCACAGCTCCTTCCCATAATACACACTATCCTGTTCCGATTGACTGCGCGTGTACCTCCAAGAACTGTGTTTACCGTGTGGAGTGAACCAAGTGTGATTCGTTCTACGTAGACCAAGCATCCACTAAGCTTAGTCTCCACATGGACATCACAGAGCTTCAGTCAACAACCATTCCCATCTTCCCATCGCCATACACACTAGTAGCCACCGGCTTCCCTTTAAAGAGTGCTACAGGTTACAGATTCTGCAACAAATCCCCTCTGTCTGCAAAAACCTCACCCTCCGAGCCTCCGAAGAAGCCCATATTTGGTTACTCAATGCGCGTAGTGCACTTGGCCTTAATCTTAAGAGATAATCCTTCATTGTATTAATTTCTTGTCTCTGCATCTAGTTTTTATGCTTTCATCTTATATATGGTTCATTTATTTAATTTATTTAAAGTTTTATTCTCTACTTTTTATTAATGCTTAGTCCTAATTTTTAATTTTTATTTATTTTTGTATTATTTCTTCTGTTCATACCTCAGTTTTTATTTTTATTATATTTTTTTAATATTTAATGGCAGGTTAGCTCAGTGGTTAACGTATTCGCATTTGTACTGGTAGATCGTGGTTCGATCCCCACCTGGCTCTCGATTTATTCACGCGGGAAGTGAATAAATCTGAGTACATCGTCGTTCGGAGAGGACGTTAAGCCGTCGGTCACGAGCCTGTATGATGTCAGGTACTCGTTAAAGATCACTGGATATGCACTTGAGTTAGGCAAAGTTTAGGAATCCCAATGAAGAATCTGTGAAATCACTGATGAATCAAAATACTAGTAAACGGCTGAGGTTATCACCCGCTAGAGATCGGTTAAAACAATAAAAAAAAAGTGGTGAATAATAATAGATTAAATAACGATCGAAGTTATGCCCAGGAGCAGATCTATCTCGCAGTAAGACGAAAGTATTTGTCGCAGCTGACCTATTTCCTACTAGTTGTTTCCGCAAGACCATTCATCCAGCACCATATCCTTTGGGTATATCTTTAATTCTCATAATGGAAGTTTATTATTTCATTCTAATTGATTTGGTAACTGATTAAATATAATTTGTATTGTAGTGTCTTCCTGATGATGAACACGAGGTGCTCGAAACGCGTTGTTGTTAAATAAAAAAATTCTTTTGTGTGGAGACTTTTGTATAACCACTTTACCTCAGACAAAAGTATGTTTCTTTTGAAGCTATCGTTGTTATATTGATGTTGAGATCAGGAATCTGCCCAATGACCCTTTTTGCGGAAACAGTTTTTGAAACTTGTGTCTGTGAAAACTGGTATGGATAGTGACGGAAAGTTCACTGCACTTACCATCTGAAGACCTGTGATTCTTCTTATCTTGTTAGAAGCCAAACCCACATAAAAAGCATCACACTGGTGCAGTCCAATCGATAAACGATAAGAAGTACATGGTGTTTTGTGAGGAATAGCGTAGGTATGATGTCTGAGGAATCCTAAACAGATATTCTCCTCCCACAAACCTGGTTCATCCCCTTCTCAAGGTTACCATAGATGTCACATATCCCTTTATGCTTCCATTGACCATTCTGAGGGTTTAGATGTTCTCAGATATTTCTTAGATCGGTTTTTCTCACTTATTGCTCTCTTTACCATTTTTATTGTTTCGCTGCCCTGGCCAATTTTGTCCTTAAAGGTTAATGCCTTCTGGTTTTGATGGCACTACCATCCCTCCTCCCTCTTTTACCAACCTTTTCATGGTGAATCGTGAAGAAGGTTTCATTGCTACTCTCTAACTCCTTCCCATCATTTACATCCGCTTCATAGACGATATATTTTTAATTTTCCTCCAAGGTGAACATGAGTTAGACCTGGAAGGACGTCCTTCCAAACATCCTCTTCGTCCTTTTCCTTTATTCACCAAGTGGCCAGTACCCTCATTCCTTCCCGATGTCAATGTCACATATGATAAAAGATATTTTTCCTCTTCTGCATATATTAAACTAATCAATGTTACAACAGTTTCAATTACTGTTTCCGTGTACAGATTATTATCCAGATTTCCTTCATAACACCAGTATCACTTTGAGAGCTTCAAAAGAAGCACTTATTTCTCTCCTGGGAGGTAGATCTGTTCCTGGGTTTAACCTCATTCGTTAATTAACTTTTATTATTATTTATTCAGTTTTTTTAATCAATTCAGTTAATTAATTTATTTTTCATGTATATTTTTTTAATATTTTTTTTTAAATTCTTCTTTCTTTATTTTTTTTGTTATTATTCATCTTATTTATTCTTGCCTCCTCTACCTTCGTAACTTGACTACACTGAACTTCAATGAGCCTCTATTTCAGTCCTTGCTTGTCTTCGGAGCCACTCACATATGTTTTCTAACGTAGTGCAATCACTTATTGTAGTGATTGGTATTTACTCATAATACCAATTATGAATAAATTGGATTAAACTTAATATATATTAAGTAGGGTGCGTAGTGCACCTGGCCTTAATCTTACGAGATAATGCTTAATTGTATTAATTTCTTGTCTCTGCATCAAGTTTTTATGTTTTTGTCTTATATATTTAATTTATTTTAACTTCTATTCTCTATTTTTTATTAATGGCTTAGTCCATTATTTTTATTTTGTATCATTTCTTCTGTTCATCCCTCAGTTTATATTATTTTATTTCTTTTTGTGTTTACTATCATTTTTCATATTCCTATTTTAATTTAATCTTAAATTGATTCTTGTCTACCTTATTCTCTGTGACCGGGCGCGTATGTGCTTACATTGTTGGTCTACAACCGTCTCTGTACCAGTGCGTTTAAATGCATTTAAACGCCAATATAGTAAGTAATATGTATATTTAGTTAATAACAAGCCGAAAGCTTATGATATTAGTTTAGTTTAGTGTAGTAGTTAATTAAATATAGATATTCCCGGTGAAGTGTTTTTTAGTGTTCCAGGCTTCTGAATGTCTTATGCTAGCTTGCTTTGGCAATTACCACCAGCACAAAAGAAGATCATGAGTTAAATAGAAGCTATAAGTAGAAAAATCGTGAATGTAGAATCTGCTGTTAAATTCAATATATATATAACAGTTCAAAATTTATATTAGGTAGCACAGAAAGTAAAAGAAACACACTTACAGACTCAAATTTTCTGGTAATCCGTCTTCAGGAGAAAAGATAAAGGAGAACAAGCACGTTGTAAACGCAACGGCTAATATATATATATATATATATATATATATATATATATTATATATATATATTAATTTATTTAATTTTTAAATTATTATTTAAAATTATTTATTATTTTATTAAGATATAATAATTATTGTATATTATATATAGTTTTTATATATATAGATATATATAAATGATCAAACCACAATAAGAAATGGGAAAACAAGATTAAGATCTTTCAACCGTAACAAGCGGTCTTCGTCAGACTCAAAAACCTGAGTTGGGTTTTTGACTCTGACGAAGACTGCTTGTTACGGTTGAAAGATCTTAATCTTGTTTTCCCATTTCTTATTGTGGTTTGATCTTTGATTGTTATTTCACGTGTTTATATGAAATCTTTATATATATGTATGCAATTCAAGAGTCTTTAATGCAAAATGTACTTTTTGGATATTATGAGATAAAGCAATGATATTGGAACAATGTTATCGTGTGTAGAGAATGGTAATGAAGAACACAATGTCCAAGACGAGTACGACAGCCCTCTCAGCCCCCCTGACTGTAACAAAGGTCTCAATTGTGCTGAGAACATCCCTGCCAGATTGTACATTGACGGTGAGTTAATAATGTTCAATTCATGATATGAATCACACTTTGGAGTCAGGTTATTAATTTGATTTTACGATACGAATCATTTTTGGGGACATGTAAATATTTAATTCTTGATATGAGAGCATATCGTGAAGGTTCCTTCTTGTATGAATCTTTAGTTCTAAGGAACTGTAATCAGTTATTATGTGGTATTTACTCATTATAGTGTAAACAGCTAATGATATAGTCTCCACATATAGAAATTTAAACGTATAAACAACCCGTTTCGAACACGTAATGTTCTACTTCAGGTATTAACTAAAAAATACAATTACATCAGAGAGTTAGTTATCTATAGTACAAAGTAAATATAGTACAAAATAAAATAAGGAAAAGTATGAACCTAAGGGTGAGTGTCTGTGGTACAACTGACTGGGAATAGGATGGAAGTGGGTGAGGGTATGGAATGTACATCTGTTTCATATTGGAAGGCAGGTACATTTTTTTGTTAATTTTTCCCTAATGGTTAAATTAACCATTAACCTGGGTCTTTGCATTTGCTCTAAGACTAAGTCTAGAAAACATATTGAAAATATAACAGAGAACTAAAACGAAATACAAACAAAAAATATAAGAATACAGAGAAAATAAATCTTCTTTTTTTTATGAATAAATTAAGAAAAGTTTTTTATTAATTTATATTTTTACTTAATTTATTTATAAAAAAGAGGAGGTTTGTTTTCTCTGTATTCTTATATTTGTTGTCTGTATTTCGTTTTAGTTCTCTGTTATATTTTCAATATGTTTTCTACACTTAGTCTTAGACCCAGACTAACCATTAGGGATAAACTAACAAAAAAAATTCTTATTTTATTTGTACTATGATTACTCTGTACTATAGATAAATCTCTGATGTAAGTGTATTTTTTAGTTAATACCTGAAGAAGAACACTACGTGTTCGAAACGCGTTGTTTATACGTTTATATTTCTATATGTGGAGACTATTTCATTAGCTTTTTCCCCTACAAAAGGGATATAATAAGTATATGTTAAAGGATAAATGTTTGACAAATGTTTATCTGGACTGCATCGTTCGACTGATTCCAGATGCTCCATTTTCAAGAACACAACTTAGTGTTTTAATTTGGATTTACATATAACCTCCTATTATATTACTTGTTTCTTTTCTTGACATCTTTTGTATTATCTTCCTGCTATCTGCATCTGCTTCGTATTTGTCAAGGCATCTTGAATTGAATATTCAGTTCTATCTCATATCATTCTGCCCATATTTAATTAATGTTTTGACCTGATGAGTTCTTTGAATTATATATGTAATTTTTGATTTGGTCATTAAGTCTTTGTTTACCATAAATAAGGATACAGGATTTATACACAATTTTTAGTTTTGATCTATATATTCCGATTAGGTCAGATTTTTTGGTTTTGCATTTTGTTTGATTAACAGTTATTTCAACTCGTGTTACTCTTAAACAAGATGTAGTTTAGTTTCTAGGTTGACCTTCGCTCCCCATTCGAATCTGACATTCCCCAGACATATCTTAAATTTACTCAGCTTTTTGAATTTGGTTATAGGTGATCTTTATGGACTCTCTATTTTATGAATAAAGGATTTTTACAATATGGCAGATTTCTCTGTTTTATGTTTTATCAACATTACAGTTGAAAATTTTTTCTGTTTTGTAGATCAACAAAGTGATCAACTGAATGAAGACTCAGAAGTTCGATTAGAAGTGAATTGGAACGAGCACCTTGGAAGCCATGTGAGTGTCGTTATTGATAATTTAACTTCAAGTAAACAAGAAAGAAGGCCACAAAATATATTCCATGTTATACGAATTGATCCCGAATTAAGTAATCTTTGTAATTCACAAGATAAAAACAACGGCTGTGAACTACAAAAACAATCACAGAATGACCCCAAGTCTCCTAGTTATATAGGACTAATGGTTCAGAATAGAGAAAAACGTGCAAAGAAATCTGGACTTAATCTTCTGAAATATACCTATATTCCCCATGACAAGTCTGGTTTGTTTAGATGCTATGCTTGTAAAGAGGATTTGAATACTGAAAGAACTTGGCTAATACACGTGAATAAATTTGTAAATTTGAGTGGGTGTTATATGAAAACTAAATGTCAAGATTTGATGAAACCTGAAAATGTGATTATCAATGGAGTTAACATGCACAAGTGTTCTGCTTGTGGGTTTATCGGAGAGTCGAGAGGTATATTGTTGGCTCATTCCCTTAGTTTTCACAAATTTGGTTATAATTGTGCCATTTGTCCTTACAAAATATTCTCTTCAACAAGACTTCTACGAAAACATGTTGGTTATATACATAACCCAAAACAAATCTTCTATGAGTGTTCTAAGTGTGATTACAAAGGGAAAAGTCCTTTTGACTTAGAAGTGCATATGGAGAGTCATTCGAACTCACAATTCAATTGTGACAAATGCAATTTTGTAACAGGAAGGCAGAAACTATTGGACATTCATGTTTTTAACAAACATAGTAATAGACCTAGAAGCTTCATATGCCATCACTGTTCATTTGCAACGACTTCGAAGAGGAATATTACAATCCATTTATTTGAGAAACATCCGCTTACAAATAGGCTGTATTTTTGCAAGTATTGCAAATTTGAAACTAATGCAAAGAAACGGCTTCGAAGACACATGGAATGCATACATATGCTTCGTTGTCCAGAATGTGATTATGTTTCAAAAATTCCTTGGGAAAAGACCTTGCACCAGAGACTAGAGCATAAGAAGAGAACAGAAAATTTTATATGTTCGCAATGTGAATTCAAAACTCATCGAAAGGATTTTTACTTCAGTCATTTAAATATAAACCACAAGAATCAACCAAAATTTAGCTGTGGAGAATGTAAGTTAATATTGAAAGACAGCAATATGTTCATGTTCCACGTATATAAAGTGCATGACCCTAAAATAGTTTTCCATTTCTGTGCCTATTGCCCTTATAAAGCAAGGTCTAAACTGGCTGTTTCTAATCATATGATTTTTAAACATAACTTTTGTATTAAATTATATAAGTGTAAACGGTGTAAATATGTTTCCAAAACTAAAGAACTTCTTGTAAGGCATAAGAACATAAGACACAATCCTAATGCTGTTTGCTATCAATGTTTCCACTGTGGTTGGGAAACTAAAATTAAATCCAAACTCTCCCAGCATATGCAAACGACACACAATTTCCTATGCAAAAAGAGGAAACTTTTGACGATCAGAAGTTGATATATTGTATTTTGCTACGCAAGGCTACTGCTGTGGTAAATTGTTACAGCTTTCTAATTTTTATACTATTATCGGTAGTGTGCGAAATATTTTATTGGTTGATTTATGAATGAACTTATTTATGAATTTACTTTGATGAATACTGTGACTGAGAGGCTATCATTGAAGCTACAACAGAATTGCTATAACACTTGTACACAGTGATAGGATTCACCGAACCGGTGCTTAAAATATTATGAGTTCGGCGAACCGGTTGTTAAAATTACGTGAACCCCTATTCATACCGGTATTAATTAGCCCACTATCAAACTCCACAAATGTCGTGTGACTCACGTAACTTGTGCCTGTATGACAACGTAATTTGGGCATTGATATAGCCTATATATAACTAAGCAGTTTAGTTTCGTTTGCGTAACTGTTACAGTGCTCAAACTGCTCACGACAACACAGATGTTGAATTGTTCTAGCCTACATTAGGCCTAGTTTTAATGTTTAGTTCTGAATCAAATATTAAATGTTGTTAGATCTAATTTCCTGAAATCAGCAGATTAAAGGAATTGTTTGTTTAGATAAATAATTCAGGGATAGCTGACCCTCTTTGCAACAAAAATTTTCTGAAGACCCTAACTTTAATAAATGATATTTTGAATGAAATGTCAATGCTCAGTAAAACTCTCCAAGCAAGAGGCACAAGTTTGTTGAGAGAACAAAAACCTCATAAAGAGGTCTATTAAAGTATTTGAATTGCTTAAGGACAATATAGGGACATTTGAAAAAGAAATTGATGAGAGGGTTGCTTCGGACGCATTGAAAGGGATGCAGTTTACTGAAAACCACAAATTTATTAGCCTATCTCGTCAAAAGCTACTCCAAGTAGTAATAGAAAATATGAAAAAAAGATTTATCGCTGGTGATCATGATACAGCAACAAGTAATGAGTTGGAAAACTTCCTTGCAGTTTACTGAAAACCACACTGTTAGCCTACCTCGTCAAAAGCATAGATAATATGAAAAAAAGACTGATCGCTGGTAATCATGATAGAGCAAGCAACAAGTAATGAGCAGGTAAACTTCCTTGAGCTATTTATCTCGCCGAACTCATATTATTTTAATCACCCGTTCGCACGAACCGTCTCTTAAAAAATTTGAATCCCACCACTGGTTGAATACATTGGACTGGTCAAAATTCACTATAAAACAAATTAGTGAAGAACTAACTATTGTGGTAGAAACACACTTCTGGTGAAAATAAAAGTTCATAAATAACATATAAATATCAAGAAGGGCAAGCATTTTGGATAACAATGTCCCTTGTCAATTATGGTGACACTAAGGCACTTCGGTTGACAACTAAATATTGTTGTATTGATTTCGCATGGAATCGTGACTACCGTAGATTACTTTATTTACGCTTACTTTAATACTTTCATTGCTTTAAATGGTTATTTAAAATATTTCCAGGTCATTTGGATTGATTTGAGAAGAGCCATTCTGTCAAGACTTACTGTAGCTCTATCGGTAGAAGTTATGATGACTGCTTTGTGTAAAGTTTAGACTTGACACTTTTGCAGTTATATTTAGAATAAATTTGTTTGGCATAGAGTATTTTATGATTATGTGAATAGCATTGCTTTGGTAACTGATTAACGTAACGTCCATTTATAGTTGCCTTTACACTTTTCCATAAAATAACGGGCCTACTGTTCCAACCAACATGGATGGTGCTATGAAGTTGATTAGGGAGATTCACGTCAGAGAGTGTGCCTAATATAGTTTAAGAAATCGGAGTAATATTGATGACTTCCCGTCATTTATATGTAAAGTTATCTAATAAGAGTGAAAAAACGTGACAGCATTCCCCATGATAAGGCTAGGCTGTTGAATAAGGTTTGGAGAAAGGGGAACTCTTTCGTCTATGAGATTCCTGCAGATATCCTAAGAACTGATTAATAAAATCATTGCTGGAGAACTGGAGGCAAAAAGCAGTTTTTGCGAAATATAAGAGAAGAAAACTGTCTGAATGAATAAGATACGCAAGTGGGTTGGTTCTTATTTGCCAACCCACTTAAGAAAGATTTAGAAGCTATTAAATATTACTACAGTCGAATACTACTTTAACATTTACATGGTTAGAGAGGGCTATCATATGAAATAAAAAAAGTGACTGTAGATTTCATATGATGAAATAGGATATAAAATTACATATAGGCCATGTTGCCTCTAAATTTCCATGCGTCTGCGCACACACACAACCTCTCTGAGCAATGTTCCCTCTAAATTTACTGCACACACATGCAAGTTCTCTGAGGAGATTAGGGACCACAGTAAGTGATATATATATATATACGGTACTGTTTTCTTGACCACAAAATATTCACAAAACACTTTTTCTTTTTCTCGGAGTTTGGTCAGGGTAAATATATGGAATCACGTTTTTGCCAACGTTTCGTCTTTATTTCAAGACATCCTCAGGGCTATAAACTAACAAAAAACAATAAACAATGGACATTTTTTCATTTCTACTTTAAAAACATCATAAACAAATTGAAAAAAGAACTTACTGAAGGCTTGGTTCTGTTACATTTGCAAACAACCGTTAACTGTCATTACATGTGCTGTTCCAAGCGACATATTATTGAACCACTGTTTTTTTAGTACAATCCATTATATATAAACATATATACATATACACATATTATAATATATATCTATTATAATATGTATCACCATAATATATATCTATAATACATTTATAATACATTATTATTTTAACAATCCTTAAAAATATAAACTAGATAACATTGCATCTTTAACTATTTATGATGGAACTATAAATCCTACTTAAATTGTCTGTATCTGTTTTTCTATTGCAAGTATTATTAGTATTTTTGATATGTATCATTTCTTTTATCAATCTTTTATTGTATGAAGTTTCATAATCTAAAATTGATGCATTCTCAAATTGAAATGTGTGTTGATTTTTAATTGCATGAGAGGCTAGGGCACAAAACATTTTTTTATTTTTAAAATTTGATTTGTGTAAAGCTAATCTATCTTTTAGATATTGTTTGGTTTGACCTATGTATACATTATTACAATTATTGCAAGGAATAGAATATATTATATTACTTTTAATTAGTTTGTTGATAGGTGATTTGGTGTTCGTAAAAATGCATGTATTTAATTTTTTCTTTACTTTATATGTTATTTTAAAGTTAGCTTCCTTAAGTATTTTTCCAATCTGTTCTGTCAGTCCTTTCACATATGTCACTGATCTATACTGTGGTGAGTTGGTGAGGCCATTATTACTGGAGTGCTGATTTATTTCATTACCTTCTTCAGTGTTTAAATCCGGTGTTATATTTCTATTAGCGTCTACCTGTGGAGTTATTTCATTATGGTTACTAACTGTTGATCGCATTATTTTATTTATTAAATGGTGCGGGTAATTGTTTTGTTTCAATATATTTTTTACTATATTTAAATTTTTCTGTATAAATTGATTATCACATAAATATATGGCTCTATGTTTCAAAGCTAATGCAGTGTTAATTTTGTGTTTTAGAGGGTGGTGGGATAAAAAATTTAGGTATCTATCAGATTTTTGTGGTTTACGCCACCAATCGACAACTAGGCTACCCTCCGGCTTTCTGTATACTATTGTATCTAGAAATGGGAGGCTACGATCTTTTTCTAATTCTATTACAAACTTTAATTTTGAATGGAACGAGGGGGTTGAATAACATCAGAGGGTTATTTCCTATATGATAATGAACATTACAGAATTATAGATGGAGTAGCAATGGGTAGTCCATGTACCCCGATTTTGGCAGATTTAGTGATGGATTACCTTCTTGATACAGTAATTAATGTAATACCTTTTCCAATGCCTTTCATTTATAAATATGTAGATGACCTGTTTTTAACAATTCCCCAAGAGTCGGTTGATACAGTACTGGACCATTTCAATTCGTTCCATTCAAAATCGTTTTGCAAAAACGTGATTCCATATATTTACCCTGAACAACTCCGAGAAAAAATAAAAGTGTTTTGTATATATATATATATATATATATATATATATATATATATATATATATATATATATATCAGTCAGTCTCCTACCGTAGACCTGCCAACCTTAAATCCATTTTTACCCATATTTCCAACAGCCCCTGTGATAGCAGAGGGATGAAGCGTTGTGAACGCCGTAACTGCCAAACCTGTCCCCTAATTAACTCCAGTCCTTACTTTACTTCCCCTCTCAGTAACAACTCCTATCCTGTTCCTTCTGATACATCTTGCACTTCCTGTAACTGCGTTTACCGTTTGGAGTGTACTCGATGTGATGCTTTTTACGTTGGCTTGGCTTCAACCAAGCTGAGCCTGCGTATGAACAATCACAGGGTGTCCGTTGGTCAGCGCAGAGACCTACCCATAGCTATCCATGCTAATTCCCATGACCTCCCTTTCAATGATTGTTTCAGGGTACAAATCCTCAAACAAATCCCCGAGTCTAATTCCCATGTCATCCTTAGAGCTTCCGAAGAGGCAATCATATGCCTCCTTGGGGCTCGTTCTCCTCCTGGTCTCAACATGTACCGTTAATTATTTTTTATTTTATTATTATTTTATTATTATTATTTATTTTTTATTATTATTATTTCGTATTTTATATATTTTTTATCTTGGTTTCTAAATAAATATTGGAGGGATTTCTATTTTTCCTCTCCTCCGCTGGGGAGCAGCATTGCGGTGGTTCCACGAGTTACTCTGGAGGCCAGTAGCAGTTTGCTTCTCAACGCGAGTACTTCGCACTTCTTCCCGATGACGACGGATGTCGAAATATCGAAGTGAGTTCTGTAGTGTCTTTCTGTGTTCTTTTCTATGTGTTAAAGTGTATATATATATATATATATATGATTCGCGCTCCGTTCTTCGACGTGGGGAGATCTCTCTCACTTCGTCCTCTCTTCCAGTCTACTCTCCTGATGACGAACAACAGTTGGAAATATTGAATTCTGTAAGTGTTCTTTTTAGTCTCTTTTCTGTGTCGTGCTTTGTGTAATTTAAAGTTATATATATATATATATATAGTTCTATATAGACAAAGAATCATACAGAAATCAAAAGAACACACTTACAATCTCTAATTTTCGGTTTGAACCGTCTTCAGGAGAGATAAGAGAGAGAAACCAAGCGCCCTGGTTTAGAGACGGTTGGAGACCAATATTCTACTGTAAGAGGTTATTTTATAGAACATGTGGACTTTAAAGGAAATCTTCGCTTTGGATTTACAAAAGTATTATTTCTGCTGCGGTAAACTGGTATTTACGGCATCATGATATCATAACCATCGGTTGTATGATGTACAAATACATGCAAATATTGGAATAAATATTTAGCAGTCGCTGTCTGAGTTACCTGTAGGATTGAACGATTAATAAACATCTCCTGTTTAGGCATTTATATGAAAAATGATAAATCTTCTGTTTAATTTACAAAATGGCAAGACCTCTATGGGAGGTGAAATGGTAAAAAAGTTAAAAGACTGAGACTTTCTGGTTTCAAGAAAGGGATCTAGTCTGATATACTGACAGGCCCTAAAGTAATTATGAAAACAATGTAAATAATTTGATTTCCAGGAGGGTACCTGTCAACAAGGGAGTATTTGGGGGTGAGTTTGTAAACGATTTGATAATGTTTGGAACCATAGAAACATTGAGTAATCTGAGTCATTTTTGCAACTACACACCTCAGCTATCACAGGAGTGGAATTGACAGATAGATCGAGAAGATAACAGTTCAAAAGTGGCGTGAACAATTTAGCTTTAAAATCTCATTGCAACTGAACGTACATATCTAATGAATAGTATACTTTCAAAGGGAGAATTAAAAATATATGTAGAAAATCAGTTAGAAATTTGTCTACTGAACTACTATGAATGAAAGCTGTATTTGACATCATACGAAGTTGGACGACTCTCTGCCTAGAATAGGTAGAGATTTTTGGCCTCATTATATCTGAATGCGAGCTAATCGGATTGTAGAAGGTGAAGATTTTTGTCAAATCATATCTAAAACTATAGAAGTAAGTGATACTTCTCTGTGTGCATTTATGAAGGTAATTAAATGACTTAATATATGAGGATGAATTTCGTTACAGCAATAGAGTGTAGAATATGACAGGTATGACTGCAGAGCAAGCCTGATGAGATGAGTTGGGTTTTTGACTCTGACGAAGACTGCTTGTTACGGTTGAAAAATCTTAGTCTTGTTTTCCCATTTCTTATTCGTGATTGATCATTGATTGTTATTTCACGTGAAATCTTTATATAAATATATCAATGATCAAACCACAATAAGAAATGGGAAAACAAGACTAAGATCTTTCAACCGTAACAAGCGGTCTTCGTCAGAGTCAAAAACCCGACTCTGACGAAGACCGCTTGTTACGGTTGAAAGATCTTAGTCTTGTTTTCCCATTTCTTATTGTGGTTTGATCAATGATTGTTATTTCACGTGTTTATTGTGAAATATTTTTATATATAAATATATATATATGTATGTATTAACCTCCAATTCCAATTCTGCAATAACCTCCAAGACCGTAGACGTCACCTCGATCTTTCGATTTGTCCTTTTTCAAAGGACAAATTTTCTGAACGAGGCTATCCCCGCTCCTTCATTGAAAACCGTATATTACCTGCTCACGTCTCCCACAAACCTAGGCCTAAGAGAGATAAAAGTGATTCTTCCTTCTTCTTGACTAGCTACTTCCCTGGTGCTCATAAACTCGGTAGTGTGATCAGGGAGTCCTTTCCGATTCTCTCTACTTCTGCTTCTACTTCTTCCATTTTGAAACAACCCCCTTCTATTTCCTACCACAAACCTCCCAATCTAAAAAGTATTTTTTCCTACTGTCCTCTTCAGTCTTCAGTCTCCAATCATGCCTTCTGTGAAACAATCATTGAAGCTGTCCAAGTTCTTAAACAAGTCCCCAGTGATAACAGACAAGTTACTTTAAAAGCTTCTGAGAAAGCCCACATTTGACTCCTGGGGGCACGCTCGAAACCTGGCTTGAATTTAAACCGTTAGTTTTTTATGTATTTATTTATTTTTAATTGTTGTATATATATTCTTTATTTTTTCTTTTGTTAACCTTTTTTTCTACTTTTCAAAAACAATTTTTTTTTTCTTTTTGCTCTCGACTTCCTAGTTCCTTTTTTATTTGTCTCCTTTGCGGCAGCACTGCTTTAGCCCTCACCCAGTGAATTCTTTAGTTGACTGTCGTCCCTCCGTCAATTCACTTCTTCTACTGAGGACGACTGCTATTACGGTCGAAATATTGAAAAGTGAGTCTTTGTTGTGTTTCAGTTTATGTGTCAATGCTTATTTTAATTATATATATATACATATATATACATATATATATAAGCAAGGTATAAAATGGCGTCTATTTTGTTATTTAAATAACTTACTTTTCATTAAAGTTTTACTCTTATAAAAGTAAATATTTAGTTTAAAATACAAGAATGTCTCAATGCTCAGAGTCACTATATGATGACTGAAACTACATCAAAGACTTTAAAACCAGTATTAGTTATCATTACGTATCAATAATTACTTGGTGAGGCTTTTTTCAGGGAAAGAAAAGTCAGATGTGTTATGAAGTGTGCAGAGTGTTACTAGTGTCGTTTGGAGAAAAAATTTTTAAAATTATAATATAAAATAAAATTATAATAATGCTGGTTGCATTATATTTTTGTGATGTTTAATATAATACATTGTGCAAATTTTATAAATTTTTTTATGAGAAATAAAAAGGTGACGGAGTAAAATATTTTTTACATTTAATCCAATTACATCCCAATAAGGTTTAAATATTTTGAGTACTTTATTTCATACGGAAGGGTGTTATATGGGTAAGTAACTACTAAGTTAGTTGACATATTTGAACAGGATTAAAATTACATTATTACTTAAAAAAATAATGAAACTACCTTCTGAGGATGAGTGAGGTTTATAATATAAGATGATAATTAATAATATGTAATATGATGAGATAATTTTTTATGTTTCTTAACATTTATATTACAAATATTATGTGAATTCTTTATATATATATATATATATACATATATATATAAGTATATATATTGATAAAATATAGATACTTGGTTTTTTGACTCTGACGAAGATCGCTTGTTACGGTTGAAAAATCTTAGTCTTGTTTTCCCATTTCATACTGTAGTTTGACCATTGATTGTTATTTCTCGTGTTTACGTGAAATGCTTACATATATATATATATATATTTGACTAAATAAAACGAAACACGATCCAAACTGGACACAATATGAGTTCAAAATTTAAGAAGAGTAACGGGTTACCCAATGGGTTACTTGCCGTTGCGTCTACAACGTGCTTGGTCTCCCTTTCTCTTTTCTCCTGAAGATGGATTACCCGAAAATTTGAGTCTGTAAGTGTATTTCCTTACTCTGTGTGTTACCTACGTGAATTTTGAACTCCTATATATATGTAATATTTCCTCTCTTTTGAATGCCTATAAAAAAGGAAACACAAAAACGGAAATTACGGAAGAAAAACACTTCTGTAATCGGTATATCTGACCATACTTCGTCTTTAGGAGGAGATTAGAAAAGATGGTAAGAAGGAGCAATTGATCCAGGTGAACAGTTTTGTACAGGGTGAGTATATTTTATTTATTTATTTGCTATGCAGCGAAAATATTTTTCGCCTCATACTATCCACAAAATCTTTTGCATCAGGTTTTAAAATCTAAAAGTTTTATAAGTGATGTTTCTGTAATAGCAATGTATAGCGATATAAATATTAATAGCAGTATTTAATATTGCTTAGTTATAATTGTGAAGGTAAATTATGCTGTTTAAAAATCCTTTTTAATTATCAATTTAAGTTATCAGACTCAGGGTACGGAGAGTATATATATATATATATATATATATATATATATATACAGGAGTCACAATACACATTTCATTTTTATTTTATTAAATGCGTTGAATGTATAATGGGATCAAAAAGAGAAAACACAATGGCTGACTAGATCTTTCAACATAAGCCGTCATCAGGAGTCTGAAGTGAGCCACTTTGAAGGCAAACCGTGATAATTGAACCATGGCTTGCCTTCCGAGAGACACATCACGTCGTCCTCATCACGACTTATGTAGACATGTCGCAATGTGTTGTGTTTTCTTTCTGTCGTTGTGTTTCTGTGTTGTGTTGTGTTTCTGTCTGTGTGTTTTTTTTTTAGTCGTTGAATGGGATATATATATATATGTGTGTGTTTAAATATGATATCATGTATACGGAATAGAAGGAAACAGTTACGTAATCGGTATTTTTGATCATAGTTCGTCGTTAAGAGGAGATTAGAAAAGAAAGTGAGGAGCAATTGATCCAGGTGAACAGTTTTGTACAGGGTGAGTATATTTTATTTATTTATTTATTGTGTATTTTATTTAAAATAAACAGTAAGCAGGCGTTACATACCACAGGGTTTTCCAATCTTGAGGGCCCTGAGCAGAACAAAGGGAGTAATAACCAAGATAATTTCTAAAATAAATATGAAAAACATTAATTTCAAATTTTAACTGAAACTAATGATTTTTGGGATCCTTGATTTAAGGCCTAAGCAAAAGGGAACAACCAGGAAAGCATTGCACAAAAGAAACACATTTTTGCTTCTTTGAGTTGTTGGAGAAGTCATGAAAATATATACCAGGTAAAGATTGCTAATGATGGATATATATGAAAATAAACCAAGAATGATATCGACAATGAAAAAGTCGAAGAAAAATACGGTTAATATGCAGAAGAAGGGGGCCTCCGTCATGGCGTCTGGGTAAAGGCCTGTCTTTCCAGGACCTTCTTTCTCACAAAATTGACGAGAACTGTCATGAGATCTCTTTATAGATAATATTTTATTACTTATTAATATTAATGAGCAAACTAGAAATACTGAAATTGTTAAGTAATTGTAAGCAATTATTTATAATAAAGAAGTCACTTTTTGGGAAAAATTTAATTTTAGACATTTTTTTTCTCCTAAACTATTAACGCGGCAGTTTTGAAATTTTGGTATTATCCTCGAAGCTACAAAATCAATAACTGGAAAAATCGTCAGATTTTAAAAGAACTGGAAATATATTTTTTTGAATTGAATGTAATAACTTTGACTTATCATTGAATCTGAAAGCTTGTGAGGACGATGTAAGTCATACTGTTTGAAGGATGAAAATAAAATTATGCTTAAAAATAGAGTATTATGTAGAGAGTGAGTTGAGATAATTTTTTTTAAAATTACATTAATCAAAGGAGCTTCCTGGTGGTGCTAATGAGCAAGACGGCTCATTAAAAACAATGAATATTTGCCAGTAATTAGCAATTTATAAAAAAAAAATTGTGAAACTTCCATAACCTCAAAGAGTAATAAAGCTATGTTTATCCTGGACTAACAGATGAAACGAGGGGCCAGCTTAGCTCAGTGGTTAACGTACTCGCCTCTGAACTGGTAGTCCGGAGTTCAATCCTCACCTGTCCCTCGATTTATTCACGCGGGAGGTGAATAAATCAGAGTACGTCGTCCTCCAGAGAAGACGTTCAGCCGTCAGTCCCAAGCCTATACGATGTCAAGTACTCGTTAAAGATCACTACTCGAAATGCAATTGACTTAATCAAAATTTAGGGCTCACCCCTGTAGAATCACCTAGAAAACAAAAAGCCGGTAAACGGTTGATGTTGTCACCCACTATGGGATCGTTTTAAACAAAATAAAAAAAAAGGGTCATCTGCTATGCCTTTCGGATTTGTTGACATTTATTTACATTGTTTATAGGAACATCAATTAATGAAAAAAATTGAAATGATTTATGACTCAATATGAGATGTAGAAGAATAAAATTCTTACATGCAAAAAACAACCTTGAAGAAAACTTCATATTGGTCGTAGACTTTCTTGTGTTTATGAATCTTATTATGTTTAGGTAACATTGAATGAAGAGGAATAAATTCCCTTAGTTTTATATTACCCAACTGGTTATACTATCACTATCTATACACAATCACTATATACCACCTGCAGTAATCAAAGACTAATAAACATTTCCTATTTAGACATTTATAGTATGTCAAAATTTAACGTGATATACTCAAGAAGTTTGATATTATATTTACTTATAGTAAAGTTGAGTGTAGGTCACTCCAGATTTTTTTTGTTTTTTCTTGTTTGCCTGACATATATTGATTCACCATCCCCACAGGAAATCTTCTACACACATCCTTTTTTCTGTTTGGCATAGTTTAATAAATTTTCACCACTACTAAAAATTAGAAAAAACGGAAATCTTTCAAAAAATAGGGTATATCTTTTAATGAACTACTAAAGGAAATGGCATACATTTCTTCCAACCAAAGGCTCTTATTCAACTTCACTTCTGAAAATTCAACTGTTTTATTCACAAATGTCGGTTAATTTTAAGTAAAAGTCGATAAAAGCAAAAATTTGAATATATGAATATATATCAAATATTTGATATATATTCATCTGTATTGAATGATATGACCTTATCCTGTTGACACACGATCAATTTGGATTACCCACATCCTCCCAGGACAGAGGTGGGCAAACTGCGGCCCGCAGGCCACATCCGGCCAGTTGATCTTTTCAGTCCTATCTGCTAGTTCTTAAAATAGTTATATAAGTATATATAAATATTATATGTAGCCTATAGACTCGACCTCAAATTTTTGGTGCATGTTTTTTTCCTTTTTTTTACCTCTTTTTTTTGAATAAATAAAGAACTAAGTATACATTAAACCGACTTAAACGTGTTTTTGGATAATTAAAATTTTTTCTTACTTCTGAAAGATCTAAACAACAAATGCAGTTAAAACTGCTGAAGAGGTTCTCTAGCTATTTATACTTGGTCAATGTGGTGAAATCAGTGATCCTAAAAATACTAAAATTAGTGTATATTGGTATCGATTTAATTTACCTTATACAACATAACTTTACTCTAGGATCAACCGAAAATAACATCTACGATTTCATTAAGAGCAATAAAGCTCTTTTGATTGCATAGTATGCTGTCAGACATACAGGGAATTTTTTTTAACATTCAGGTTTTGAAAATATTTTCAATTATTTAAAGAATTTTGAACGTATAATAACTTTACAGAAGAATTTTCAATTTAGGCTAATGAAGTATCTTTTCTATGTATTTTTTTTGTTTTAAATATAAATGTTATATATATTATTTTAAATAAATATGAGAATCAGAGAAATAGTACCTCTTTTAATAAAATATTGTAAAGAATGGAAATATGAATCATACTTCCTACTGGTTGGTAGAATGTGTCTATTTAAGAATGTATTTAATTAATACATTATTTATTAATGCTATCAAAAACTTCTGAGCAACTCATAATTACACCTAAAGAATCCAATATTTCCACTCAAACTCATGTTTAAATATAAATCTTAACTACCCATGTGGAACTTTGCATCCCGACTGAAACTCAGATAATCCAAGAAAAGGTGGATTCTTCCAGAGAATAAAGAGTGCAATAAAGAAAGTAATGATTGTTTCAAAGACTAGATAATATATTAACCTAGGTTTTTTATTGGTCCCAGAAGACCTTAAAACATATATTTCTTGAAAATTGAATAAAGAAATATTTAATATCAAATGCAATGCTTCTATAACTCCATATGTCATATAGAGATATGATCCTCGACTTTCTAATAATATTGGGGATAAAAATGTTTTAGGTCCAGCCATATCGTTTACACTGCGTCTGTACTGTGCAACCTCCGTTTATATTAAATTCTGTTTTCCCTCTGTTTTTAATAAAGGTCTAAATTAATTAATTAGTGATAAATGAGATATAACTCTCCTTTCAACAACTTTGAGTTTGTGCATAAAGTGTGGAAGGACTTAAAATGTCCTTTTGGTGTACTAAATATTATGACTTGAATACCGTTAAAAACTTACGTAAAAATGTATGGCTTGTTTCTTAAATTGTTTTAAACAATCTACTTCTTTAAAATGGAGCAGTGTGTTGGTCATTTTGATAATGAAATTGGTAAGTTAGTCAGGTAGATTGCGTACAAGCGAATTTTAAAAATTACAACATAATTCTACTTTATTTATTTCTATTTCTTTTTTTCTTGATTTGGTTAAATCAATAACCTCTATAGATATACATGCTTAACATAGAATCATTTTATCAACAAGAGTTGGAAAATATATTGTAGTTAAGACAAAACTTGTTCATAAAGGAATTTGAATTTTGTTGGTGTGTTATTACTTCTTAGTTTTGAAATTTGATTTTGGTGATTAATTTATTCAATGTGCAAATGTCTATGCTGTAAACCATGCAATATGTTAGTGAAATAGTTACAGTTGAAATGAACAAACGTGGATATACTGTTCTCCGTGCAAGAATTGTTAATTTTATTTCTACTAACTACAAAGAGAATTGAAGTGAAGGCAGTTAAAACGTTTTACGATTTGTGATTATTGAATATGTAAAACACTGAGTCATAAGAACGGTTAATGAATTTTAGGTCTGGGAGATAGTGAGTTTTCAAACGAAGAACTGCATCAGAAACCTCAAATATCTCCTCATCTGGACAGTGATACAGATTTATGTAAAAATCTTCCTACACCATCTGAAGGTGAGTTTTGTTAGATTGCCCTTCCACGAGTTTAAAATTATTAGTATCAACATTTAACTTGTTTTTTCTTTCTATAGAATACTGTTGCTTAACCAGTGATATTAAAGTAGAGGATGACCCTTATGGATTGCTGGATAAAGGTTTGATACTGTTTTTTTTTCATTTGAAGTATTTTTAGCTGATTTATTACTTTTATTAACGTTGAATATATTTATATATCCAGATTTATGAAGTATTCCATATAGAAATCGTGGGTCACACTTGTTTAGAACTATCTTTACGGTTTTGAAATAGTCCTTCATATGTATAATATTTCCTTTAATTAAGTTTAAGGATAATATAATCCACTCATTTGTACATACACATACATTGTATGATGTTTTTTATTTTTATTGGAATGCTTATGTTGACTTCCTTTGAATTTGTATTTGGTTCTGAAGAAGAAGCATTACAGAGGAAAAAATTTTATCAACTACGAGATCAGATATTTTGTTGATAAATGGCTCAAAAAAAGACAAATAATTCTTTACTTCAGATATAAATTATTATTTTATGATTTGTATCATTGGTATGTTGAGGAACATATATCTCCACATTCTAAAAATGTAGAGTTGTTAATAACTTAACTCAGTTCTTAATACTTCGTTTGGGTAGTAAGTATTATCTACCCATGTATAATTTAATCATCAGACTGGTAAATCTTTAAAAAATCATGTCAAAAACACCAATATTCCTAATTAGAGGTGAACAAAGTAGCACCTTACTTTGACTATGAATAATGAAAAGTATACTGAAGATAAGTTGGATTGAGAACGTATGAAAGATCGTATTATCTAGTCCCCTTTACGTAAATATAATGGGTACAGCATTAGACAATAATTTATGTTAGTCTGAGTGTTAGAAGAGCAGGAGCTTACCTAAAAATCAGAGTTGTGGTTCAGGTAATATCCCAAAAATATTATAATAGATAAGGTTTGCTGTATAACCTGTTTGTTTACATTTTGAGTTTAACTGGTAATGGCAGCCGCAGGTAGGTTATTCTTTATTATAATATTTCCACATGCTTTGTTCAATTGGAAATAACCCGGTACCAGAAATTTTCTTATTGTTTTCAGATTGATATTAAAGACAATTATTGTAATTTTATATGGGTTTCTTATTAACTTTAACAAAACTTTAGCTATTATCAATAGTTTACAATTAACTTTTCATATCTAATTAAAGAATGCTATGCGTTAAATAACAACTTATGAACTTTAAGCATGTATGACAGTATGACGAATAAAAATGATGGTATTTGAACCATTAATTCTAATCTTCGCCCATATAGTAAGTAAAATGTATATTTAGTTAATACAAGTAGTTTAAGAACCTGACGATACCCCCGGGGCCGGATGCTTGTCATATTTGTTTAGTTTAGTGTAGTAGCTAATTAAATATAGATATTCCTGGTGAAATGTTTTTTAGTGTTCCATCATTCTGAATGTCTTATGCTAGCTTGCTTTGACAATTACCACGAGCACAAAGGGAAATGGTGTGCTAAATAGAAGCTATAAGTAGAATAATCGTAAATGTAGAATCTGCTATTAAATTCAATATACATATAACAGTTCAAAATTGATGATAGGTAGCACAGAAAGTAAAAGAAACACACTTACACAATCAAATTTTCGGGTAATCCGTCTTCAGGAAAAAGATAAAGGAGAACAAACATGTTGTAGACGAAACGGCTAGTAAATATATATATATATATAAAAGTATATTTAAATATATTAATTAATCAAATTTTTAAATTATTATTTAAAATTATTTATTATTTAATTAATATATAATAATTAATGTATATTATATATAGTTTATATATATATGCAATTCAAGAGTCTTTAATGCAAAATGTACTTTTTGGATATTATGAGATAAAGCAATGATATTGAAACTATATTATCGTGTGTAGAGAATGGTAATGATGAACACAATGTCCAAGACGAGTACGACAGCCCTCTCAGCCCCCCTGACTGTAACAAAGGTCTCAATTGTGCTGAGAACATCCCTGCCAGATTGTACATTGACGGTGAGTTAATAATGTTCAATTCATGATATGAATCACACTTTGGAGTCAGGTTATTAATTTGATTTTACGATACGAATCATTTTTGGAGACATGTAAATATTTAATTCTTGATATGAGAGCATATCGTGAAGGTTTCTTCTTGTATGAATCTTTGAGGTCGGTCCATTCATGATAAAGAGCATGCTTTCAAGGTTATAACGGTAAGGTATCATATTTCAAATAGTTGATTATTATCATTTAATTATGATTTTATGGCACAATTTTAAAGATAGACAGTATTACTTGCATGATATGATTTTTGTTACTTTGTTGCTGACTTATAAATGTTTATATCATCATAAAATAACATACTTTTAAGATTAGGTAGTAATATTTAATTCATGGTACGATTCAACTCTAATATCGTACTTCATAATTCATATTTATTTGTAGATTACTTAAAAATAGGTAATCTATAATATGTTGTGATAGTTTGAAGGTTTGTTTGAAAAAATTATTTAACCAATTTCAAGTTTTTGAAATTTGTCATAGTAGAGGCACTCCCTCAGTGCTTAGGCACAATATTTGATGTCGTTCATTTTATTACTTCTATATTATAAAAAGGGATGTGTTCTACATTCCCCAGACATATCTTAAATTTACTCAGCTTTTTGAATTTGGTTATAGGTGATCTTTATGGACCCTCTATTTTATGAATAAAGGATTTTTACAATATGACAGATTTCTCTGTTTTATCTTTTATCAACATTACAGTTGAAAGCATTTTCTGTTTTGTAGATCAACAAAGTGATCAACTGAATGAAGACTCAGAAGTTCGATTAGAAGTGAATTGGAACGAGCACCTTGGAAGCCATGTGAGTGTCGTTATTGATAATTTAACTTCAAGTAAACAAGAAAGAAGGCCACAAAATATATTCCATGTTATACGAATTGATCCCGAATTAAGTAATCTTTGTAATTCACAAGATAAAAACAACGGCTGTGAACTACAAAAACAATCACAGAATGACCCCAAGTCTCCTAGTTATATAGGACTAATGGTTCAGAATAGAGAAAAACGTGCAAAGAAATCTGGACTTAATCTTCTGAAATATACCTATATTCCCCATGACAAGTCTGGTTTGTTTAGATGCTATGCTTGTAAAGAGGATTTGAATACTGAAAGAACTTGGCTAATACACGTGAATAAATTTGTAAATTTGAGTGGGTGTTATATGAAAACTAAATGTCAAGATTTTACGAAACCTAAAAATGTGAATATCAATGGAGTTAACATGCACAAGTGTTCTGCTTGTGGGTTTATCGGAGAGTCGAGAGGTATATTGTTGGCTCATTCCCTTAGTTTTCACAAATTTGGTTATAATTGTGCCATTTGTCCTTACAAAATATTCTCTTCAACAAGACTTCTACAAAAACATATTGATTATATACATAACCCAAAACAAATCTTCTATGAGTGTTCTAAGTGTGATTACAAAGGGAAAAGTCCTTTTGACTTAGAAGTGCATATGGAGAGTCATTCGAACTCACAATTCAATTGTGACAAATGCAATTTTGTAACAGGAAGGCAGAAACTATTGGACATTCATGTTTTTAACATACATAGTAATAGACCTAGAAGCTTCATATGCCATCACTGTTCATTTGGAACGACTTCGAAGAGGAATATTTTATCCCACTTATTTGAGAAACATCCGCTTACAGATAGGCTTTATTTTTGCAAGTATTGCAAATATAAATCTAGTTTAAAAAAACGCCTTCGAAGACACATGGAACGCATACATATGCTTCGTTGTCCAGAATGTGATTATGTTTCAAAAATTCCTTGGGAAAAGACCTTGCACCAGAGACTAGAGCATAAGAAAAAAACAGAAAATTTTATATGTTCGCAATGTGAATTCAAAACTCATCGAAAGGATTTTTACTTCAGTCATTTAAATATAAACCACAAAAATCAACCAAAATTTAGCTGTGGAGAATGTAAGTTAATATTGAAAGACAGCAATATGTTCATGTTCCACGTATATAAAGTGCATGACCCTAAAATAGTTTTCCATTTCTGTGCCTATTGCCCTTATAAATCAAGGACTAAAATGGCTGTTTCTAATCATATGATTTTTAAACATAACTTTTGTATTAAATTATATAAGTGTAAACGGTGTAAATATGTTTCCAAAACTAAAGAACATCTTGTAAGACATAAGAACATAAGACACAATCCTAATGCTGTTTGCTATCAATGTTTCCACTGTGGTTGGGAAACTAAAATTAAACCCAAACTCTCCCAGCATATGCAAACGACACACAATTTCCTATGCAAAAAGAGGAAACTTTTGAAGATGAGAAGTTGATATATTGTATTTTTCTATGCAAGGCTACTGCTGTGGTAAATTGTTACAGCTTTCTAATTTTTATACTGTTATCGGTAGTGTGCGAAATATTTTATGAGTTGATTGAAGTGTTCATACTCATTACTTTTATGAATCCTGTGACTGAGAGGCTATCATTGAAGCTACAACAGAATTGCTATAACACTTGTACACAGTGATAGGATTCACCGAACCGGTGCTTAAAATATTATGAGTTCGGCGAACCGGTTGTTAAAATTACGTGAACCCCTATTCATACCGGTATTAATTAGCCCACTATCAAACTCCACAAGTGTCGTGTGACTCAAGTAACTTGTGCCTGTATGACAAAGTAATTTGGGCATTGATATAGCCTATATATAACTAAGCAGTTTAGTTTCGTTTGCGTAACTGTTACAGTGCTCAAACTGCTCATGACAATGCAGATGTTGAATTGGTCTAGCCTACATTAGGCCTAGAAATAACTTTTAGTTCTGAATCAAATATTAAATGTTTTTAGATCTAATTTCCTGAAATCAGGAAATTAATGGAATTGTTTGTTTAGATTAATAATTCAGGGATGGCTGACCCTCTTTGCAACAAAAATTTTCTGAAGACCCTAACTTTAATAAATGATATTTTGAATGAAATGTCAATGCTTAGCAACAAGTAATGAGTAGGAAAACTTCCTTGCAGTTTACTGAAAACCACAGATTTGTTAGCCTACCTCGTCAAAAGCATAGAAAATATGAAAAAAAGATTGATCTCTGGTAATCATGATAGAGCAAGCAACAAGTAATGAGCAGGTAAACTTCCTTGAGCTATTTAACTCGCCGAACTCATAATATTTTAAGCACCCGTTCGCACGAACCGTCTCTTAAAAAATTTGAATCCCACCACTGGTTGTTTACATTTGACTGTTCAAAATTCACTATAAAACAAATTAGTGAAGAACTAACTATTGTGCTAGAAACACACTTCTGGTGAAAATAAAAGTTCATAAATAGCATATAAATATCAAGAAGGGCAAGCATTTTGGATAACAAAGTCCCTTGTCAATTATGGTGACACTAAGGCATTTCGGTTGATAACTAAATATTGTTGTATTGATTTCGCATGGAATCGTGATTACCGTAGATTACTTTATCTACGTTTACTTTAATACTTTCATTGCTTTAAATATTTATTTATAATATTTCCTGGTTATTCGAAGGGTCATTTGTATTGATTTGAGAAGAACCATTCTGTCAAGACTTACTGTAGCTCTATCGGTAGAAGTTATGATGACTGCTTTGTGTAAAGTTTAGACTTGACACCTTTGCAGTTATATTTAGAATAAATTTGTTTGGCATAGAGTATTTTATGATTATGTGAATAGCATTGAAATGCAAAATGAAATGAGGGATTCTCTCTAATGTTGATGATTTATTGGTTCCTTGTCAAAACGTTTATATAATAGAATAACTTACCTCTTGATTTTAAGACATTGAGCATTTTGGTTCACTTTTTTCATCAAGTTCAGAACAAAAGAATGTTTCCCAACTTATATGTTTTTTTTTGAAAATTTTTTTATTAAAAAAAATATTGTCGTTCGACTATTAATTATAACATCGGATTTTGTAGAACATAAAGAAAGAAATTTAGATTCATTGAAAGATATGAGATTAAACTGCTTGGCTATCCGGTGGTTATTCTAAATTTTAGTAGGAGAAAGATTTAGTAGCTATCAAATATTACTACAGTCGAATACTACTTTAACATTTATATGATTAGAGAGGGCTATCATATGAAATAAAAAAAGTGACTGTAGCTTTCATATGATGAAATAGGATATAAAATTACATATAGGCCCATGTTGCCTCTAAATTTCCATGCGTCTGCGCACACACACAACCTCTCTGAGCAATGTTCCCTCTAAATTTTCTGAACACACATGCAAGTTCTCTGAGGAGACTAGGGCCACAGTAAGTGAGATATATATATATATATATTTCAGTCAGTCCCCTACTTTCTCCTACCGTAGACCTTCCAACCTTAAATCCATTTTTACCCATATTTCCAACAGCCCCTGTGCTAGCAGAGGGATGAAGCGTTGTGAACGCCGTAACTACCAAACCTGTCCCCTAATTAACTCTAGTCCTTACTTTACTTCCCCTCTCAGTAACAACTCCTATCCTGTTCCTTCTGATACATCTTGTACTTCCTGTAACTGCGTTTACCGTTTGGAGTGTACTCGATGTGATGCTTTTTACGTTGGCTTGGCTTCAACCAAGCTGAGCCTACGTATGAACAATCACAGGGCGTCCGTTGGTCAGCGCAGAGACCTACCCATAGCTATCCATGCTAATTCCCATGACCTCCCTTTCAATGATTGTTTCAGGGTACAAATCCTCAAACAAATCCCCGAGTCTAATTCCCATGTCATCCTTAGAGCTTCCGAAGAGGCATTCATATGCCTCCTTGGGGCTCGTTCTCCTCCTGGTCTCAACCTGTACCGTTAATTATTTTTTATTTTATTATTATTATTTTATTATTATTATTTATTTTTTATTATTATTATTTCGTATTTTATATATTTTTTATCATGTTTTCTAAATAAATATTGGAGGGATTTCTATTTTTCCTCTCCTCCGCTGGGGAGCAGCATTGCGGTGGTTCCACGAGTTAGCAGTTTGCTTCTCAACGCGAGTACTTCGCACTTCTTCCCGTTGACGACGGATGTCGAAATATCGAAGTGAGTTCTGTAGTGTCTTTCTGTGTTCTTTTCTATGTGTTAAAGTGTATATATATATATATATATATATATAAACTTGAAATGGTCCAACAGGACTACTAGTTAACACATGAAAGAGAAAAAACAAATAAAGATACACACAAAAGACTCACAACATGTTGTGAGTCTTTTGTGTGTATCTTTATTTGTTTTTTCTTTGGGGTGATCTCTCTCACTTCGTCCTCTCTTCCAGTCTACTCTCCTGATGACGAACAACAGTTGGAAATATTGAATTCTTTAAGTGTTCTTTTTAGTCTCTTTTCTGTGTCGTGCTTTGTGTAATTTAAAGTTATATATATATATATATATATAGTTCTATATAGACAAAGAATCATACAGAAATCAAAAGAACACACTTACAGTCTCTAATTTTCGGTTTGAACCGTCTTCAGGAGAGATAAGAGAGGGAAACCAAGCGCACTGGTTTAGAGACGGTTGGAGACCAATATTCTACTGTAAGAGGTTATTTTATAGAACATGTGGACTTTAAAGGAAATCTTCGCTTTGGATTTACAAAAGTATTATTTCTGCTGCGGTAAACTGGTATTTACGGCATCATGATATCATAACCATCGGTTGTATGATGTACAAATACATGCAAATATTGGAATAAATATTTAGCAGTCGCTGTCTGAGTTACCTGTAGGATTGAAAGATTAATAAACATCTCCTGTTTAGGCATTTATATGAAAAATGATAAATCTTCTGTTTAATTTACAAAATGGCAAGACCTCTATGGGAGGTGAAATGGTAAAAAAGTTAAAAGACTGAGACTTTCTGGTTTCAAGAAAGGGTTCTAGTCTGATATACTGACAGGCCCTAAAGTAATTATGAAAACAATGTAAATAATTTGATTTCCAGGAGGGTACCTGTCAACAAGGGAGTATTTGGGGGTGAGTTTGTAAACGATTTGATAATGTTTGGAACCATAGAAACATTGAGTAATCTGAGTCATTTTTGCAACTACACAGCTCAGCTATCACAGGAGTGGAACTGACAGATAGATCGAGAAGATAACAGTTCAAAAGTGGAGTGAACAATTTAGATTTAAAATCTCATTGGAACTGAACGTACATATCTAATGAATAGTATACTTTCAAAGGGAGAATTTAAAAATATATGTAGAAAATCAGTTAGAAATTTGTCTACTGAACTACTATGAATGAAAGCTGTATTTGACATCATACGAAGTTGGACGACTCTCTGCCTAGAATAGGTAGAGATTTTTGGCCTCATTATATCTGAATGCGAGCTAATCGGATTGTAGAAAGTGAAGATTTTTGTCAAATCATATCTAAAACTATAGAAGTAAGTGATACTTCTCTGTGTGCATTTATGAAGGTAATTAAATGACTTAATATATGAGGATGAATTTCGTTACAGCAATAGAGTGTAGAATATGACAGGTATGACTGCAGAGCAAGCCTGATGAGATGAGTTGGGTTTTTGACTCTGACGAAGACTGCTTGTTACGGTTGAAAAATCTTAGTCTTGTTTTCCCATTTCTTATTCGTGATTGATCATTGATTGTTATTTCACGTGAAATCTTTATATAAATATATCAATGATCAAACCACAATAAGAAATGGGAAAACAAGACTAAGATCTTTCAACCGTAACAAGCGGTCTTCGTCAGAGTCAAAAACCCAACTCTGACGAAGACCGCTTGTTACGGTTGAAAGATCTTAGTCTTGTTTTCCCATTTCTTATTGTGGTTTGATCAATGATTGTTATTTCACGTGTTTATTGTGAAATATTTTTATATATAAATATATATATATGTATGTATTAACCTCCAATTCCAATTCTGCAATAACCTCCAAGACCGTAGACATCACCTCGATCTTTCGATTTGTCCTTTTTCAAAGGGCAAATTTTCTGAACGAGGCTATCCCCGCTCCTTCATTGAAAACCGTATATTACCTGCTCACGTCTCCCACAAACCTAGGCCTAAGAGAGATAAAAGTGATTCTTCCTTCTTCTTGACTAGCTACTTCCCTGGTGCTCATAAACTCGGTAGTGTGATCAGGGAGTCCTTTCCGATTCTCTCTACTTCTGCTTCTACTTCTTCCATTTTGAAACAACCCCCTTCTATTTCCTACCACAAACCTCCCAATCTAAAAAGTATTTTTTCCTACTGTCCTCTTCAGTCTTCAGTCTCCAATCATGCCTTCTGTGAAACAATCATTGAAGCTGTCCAAGTTCTTAAACAAGTCCCCAGTGATAACAGACAAGTTACTTTAAAAGCTTCTGAGAAAGCCCACATTTGACTCCTGGGGGCACGCTCGAAACCTGGCTTGAATTTAAACGGTTAGTTTTTTATGTATTTATTTATTTTTAATTGTTGTATATATATTCTTTATTTTTTCTTTTGTTAACCTTTTTTTCTACTTTTCAAAAACAATTTTTTTTTCTTTTTGCTCTCGACTTCCTAGTTCCTTTTTTATTTGTCTCCTTTGCGGCAGCACTGCTTTAGCCCTCACCCAGTGAATTCTTTAGTTGACTGTCGTCCCTCCGTCAATTCACTTCTTCTACTGAGGACGACTGCCATTACGGTCGAAATATTGAAAAGTGAGTCTTTGTTGTGTTTCAGTTTATGTGTCAATGCTTATTTTAATTATATATATATACATATATATATATATAAGCAAGGTATAAAATGGCGTCTATTTTGTTCTTTAAATAACTTACTTTTCATTAAAGTTTTACTCTTATAAAAGTAAATATTTAGTTTAAAATACAAGAATGTCTCAATGCTCAGAGTCACTATATGATGACTGAAACTACATCAAAGACTTTAAAACCAGTATTAGTTATCATTACGTATCAATAATTACTTGGTGAGGCTTTTTTCAGGGAAAGAAAAGTCAGATGTGTTATGAAGTGTGCAGAGTGTTACTAGTGTCGTTTGGAGAAAAAATTTTTAAAATTATAATATAAAATAAAATTATAATAATGCTGGTTGCATTATATTTTTGTGATGTTTGATATAATATATTGTGCAAATTTTATAAATTTTTTTATGAGAAATAAAAAGGTGACGGAGTAAAATATTTTTTACATTTAATCCAATTACATCCCAATAAGGTTTAAATATTTTGAGTACTTTATTTCATACGGACGAGGTGTTATATGGGTAAGTAACTACTAAGTTAGTTGACATATTTGAACAGGATTAAAATTACATTAATACTTAAAAAAATAATGAAACTACCTTCTGAGGATGAGTGAGGTTTATAATATAAGATGATAATTAATAATAAATAGTATGTAATATGATGAGATAATTTTTTATGTTTCTTAACATTTATATTACAAATATTATGTGAATTCTTTATATATATATATATATATATATATATATATATATACATATATATATAAGTATATATATTGATAAAATATGGATACTTGGTTTTTTGACTCTGACGAAGATCGCTTGTTACGGTTGAAAAATCTTAGTCTTGTTTTCCCATTTCATACTGTAGTTTGACCATTGATTGTTATTTCTCGTGTTTACGTGAAATGCTTATATATATTTATATATATATATATATATATGGGTTACTTGCCGTTGCGCCTACAACGTGCTTGGTCTCTCATTCTCTTTTCTCCTGAAGACGGATTACCCGAAAATTTGAGTCTGTAAGTGTGTTTCCCTACTTTGTGTGTTGCTCTTTGTTAATCTCGAACTCGTATTGTGTCCAGTTTGGATCGTATTTCGTTTTATCAGTGAATATATATATATATATATATATATATATATATATATATATATATATATATATATATATATATATTTGACTAAATAAAACGAAACACGATCCAAACTGGACACAATATGAGTTCAAAATTCAAGAAGAGTAACGGGTTACCCAATGGGTTACTAGCCTTTGCCTCTACAACGTGCTTGGTCTCCCTTTCTCTTTTCTCCTGAAGATGGATTACCCGAAAATTTGAGTCTGTAAGTGTATTTCCTTACTCTGTGTGTTACCTACGTGAATTTTGAACTCCTATATATATGTAATATTTCCTCTCTTTTGAATGCCTATAAAAAAGTAAACACAAAAACGGAAATTACGGAAGAAAAACACTTCTGCAATCGGTATTTCTGACCATACTTCGACTTTAGGAGGAGATTAGAAAAGATGGTAAGAAGGAGCAATTGATCCAGGTGAACAGTTTTGTACAGGGTGAGTATATTTTATTTATTTATTTAAATGCTATGAGGCGAAAATGTTTTTCGCCTCATACACTCCACTAAATCTTTTGCATCAGGTTTTAAAATCTAAAAGTTTTATAAGTGATGTTTCTGTAATAGCAATGTATAGCGATATAAATATTAATAGCAGTATTTAATATTGCTTAATTATAATTGTGAAGGTAAATTATGCTGTTTAAAAATCCTTTTTAATTATCAATTTAAGTTATCAGACTCAGGGTACGGAGATATATATATATATATATATATATATATATATATATATATATATATATATATATATATATATACAGGAGTCACAATACACATTTCATTTTTATTTTATTAAATGCGTTGAATGTATAATGGGATCAAAAAGAGAAAACACAATAACTGACTAGATCTTTCAACATAAGCCGTCATCAGGAGTCTGAAGTTATCCACTTTGAAGGCAAACCGTGATAATTGAACCATGGCTTGCCTTCCGAGAGACACATCACGTCGTCCTCATCACGACTTATGTAGACATGTCACAATGTGTTGTGTTTTCTTTCTGTCGTTGTGTTTCTGTCTGTGTGTTTTTTTTTAGTCGTTGAATGGGATATATATATATATGTGTGTGTTTAAATATGATATCATGCATACGGAATAGAAGGAAACAGTTACGTAATCGGTATTTTTGATCATAGTTCGTCGTTAAGAGGAGATTAGAAAAGAAAGTGAGGAGCAATTGATCCAGGTGAACAGTTTTGTACAGGGTGAGTATATTTTATTTATTTATTGTATATTTTATTTAAAATAAACAGTAAGCAGGCTTTACATACCACAGGGTTTTCCAATCTTGAGGGCACTATGGAGCCCCTGAGCAGAACAAAGGGAGTAATAACCAAGATAATTTCTAAAATAAATATGAAAAACATTAATTTCAAATTTTAACTGAAACTAATGATTTTTGGGATCCTTGATTTAAGGCCTAAGCAAAAGGGAACAACCAGGAAAGCATTGCACAAAAGAAACACATTTTTGCTTCTTTGAGTTGTTGGAGAAGTCATGAAAATATATACCAGGTAAAGATTGCTAATGATGGATATATATGAAAATAAACCAAGAATGATATGGACAATGAAAAAGTCGAAGAAAAATACGGTTAATATGCAGAAGAAGGGGGCCACCGTCATGGCGTCTGGGTAAAGGCCTGTCTTTCCAGGACCTTCTTTCTCACAAAATTGACGAGAACTGTCATGAGATCTCTTTATAGATAATATTTTATTACTTATTAATATTAATGAGCAAACTAGAAATACTGAAATTGTTAAGTAATTGTAAGCAATTATTTATAATAAAGAAGTCACTTTTTGGGAAAAATGTAATTTTAGACATTTTTTTTCTCCTAAACTATTAACGCGGCAGTTTTGAAATTTTGGTATTATCCTTGAAGCTACAAAATCAATAACTGGAAAAATCGTCAAATTTTAAAAGAACTGGAAATATATTTTTTTGAATTGAATGTAATAACTTTGACTTATCATTGAATCTGAAAGCTTTGGAGGACGATGTAAGTCATACTGTTTGAAGGATGAAAATAAAATTATGCCTAAAAATAGAGTATTATGTAGAGAGTGAGTTGAGATAATTTTTTTTTAAAATTACATTAATGAAAGGAGCTTAGAGTATATTTTATTTTTTCATAAAATGTTTCTTTGATGCAAGACGGCTCATTAAAAACAATGAATATTTGCCAGTAATTAGCAATTTATAAAAAAAAAATTGTGAAATTTCCATAACCTCAAAGTGTAATAAAGCTATGTTTATCCTGGACTAACAGATGATCCGAGGGGCCAGCTTAGCTCAGTGGTTAACGACTCGTCTCTGAACTGGTAGTCCGGAGTTCAATCCTCACCTGTCCCTCGATTTATTCACGCGGGAGGTGAATAAATCAGAGTACGTCGTCCTCCAGAGAAGACGTTCAGCCGTCAGTCCCAAGCCTATACGATGTCAAGTACTCGTTAAAGATCACTACTCGAAATGCAATTGACTTAATCAAAATTTAGGGCTCACCCCTGTAGAATCACCTAGAAAACAAAAAGCCGGTAAACGGTTGATGTTGTCACCCACTATGGGATCGTTTTAAACAAAATAAAAAAAAAGGGTCATCTGCTATGCCTGTCGGATTTGTTGACATTTATTTACATTGTTTATAGGAACATCAATTAATGAAAAAAATTGAAATGATTTATGACTCAATATGAGATGTAAAAGAATAAAATTCTTACATGCAAAAAACAACGGCAATGAAACATTTACTTCTGATGGTTTTCATGGAATGATGGATTAGTTCTCTATCAAAATGCTCTAATCAATCTGTATGTTGCACCCTTGAAGAAAACTTCATATTGGTCGTAGACTTTCTTGTGTTTATGAATCTTATTATGTTTAGGTAACATTGAATGAAAAGGAATAAATTCCCTTAGTTTTATATTACCCAACTGGTTATACTATCACTATCTATACACAATCACTATCTATACACAATCACTATATACCACCTGCAGTAATCAAAGACTAATAAACATTTCCTATTTAGACATTTATAGTATGTCAAAATTTAACGTTATATACCCAAGAAGTTTGATGTTATATTTACTTATAATAGAGTTGGGTGTACGTCACTCCAGATTTTTTTTTGTTTTTTCTTGTTTGCCTGACATATATGATTCACCATCCCCACAGGAAATCTTCTACACACATCTTTTTTTACTTTACTATAAGTAAAGTATAGTGATCGTGAAAAAATTCGATCTCGAGATTTTGACGGAATTACATGTTTTGAGGTCCCAGAAGTCGTTTTATGACGTTTTTGCGATGATGTCTGTGTGTGTGTGGGTGGGTGCGTGTGTTAGCATTGCTTGTTACCACGCTACGGTCCAGAAACTTTGATGGATTAAGTTGATATTTTACACAAAAATGGGCCTCATAAAGACGAAGATCCCTATTGTTTGGGAAGAATTATGCATGATGGGAAAGTCACTTTTTTTGCCAAAAACCGTTTTTTTTAAACATTTATTTCTCCTAAACTGATAACCCTAGAGTTTTGAAATTTTGACATTATCTTTGAGGTTACAAATGGAACAAACGAAAAATATATTCAGAATTTTTAATCAACAGGAAATATTTTTTTTTCAATAAAATGTACAAATTTTGACTTATAATTCAATCTCAAACCTTGTGAGAGCGATACAAGCCATACTGTTTGACGGACAAGAATGAAACTATGCCTATAAATAGAACATTATGTGTAGAATGAGTTGAAATATTTTTTTTCAAAATTACATTCGCTAATGGGGCATTACAGTACGATTTCTGTTTTCAGAAAATGTTTTTTTGACGCTAAACGGCTGATTAAAAAATAATGAAAATTTGACCAAAAATGGAACAAAAAATTAGCAATTCAATAAAAAAAAATCATGAAGTTTCAATTACGGGAAAGAGCAATAACGACATAAAAACTCTTTGTTTACCCTAGATTAAGAGATCACCTGCTATACTTGTCGAATTTGTTGTATTTTTTTACATTGTTTACATTGACTTAGACATTTTTTGAGCGAATCCACTGAGGTAAAATTGATTTTATAAAGGAACAGTTTAAATTGTTTATTGAATTATATGAGATGTAAGAGGAATAATATTGTGCAGGTAAATGATAACACTCATTAAAAAAAATTCGTATATATGTTATTTGACAAAGGGGAAGGAAAATGATCTTATTAAATACTAAGAAGCCATAAAATTCCTAGTATAATAATTCTGTTAAAAACCAAAAATGTAAAAGATAATTCAAAATATAAATCTTTCGTTTAGAGATTAATAAATATAATTATCGTACATCTTTAATTAACAAATCACCTTAAAACAACATTTTCTTCGCAGTTAAAGATGTTTTTCAGAGAAAAAAAGGGTATTTTCCTGTTTTAAATTTAAAAATTTTACTTTAATATTCAATGTAGAAGGATGTCAAGTAAACGATGTAAGAAATCTACTGGCTGTTTGAACGAAAGCCATTCTTTTGTAGGAGAATAAATCGTTTCAAGAAATGTTCACTTTGGTTTTTCAAAAATGTTATTACTGCTGTAGTTATACTAATGCAATTATTTGCAAATAATAAATTATTTGTGATGTACAAAAATAAACTTATAAAATGATATGTCCTTCAATCACTATCTGTACTACCTCATGAATGATAGGCTAATAATTATAGCCCATTTAGATGTTTACGTTATGCTTAAATAAGACGTTATGTTTTATATACTCAACAAATTTGACATTAAGTTACTTATAGTAAAGTAGAGTGTAGGCCACTCCAGATTTTTTCTGTTTGGCATAGTTTAATAAATTTTCACCACTACTAAAACTTCGAAAACAACGGAAATCTTTCAAAAAATAGGGTATATCTTTTAATGAACTACTAAAAGAAATGACTAATACATTTCTTCCAACCAAAGGCTCTTATTCAACTTCACTTCTGAAAATTCAACTGTTTTTTTCACAAATGTCGGTTAATTTTAAGTAAAAGGCGATAAAGGCAAAAATTTGATATACCTGTATTGAATGATATGACCTTATCCTGTTGACACACGATCAATTTGGATTACCCACATCCTCCCAGGACAGAGGTGGGCAAACTGCGGCCCGCAGGCCACATCCGGCCAGTTGATCTTTTCAGTCCTATCTGCTAGTTCTTAAAATAGTTATATAAGTATATATAAATATTATATATAGCCTATAGACTCGACCTCAAATTTTTGGTGCATGGTTTTTTCTGTTTTTTACCTCTTTTTTTTTGAATAAATAAAGAACTAAGTATACATTAAACCGACTTAAACGTGTTTTCGGATAATTAAAATACTTTCTTACTTCTGAAAGATCTAAACAACAAACGCAGTTAAAACTGCCGAAGAGGTTCTCTAGCTATTTATACTTGGTCAATGTGGTGAAATCAGTGATCCTAAAAATACTAAAATTAGTGTATATTGGTATCGATTTAATTTACCTTATACAACTTAACTTGACTCTAGGATCAACCTAAAATAACATCTACGATTTCATTAAGAGCAATAAAGCTATTTTGATTGTATAGTATGCTGTCAGACATACAGAGAATTTTTTTTTAACATTCAGGTTTTGAAAATATCTTTCAATTATTTAAAGAATTTTGAACGTAAAATAACTTTACAGAAGAATTTTCAATTTAGGCTGATGAAGTATTTTTTTAGTGTATTATTTTTTGTGTTTTAAATATGTATATAATAAATATATTATTTTAAATAGATATAATAATCAGAGAAATGGTACCTAGTTTTTAATAAAATATTGTAAAGAATGGAAATATGAATCATCTTTCCTACTGGTTGGTTGAATGTGTCTATTTAAGACTGTAATAAGGAATTCCTGACAGCAAGGTGACAAAACGAGTCCCTTGTCGGTCAACGTCTGCTTGTTATTTCAACTGCAGGCCCGATACCTGCCTTCTTTCTACTGGGTGTTCCTTAAACCATCGCCTCGTTCTGACCAGTCAAGCGTCGATTCTCATGTTCATTCATCATTTAAGTTGTAATTACACAATTATACAGGTCTACATTCAATTTTAGTATAGTAAACATATTGCTTATTAGCAAAGTAGTAAACGTGCCCGTCTTTGACGGGAATTTTTTCAAAAATTCTGATATGATACATGGTATTCTAAAATATCATTTAAATTATAGAATAGTACAAAATATCATTATTGGTGAAGTATTAAGTAAATGCCTCTGCATACACCTCATTAGTTTTTTGTCCTTTATGTTCATGGAAGAATAAAGAGTTGCAACCTCTGACTCCTGAGCAAGCAAACTACATAACACCTTCGGGAACACCTTGTAAATTATCTCTTGCTGGGAAGTTAAATTCAAATGATATTGAAGTAATACCTACTTGCTATACCTGTATACATACTTTCAAAATAAACATGTCTGTGAAGTTAGCCAAAGACAGCTTAAAAGTCCATAACATCGCTTCTACGTTGAATATTCAATCCATTCAAAGCTTAGATTTTTAAGTTATATATACACGAATCTACTGTCAAAGGTTTAGATTGCGATGTCTTATGGTGGCTGAGTTTACTAGTGACAAATTTTCGTGCTTAAAAGTCAATAACTTCACTCCTAGGTCGAATTTCCAATCAATTCAAAGTTTAATTTTTAAGCTAGATATTCACAAATTTCCTGTCAAAGTTTCAACTTGCCTACGTCATATAGTGGCTGAGTTTACTTGTGACCAAATTTTTCGGACAAACAGACAGACAGAAATTTTTCTAAGGGTGGATTCGGTTTCTCTAATGCATGAAACGTAAAGATAACTTGAAATGAGTAAGTTCTAAGCAATGTACATACAAAACATTTATTTTATTTATATAGATTAACTGGTTAAAAACACTACATTTTTTTATAGGTCATTCAAAATTGAATACATTTACTTTGCTTTTTCTATTAAATAATGTTTTTCAGACAAGAGAGGCAGATTAGGTTCATTCTAAGGTGAGTTCCCTGCTTTTAAGCCTATATTGCATCTACTAGTTGTTTTATCGTAGTATAGTTAGATGATTTATGTAGATTTTTCTTCACTGACTATTTTTGTGAAAAAAAAACTGAGAATGTCTTATAATGCTCCTTTTCTGTGAAGCAATTACATTTAAAACTATACTGCTCCTTTAATGAGCAGTAATATCGTGTGTAATGTCATTATTATCTGTCAACCACTATGTATGTCTACCTTATCGTATGTTTCAGATTGAATCTTTTTTTTAATATTTTACCAACATCATCGGTGAGGTTAAGATTACTGATTTTCTCTGATGATTGTTGAACAAAGAAATCACAGATCGTAAACTTTTTTTTTCATTCTATGTGAATCACCGGTTTATTTCTGAACTTTTCATCTCCAATATGGATTATTTTATGAATTTTCGTGGACCTTGTATATATATATAAAACAATGTTTTCAATAAAATCATAAAAAAATCAGTAAGAAAGCAGAAGAAAAATGACTAAGATTTTTTAAACAAAATAAGCTCTTTCTCAGTTTGAATCAAACGAAGACCACATGTTTTGGTCAAAAGATAGTCTTTTTTCTGATTTTTTACTGTGGTTTATATTTTTATATAGTTTTTACTATATATATATATATATATATATATAATTAAAAGAAACGGTCCAGCGGACTTTTTTAAATAAAATAAATTCAAAACGAAGGAAACATCGAAATATCGATGTGAGTTATGTCTGTGTCTTTCTGTGTGTTTCCTTCGTTTTGAAGGAAATTTATATTTATACAGATTTGACAATAACAACGTGAAAAATGAACGTCTAAATCAGAATAAGAAAATAAAAAAGATGACTAAGATCTTTCAATCAAAATAAGTGATGGTTCGTTAGAATCTCACTCAGTTGGGTTTTTGACTCTGATGAAGACCCAATTCTTGTTTAAGTTGAAAGTTCTTAGTCTTTTTTCCCCCATTTCTTATTGTGGTTTGATCATTGATATATATATTTATATATATAATTTGAAAACTTTGTGAAACACAAATGAAGAACAGATACTAGGATTCACATTCAATATTTCGACACTTTTAACGGTCGTCCTCAGGAAAGGAATTTGAACAAAGAGAAGACGAAGACTAGCTGCTATAAAAATACATTTTTCCAAACATTCTTAGTTCATTGAAAAAATTTTTATCAACCTGAAATTTTATAATAGAAAAAAGTAGTTAATTAAAATTTCTTGGCATGAATAAAATTATGTATAAACCTACTGATACCTTCTACCTTTTTGTATTTTATCATGAAACGTCAAAACTGAAGGTATTTAATAAAACTTCTTGATTTCTTCATGGTTTGCCAGAGAACACGTCAGTTGATTAAATATCTTATTTTTGTCAGATATTTTGCTTTAGTGTTCTCCGAAAATGATTGAATGAACAATACGATGATCGTTAAGATGAAACAGCTTATTTTATTTAACAGATTTTATTTTGGAAGGGTAATAAAAAACAAAAATGATAAGAGAAATCGAACTATTTAACCGCTCATTTATCTATTTATACTAGTGCAGGATTGGAAACGGATGTTAATCAATTGAAATTAAAAAATAATGTATTACAAGGATATTTTACATTCTTGTAAAATATTCATAAAATTTCTTTCGTATAAATCAAATACTTTTTAGGTAATTAAGGCTTTTATAAACACTGTGAAACAAGTGATTTCTGTTTTGAGCTATTCAAAATGGAACCTTCAAAATTTAAAATTTTACATAATTGAAGACCCAAGTTCCAGTTCAAGAAAGAACATGAAAGACGTACATGAGAACAGGTGTATTATTACTTGTCATTATTTCCTTTTTTTATTACTTAAAGATTTTAATAATAATCCACTAATATCATCTGTAAACTTTCGATTTTTAAAATATATAGATAGGAAATACGAATTATTCATGTATAACTTTTAATGATTGGAGGTTAAAAAGAGTACTTTTCAGAGCAGCGTAATACTTCTGTGATGTTAATTTGTTGTGTAAGGGATAATAAAATAGCTGAATTTAAAAAAATCTTAATCAGCTAAAGAAACTTATATGCAAATAATAATAAAATATCAAGAAACATTTCGATTTATTTACTTCTTCAATAAGTTAAACGTTTTTCAGAGAGTTTAGCTTAGATATTTTGGTAATTTTGCGTTTTAGATCACTAGAGTTGTTCTCTCTCGTTGATTTTTTTCTACTATTAACAAATTCCTATCTCTTCCATTCTTGTTTAATGGAAAGAAATCCTTTAGTTGAGTGGTCAACTCTGATATGTGTTTCATGTTTTCTCCTTGCTTGCTCGGATTTTGAGCTCTTCGATCGTCAGTACTTTACTCAGGAGGCCAAGTGTTCTGTTTGTTGTTGTTTATTAATCATGAACGAGTATGGCATACCTAATCAGGAAGCTCTTACAAATGTACGTGTCCGGAAATGATTGGAGTGCGGAGCATAACATTATGATGTTTGATTATTCTGCTGTTAACAACCTTAAGTGTTTAAAACAAAAAACTTATCCTTAAACTGATAGGGTGATTAAAAATAAGATTCAATCAATTAACTAGAATTCTGGATTTGCTTCTTAAATTCATTATTAAAAACTATAATGAATTTAATGAAAAACTTTTTTTTTATATTGTATTTTATTCCAGCATGTTCCACTGTGTATTACATGCTTCATCGTCAAATTGTGCACAATACTTCTTTCATTAACACTACAAAATACTTATTTTACATTCATTCATAATTGAACATTATAATTTTTTTTTTTCTTAGATGTCTATACTGTACAAACATTTTACAAATTCTTTATAATAACGTTTTTTAATTATTGAGGAAGGCCTAACGGGCCACTCCTCTTCACAAACCAAGACCTTACGTATGAGAGCCAGTCTTTGTGGTTCCCTCAAACAGCACTCATACACCAAGTGTCTAGGACCTAGGAGATTGGGGTGTCTCCACGTTACATGGGCATGATGGACTAGGAGCTATTTTCAACCTGCTCAGGTATTCTTTAAATGGCCCATGTCCTGTCATGTATTGGGAGAGTTTATAGTTTATTTGGAAATGTTTCATGGATAATCTTTGTTTTATACTAGGAAAATATTCCTTTGTATAAAGGAAAATGAAAAACTATATTTATTTATATGCAAAGGAATTTAACAATAGGTTGCGAAATAAAAATCATAAATTGATCATGTACAAACAAGAAGATAATTACATCATGCCCAAAGATGTACATATACCATATGTAAACAGGAAACAGAAATTAAATAGTTCTTTTAAATTATTTTGACTTTTATTTCAAATTTAGTCGATTGATTCACTCTTTTAATCTTCATTTACATGTTTCTATTTAGGTTAGGTTTCAGTGGCAGTCCTACGAGAGACACACAAGGCCGTTGATTGGCCTTCTCTGATAGTACACAAAGAATATTCCACATTGGGAGTTCTAAATTTTGTCTAACTCAAGATTATTTCGAATAGGAGTCTTTAATGAGTACCTGACATCGTATATACTCGGGCCCGATGGCTTAACTTCCTCTCCGAAAGATGTCGTGCTTAGTTTTAATAATTGGGGTCCAATGGATTGGACCCCAGATCTACCAGTCCCCAGAATCGAGCACTTTGACAATGGGCTACCCTGGACCCCATACTTCTATTTGATTGCATTAATCTTTCAGATTGTCTTCTACAAGCTTGGTTTTTGATTGTATAATAATTTCTTATTTTTCTTTGTTCGTAGGTTTACGAAAAAGATTATAGATATAACTGGAGCATTGGCACTAGCAGTTCTTTTGAAGCTGGAAGATAACCCGATTTCCAGTTACTTTAAATTTAGTTCTATTCTATTAGATGGTCGATGCATCATTCTCATAGTATATATTATGTGTAAGAAAACTTGATGGTAACTTGAGAAATAAAGCTCAAGAATGGCCCATATCAAAGTCACCGCCGAATGAGATTTACTCTTTTTTTTAGAATTATTTGTTTATATTACTTAGCATTTTATATTTAGTTCTGATTTTTTCATTTCCTATCCTTTTCTTTCTTTTCAATTACTCGTTTTTTTTCATTTTAACTTTTATTTTCTCTATTTATGGTAATATTTAGTTTTATCTTTAATTACTTTCTTTTGTGTCCCTTCCCCTCTCAGTGTATGCTGGCAGCAATTTTACTGCAACTACTACAAAAAGATTCTCCTGTGGTTTTGCTCTTTAAGCGAGTCACACCTCTACTGATGACGGATGATTCGTCGAAATATCAAAGTGAGATTTTGTAGTGTTTTCTAAAAATTATCATTTTGAGTTCAATTTGTTGAACAATTGACAATATTTTGCTGATGTAATTTTTTTTCATCAGTTTTTCGAGGTTTCTGAATAATTTCTTCTTTTCTTCATCCAAACTTTGGAAAATATTAATTAGGATGAATCCAACATGTTTCGACTGGCTTTCAGTCATTTTAGAACTTTATATTTACTCTGAAGATGACTTCATTTTAAAACTTTATAATTACCCTGAAGATGACTGGAAGCCAGTCGAAACATATTGGATCCACCCTAATAAATATTCTCCAACGTTTGGATGAAGGAAAGAAAAAAATATTCAGAAACCTCGAAAAACTGATGAAAAAAATTACATCAGCAAAATATGGTCAAAAGTTCAACGAAATATGTTTGAATTTGGGACTGCTCCCACATTTTACAAACGTATGCCTATAAATAGAGACATATAGTTTTCTTAGTTAATGTGCCCATTGCGTTTCTGATATCTATACCTACTCATGTAAAGTCTCCGGAACTATTAAGGGCTCATATAAATCCATACATTAAAAATATAAAATAAGACAATCCATTTTTTAATAATATAAATAAAAAGAAACATAGTTGATAATGTTACAGGAAGCGGGTATGTCTGGGTTGCACAACCACAATGTAGACGAGTTCAGATTGAGAACCTATCAAGATATATTCGGAGGATGTCCTTTGAACCGGGATTCACTTGGAAGAGCAGGATGGGCATTTCTTCATTCATTGGCCTCATACTATCCAGAAAACCCAACAATGGATGATCAAACGGCAATGTTAGATTTTCTTTATCTTTTTGCAAGATTTTATCCATGCAAGTTATGCGGCAATCATTTCTTGGCTGAAATTGAACAATTTCCACCAGTGCTGACTAGTAACTTTCACATGAGCTATTGGATGTGTCAAGTGCACAACAGAGTTAACGCCAGATTGGGAAAGCCTTTATTTGATTGTAACTTAGCTATGGATCGATGGAGGTACGGTTGGAAAGATGGTTCATGTGCAAGGAAAAATTGACATTTACAATATATGTTTTATGTATTCATTTCTTTGTCATTCGCATGAAATATTTGATTTAAATGTATGTTCTTCTTAATGTTTAGTTTAAAAAAGACAAAATTTCCAATGAATGGTATAAAGAATTGCCAACTGTGAGTCAATGTCATGGGTAAAGATGTAACAAAGAATAGAGTTTTGCATAATGTTTATTTCGTTAAGTTACTTTACAAAAAATTTGAGCATAATATAAATGTAGCACAGTTATGTCGGAATAATGACTATTTTGATAAGCACATTAAGTTTACCTCTTGTGGAGGCAGACTTCCAGAAGCTAGCTGTAAGGCAGTGGAAGAGGAAGCCGGTGGCCATGCCGAAAGGTAGAACTTAGTGTGGAAACACTAAGGTACCATATATAGTTTAAAAAACGTTAGCATTAATTTATGTATTCGTTTGAGAATGCGTCTAAATGCTCCAGTATTTTCACTTATTATTATAGACATTTTCATTTTTCTAACCCTGTGGTAAAATCTTTGATTGTAGACGGACGTTTTCATTATGCAAATATAAATTAAAATCAGATTAAAGTAATCAGATAAAACAGTAAACTCGACACCATAGCGAAAAGATCATGGGAAATTACCAATAAAGCAAACATATTAATGTTGCTAAAGGAGAAGAGCACTTCTTCTCCTGTTCACGATGGATATCAAAATATTGAAGAGAGTTTTGTTGGTGTCTCTCTATGTTATTTTCTCTATTATAATCTTTTAAATATAACCATTATTATCTTTTATTTTGCTCAGAAAATTAGAGTCTGTAAGTGTGTTTCCATATATATATATATATATATATATATATATATATATATATATATACACTTACAGTCTCTAATTTTCGGTTTGAACCGTCTTCAGGAGAGATAAGAGAGGGAAACCAAGCGCACTGGATCAGAGACGGTTGGAGACCAACAGTGTTGCCGCATGCGCGCCCGTTCACAGAAAATAAGGTAGACAGGAATCAATTTATAATTAATTTATAATTTATAATTACATTAAATTAATGGAATATGAAAACAATAAATATATAAAAAGAAAAAATTGAAAAAATAAGGGAAATTGATACAGAGAAATTGATACATAAACAAAAGTACTGACTAAGCTATGGTCAGTACTTTACCATAGCTTAGTCAGTACTTTTGTTTATGTATCAATTTCTCTGTATCAATTTCCCTTATTTTTTCAATTTTTTCTTTTTTATATATTTATTGTTTTCATATTCCATTAATTTAATGTAATTATAAATTATAAATTAATTATAAATTGATTCCTGTCTACCTTATTTTCTGTGAACGGGCGCGCATGCGGCAACACTGTTGGTCTCCAACCGTCTCTGATCCAGTGCGCTTGGTTTCCCTCTCTTATCTCTCCTGAAGACGGTTCAAACCGAAAATTAGAGACTGTAAGTGTGTTCTTCTGATTTCTCTATGTTTCTTTGTTTATATTGAACTATATTTGTCCGTTTTGGATCGTATTTCCAACGAAAAAAAGTGTATATATATATATATATATAGATAAAAGTATCGACCGTAGAATAGAAACAAAACTAAAGTTTATCGGGACTCCGTCAGTTCTTCAGCTTCAAATTAAACTCTCTTTGCCAACATTTCGGTTTTTATTTAAAACCTTTTTCATAGACAGAAGTATACATTTTGAAACAGAAAAATTAAGTATTACATTACAAATTATTTTACAAAGAAAAAATAATGAACATTGAAATGTTCACAATAAATAAAATTTTTGCATATTAAATATCAGAATCAATCAAACATATAATTTCTGATGCTTTCCATAGTTTCTTGGAATTTTCTAACAAAATGCTCTAATCAATCTATATGTTGCACCCTTGAACAAAACTTAATACCAGATGTAGATTTTCTTGTGTCAGGACTGACAGCTTGCTCCTTCACTGACATAGTTGGGCACTTGATAATGCACTTCTTCATAAGATATATAGGGTTATAGTCATGATTTGAGCCCCCAGTCTTCTGTGCTAAATATTGGACTACCTCTTTAGTACTTCTTCTTAGACTATAAATAACCTCTATGATTTCTTCTATGTAAACGCCGAATTATTTTTTTCCAATTTTACTGTTGGTTAATTGTGAGGGTTATGGATGCCTTTATGGTTAAGTATTTTGTCATTTGAAATTCTTTATAAGTTTTTAGTTGTGAAAAACTAAAAGTGATTTCTTTGACTTTGAATTATTAATGGGAAAAGGTTGGGTTTGTGGTAAAGGAGGTAGAGGTAAGTGATTCGTCTCAGGGGGTGGGCCTGAATAGGTCAAGTTATAAGGCATGCAGGCTTGTCCTAAGACGTCAACTGTTCCGTAGCCAATCAGATTGCCACCTGGCCCACCCCCATTGTGCACACCCCCACCTGCAGCCCTCCAGCAAGCATCCCTCTTACACGCTTCTTCGCCACGCACCTTCAAACACTTCGTTAGCTCTGTAACGCTTATCCACCACACCTATCAAATCACTAGTCATTCTTAATCACTTCTTTATTACACATCCTTCTCAAGTTATGCCTTGTATAATTCTTAGTACACTTGCCTCTGAGATCCTTTTATTGAACCCAGTAATGGATTTTTTTTTTTTGAAAATTTCTGTTCATACTAAATGTTTTGAATCACGGACGTGTATGTGGTGATTTTTCTAACTGAGGATACAATTACCAAAGTTTTTGTTTCACATAGATGATATCCCCAATCTTAATACAGTGGTGTCTTGGTTGTCGATCATAATTCATTTCAGAATGTTTCAGATTTGGTAAAAAAACAAAACTAATATTCTAATAAGAAATACATAATGCATATGAGATAATCTGTACTTTCAGATCATCCACAGATGTTATCTTTTTAAATATTCTAGATTTCTGTATATAAAATACGTGTATATAAACAACGCTTTAGTATATTCGGCCGCAGTTGGGATGACTATTTGGGTTACAAAATTATGTTCGAATTCTTGGGAAGGGGGTCATAATTTTTTCGTCATATCTGTTTAAAAACCGATTTATTCGAACAGAGTCGTTTGAACACCTTCACATGTGCATAACTGACTAATTAACAAAATCTTTAAAACAATTTGGTCCTTCTGAGTTAGAAATGTGAATACTGTAATTTACCAAGCAATGTCGGAATAAGTTTATTGCTACCAGACGAATTCAACCTAAGAAGTTTTTTTTTGCATATATGTGTTAATCAATGATCAAACCACAATAAGAAATGGGAAAACAAGACTAAGATCTTTCAACCGCAAAACCCAACTGACTCTGACTCGGGGTTTTTGACTCTGACGAAGACCGCTTGTTACGGTTGAAAGATCTTAGTCTTGTTTTCCCATTTCTTATTGTGGTTTGATCATTGATTGTTGTTTCACGTGTTTATGTGAAATCTTTTTATATGTGTTAATCTACAACGTAAGAGATTTACAATAGTTTAGATCATAGAGCTTGCTAATTAACAACACATAATCTAAGTGGCTTAATAGCCAAATATATATTAACATAAAAAAATATTTTCTTTATTAGAAAACATGTTTAAATAATACAGCTAAATGGTTACAACAGTTCGTGTTACTGTCTTCACACAGTTTTTGCGTCCTCTGTGACTGCTTTTGATGTAATGGTAATTCAAATAATAGTAAAAGTCTCAAGTAAATTGTATCAAAACATATCAAAAGAACATTTTAAGGACTACATGATTAAAATAAGAAATACAGTTGGAACTATTATAATTTTTATGGGATACATTACTTTACTTTCTTCCATGGACTGAATGTCTATGCTGTGTATATTTCCGACTTTAAAAGTATGATTTTTCTCAAATAGGCACAAATAATCTCAGACATATTTTTACGTGCTATATAAATGTGTAACGAGTCTATAATTTAATATAAATATTATAGTAATTATATACATTTAGTAATTATAGTAATATTATATATAAATATTACACGTATAATATAAATGTGTATACGAGTGCACTTGAATTCAACCAAACATACTAACTTTATATGGAGTCATTAAACTTTAGATATAATACCTAAAAAGAGTAGTTGATGGCTTCACGCGTTTCTCGAAGAAACTGCCCATTAAAAACACAATAAAATTTGGTCAAAATATTGAAAAAAAAATGAACTTATAAAAAAATCATGAAATTCTATTACGGTAAAGAGGAATAAAGCTATAAAAAAATGAATATTGATACTACACTAATGGTTTACTTGCTATACTTATGGTATTGTTTACATTTATTTACATTGTTTATATTGACTTAGAAATGTTTTTACGTGAAACTACTGAAATAAAATTGATGTTTACAGATTTAGTGGTAAACTGGATTTCTATTATCTATTATCCTTTCCTTTTTGATAAGGGAAAGAAATTTTTTTAAAAAACATCTTGTATGCTATAAAATCCCCAATATAATAATTTTATAAAAGGCCAAATGTAAAGCATAATCAAAAATTGAAAATATTCTTTGAAAAATAATAAATGAAATTATTCTACTTCTTTTATTAAGATAAAAAATTATCTTAAAATGACATTTTTTTACACATGTTTCTAAAATTTTTTAGACAAAATAGGAATATTTCCAAGTTTTATGGGAAACTTTGTCATAAATCTTCAGTGTAGAAGGAGGTAAGATAAACTATGTTAGAGATCCATTGGCTATTGGAACAAAAGCCATGCTCTACTGTAGGAGATTATTTCGTAATATGAAATATTTACTTTGGCTTTTCAAAAATGTTATTACTGCTGTAATAATACCAATGATATTATTTGCATCAGTGTAATATACAAAAATTAGCATATATATTAATAAGTGGATCAATCACTATCTGTACTATCTACAGCAGAGTTTTCAAACTTTTTTCGACTCGGAACCCTTTTTGGTTCCAGTTACTTTCCCGAGAACCCCAGATTCTAATGACTTTATACAATCATAATATAAATATTTTCATATGCCTTTTTAAATAGTATGTATGCTTAAAAACAATTAAAAAAGTAATATTACTGCAATGTGTGTTTTTCAAAAAAAAATTTAAAACAAAAAGATTTTAATTTTCATATTTTTCACAAGTGATAACACATAAAACAGAATTACTAGGAATTTTAACACAGAATTTGTTTTGTAATCATTTTTGGCTTTATAGTTGAGAGTTTAATTCTCAAGTTAGCTCCAGCATTAAGTCTACTTCAGTATTTGGTTTCTATGGCAGTTTAAAGGGAAAATCCAGTTTCACATAAGTAGGTAATTTGAAATGGTAGCAATGTGTGAAGTGCTACTTTTGCAATAGCAGGACATTCGGCAATCAGATAGTTCCAAAAACTAACTAGTGATCCATCCTAAATATGAATAAAATTTTGACCACTTCTCCTTATGGGTATATGTAGATATAACCATTATTCAGTTTCATGATTTACAAGAAAAATTACAGAATAAATCCATACCCACAAAAAAAATTTTTTTAGAAAAATGTTTTTACTAAATGTTTTTCACGGAACCCCAGACAGTCCGTTAAAGACAGAACCCCTTGGTTCTGCGGAACCCACTTTGGGAACCTCTGACCTACAGGAATGAAAGACTAATAAACATCTCCTATTTAGACATTTATATTTATAACATTACATATTATTTACCTAAGATGTTAGATAATCTGTTTACTTATTGTTGAGTGGAGTGTAGGCCACTCCAGATTTTATTTATTGGTAACCCAGTAATCCAAATTTTTCTCAGTTCTTGATATGATTGTGCCATGTCGGTTTTTGGATACTTTCTTGTTTTTAAAACCAACAGAAGTATGATCCCTTTAAATAGAAAAAAAATACCTTATTCCACTTTAGAGTGATATTCACTAATAACTATTGCTTTCATGTGGTGAACAGCATGATGTTGAAGATTGAAGACAACTTGTATGAACTGTAGATGTGTTGTAGGTATATCGACGACCACATAGCTTTTCAAAGAACCAATGCCCCGCCAATGACTTACAAATATATTTCTTAAGTATCAGCCTTATAATTTACAATAGAAAAGAAATTATCTTCACCCTTCTAATCATGAATAAATACAAAATAAAAACTATTTCATAGCTGGCGAGTCAATAGAAATAATTTTTTTTCAAAATTACTGCTTTAATTAATAATGTAAATAAATTAAATTAATTTATATATTAGGATAATTAAAAAAAATTATACAACTAATTACATGACTTAGAATGAAATGTAGATGATAAAATAATTATTTATATAAATATAATCTAAAATGTAATGTTCTCAGTAAAAGTTAAATAAATGGTTCCATTTTATTAAATGTATTATTATTTTTTTGTTTTTTTTACAAACTCATTGAAATTATGGTACTATGTAAAAAAGTGCCATATAAATTTGCAACATACTGACAATTAATTTAAATATTACAAAATGGCTCTAGTCTTAATTATTAGTCATCGTGTTTCATTTGAGTTTTTTATACGGCTGTGACAATGGTTATATTTTTGTTAAAATGTTCAAAATAGAGATATCTGCATTTAAAAGAAACATTAAATTAAATACCTTGTGAATTAACTTAATAATATATTTACTGTTAGCAAAGTTGAGTGCACATCCATACAATTTTTTTAGAATATAAAACATTATTATCCACTGACCTGGAAAGTCAATTGCTACGTTCCACTAGTACGAGTATATGTATTATCTCATCTCAATTTTTTGTTTTTTTATAATAAAATACGTATTTACAAATGTTTATTTAAAATAAATACTGATTATATATAATAATTTTTTGTTGAATACCAAATTTTTAAAATTTATAGGTCTGTATTTATTTATTATTATTTCCTTATCATTGTATCAACACTGGTTTAATTAAGAGCTGAATCTCTTTAATATTGCTTGAAATCATCATGGCGTCCTTTTTTTATAGCTGTAAGCGTCGGTTTTTTAATTGGAGTTTAGAAACCAATCGTTTTATATAGCAGTTTAAAAGTGATTTTATTAATTAGATTACTAAGTAATGAAAACGTGTGAACTTATTTTTGTTGTTCGTTAAGTGTTTGAAGAGAAAGAAGAAACGAATTAAAACATCTGAGCATCAAAAAGGAGGTTAGTACATAATGTAAAATAGTCTTTTTAATTTTTTTAATAGTTTGCTTTAAATTATTACTATTTAATGATGACGAACAAAAGTATTGTGGAATCATAAGAAATACGACATTATAGTAATGCAAAAAACAGAAAATGAAACACATCTTTAAATTAGCATAAGAATTATGTTTAATTAAATAATGCCACTAAAACTTTCATAAACTTTTAAAAGTGACTCACTTTTAAATTAATATACAATTAAAGTGTAATTTAGAAAACTGTTGTTCCTACAAAAAATAATACAATTTACTTTCATTTAATTATTTCTTTATTCAGAATATTATATAATTAAGTGGTTTTCTATGTATCAATAACAATAGATGCAATTCAAGTATAGTCTTTTAATATCAGAAGAAAATAGTAAATATTAGTAAATATATTTATAGAAAGAACTATCACTAACATTATTAAAATATGTTATAATATGATTAAGCATTCAGTTTTTAATGAAGTTTTAAATTTTATATTGTTTAAAACTTTGAAGATAAAAATGTAAAATAATTTCAACATAACATAATAGCTGTTAATCAATAACAGATTATGAATATAACTTTTATCAATGTTTGAATGAAAACATTAAGAAACTGTTATTTTACAACCATTTTTTGTTTTAAACTAATTTTAATAATCTAGCTTGATCTTATTTTTTTTAAATTCAGCTTAATTTAAATTGATTATATCTTGCAAATTGTCATTAAATAATTGTTGAACTCATTACTGCTTTTAATTTAATTATTGATAAATAAACGAATTAATTCTTAAGGTTATTTAAAAATGCAAAAACTTTTTATGTAGTAATTACTTAGGTTTCTTTTATATATTATATTAGCAGATTATGTTATACTGCCTGTCTTTGACGGATATTTTACAAAAATTCAGAGCTGAGATGTAGTATTCCAAAATATTATTAAAACTTAAAGAATTATCGAAAATATTATTATAACTGTCACAAGGTCTTGAGTTTCTTTTGCAGCTTTGCAATGTATTCTCAGGAGAATACAAGCCATACTGTTTGATGGATCAAAATTAAATTATACCTAAAGATAGAGCATTATATGGAGGATATATTGTTGGACAAGTGAGCTCAAATTTTATTTTATTCTGGGAATACTTCTAATTTAGGTACGCAGGACTCACTTATTTAAAGAGAGTAAATTATGACAATCACAAACGAAATGAAAATCAACTAACAATACCTACTTGCTACAGTATCAGACACTTAAAAATACCTGCATATTTTAAGCTGTGTACTCGTTTATCTGTGTAGATAGCCGAACACTGCATAAAAGACAATAACTTCACTTCTATGTTGAATTTCCTATCTATTCAAATCTTATCTTTTATGTTGGTCATACACAAATCTACTTTCAAAGTGTCAGCTTGCTATGACTTATGATGGCTAAGTTTGTTTGTGACAAAATTTTTGGGCAAATAAAGAGACAAACATTTTTCTAAGGGTGAATTCGGTTTCTCTAATGTACAAAGTGTAAACATAACTTAAAATCAGTAAGTTCTAAGCAATATACAGACAAAACCTTTCTTTTATTTATAAATATTTTTCTTTTATTTCTTTTAAAATCAAGTTGTGCTTGATTTTATTTAATTGTTAATAAATAGTATATTAATTAATTAGCATTACTAATTATTAATAGGTAACTTAATAATGTATTTTAACTTCTAAGAAATAATTTTTCTTAAAACTTAATAGATTTGTTTGTAGATACAATATTGTTGTATATTGTATATTTGTTGATATTAATATTTTTGTAAAGTCTTTTTTTGTGTTTTTAGACTTTTTTTCTCCTAAATTACAAACTTTAGAGACTTGATATTTTGTTATAATCATAGAAGCTCAAAATCAGCCACTGAAAAAAAGCATCAGAGTTTTGTAGCAACTAGAAATATTTTGTTTTCAATAAAATGTATAAATTTTTACTTATAATTCAATTTTAAAGCTATGTGAGTAGAATATAAGCCATATTGTTTGACGGATTCAAATGAAATTATACCTAAAAATAGAGCATTATATGGAGGATATATTGTTGGATAAGTGGGGAAAAGTAGTTTTTATCAAAATTACATTAATAAGTTAGAGTAAAACTTGTTGTTTTCAGAAAATGTTTTTTGATGCTGAATGGTGTCATTAAAAACCAATGAAATTTTTCCAAAAAATTAGTAATTTTATTAGTAATAAAAAAAAATCACGTTATTCCAATTACGGCAAAGAGCAATAAGCTATAAAAACTGAATATTCATCCTAGATTAATAGTTTACCTGCTATATTTGTTTACATTTATTTACATTGTTTACATTTACAGTATAAAGTAACAGATTAACAAACACAGAATAATTTAAAGCTAATTCTTCGGTGATTCGATGACACTGATATTTTTCATACATATTTCTGACATTAAATATGGATTTCTGTAAATCTTTAATATGGATCAGATAAACAACATTAAGTGTAACAGATCCACTGGCCATGTAAAGTAACATATGGCCATGTAAGAGTAGGAACTGTCTGTAGCAACAAAAGTCATATTCTCCTGTAAGAGATATTATTTCGTAACACGAAATCTTCACTTTGGCTTTATAAAAGTGTTATTACTGTTGTGGTAATAATTACTAATGTGTGAAACATAAAGATAACTTCAAATGAGTCAGTTCTAAGCATGTTTTATTTTTATAGAACCCAAGAAGATTAATATTATGTTTCCTTATAGTAAAGTTGAATGTAGGCCATCCATTTTTTTTTACTGAATATTAGATTGACAGTGGGATTTTATTTTTCTACTTGCTAACACCTCCAAGTTTCGTGCTTTGATATACTCATTCAGGAGGAGTTGCTGGGATCTTTGTATTGGTAAGGAGGTTTTCAAGTGAGAAACTATAAAATCAAATTCAACACTAATTCTATCGACTACATCACCGACTTAATACATCGAAAAACCCTATAAATAACAGAATTTTTACAAACTGTTTGTATTATAGAATTCATTTTCTTTGATACTTTGTAACAAAAAAAAAATCTAGAGTGGCCTGCACTCAACTTTTCTATAAGTAAACTTAATATTAATGTTCTTGGAAATATATGGTAATATATAATGTCTCATTTAGGCATAATGTAAACATTTAAATGGGAGATGCTTATTAGTCTTTCATTTCTGAGGTAGGTAGTAGATAGTGATTGATCGACCTATCAATATATAAGCTTATTTTTGTACATCCCACAGCTGATGCAAATAATCTAATTGGTATAACTACAGCAGTAATAACATTTTTGAAAAGCCAAAGTGAAAATTCCTTGATACGAAATAATCTCCTACATGAGAACATGGCGTTTGTTCAAATAGCTAGTGGATTTCTTATATCGGTTACTTTACCTCCTTCTACATTGAATATTTAAGTCAAATTTTCAAATTTAAATGAGGAAAATACTCTTATTTTCTCTGGAAAACATCATAAAGAATGATCGAAGAAAACATGTTGTTTTAAGATGATTTATAATTAAGGATGTACGACAATTACATTTATTAATCTTCAAACGAAAGATTTCAATTTTGAATTATGTTTTTCATTTTTGGTCTTTTATAGAATTATTATACTGGGAATTTTATGGCTTCTTAGTATTTATTAAAATCATTTCCTTCCCTTTTGTCGAAAATTATATATCAATTTTCTCTGAGTTAGTGTTATCTTTTTTCCTGCGTCTTGTACTCTGTTATAAGCTTGCTATGAATGTATATTGAGAAAAAATATATTAGTAATTAGCCAATTTACATATTCAACTCAAAGTCGAAGCCAGCTATTCAATATAATTTAAATCATTTATAATTGGGAGCTTCTAATTTTTGAAAATAATAAATATGAACTATTAGACTAGAATAGTCTAATTTTATCTCAGTGGATTTACTCAAAAAATTTCTGTCAATATAAACATTGTGAAAAAATATAAAAAAAATTGACAAGTATAGCAGGTGATCCCTTAGTCTAGGATAAACAAACAGTTTTTATAGCTTTAATGCTCTTTTCCGTAATTGATACTTCATGAATTTTTTTTATGAATTGCTAATTTTTTGTTACATTTATGTTCAAATTTTCATGAGTTTTTAATGAGCCGTTTAGCGTCAAAAAAAATTTGCTGAAAACAGAAATCGTATTTTAACGCCCCTTTGGTGAATGTAATTTTGAAAAAAAATTATTTATTTTTAAAAAAACGGTTTTTGGCAAAAAAAGTGATTTTCTCGTCATGCATAATTCTTCCCAAACAATAGGGATCTTCTACCCTATGAGGCCCATTTTTGTGTAAAATATCAACTTGATCCATCAAAGATTCTGGACCGTAGCGTGGTAACAAGCAATGCTAACACACTCACCGACCCACCAACCAACACACACACGGATATCATCGAAAAAACTTCCTCAAACGACTTTTGGGACCTCAAAACATGTGATTCCGTCAAAATCTCGAGATCGTATTTTTTCACGATCACTATACTTTACTTATAATAAAGTAAAAATTAATTAATTTAGCCTATTGAGAACTTTACCGATACGTCCTACACTGGACTGGTGTGCTGCACCAGATAGAAAATGAGTTTCACACCACTGGTTCAAAAAACCAAGTTGTCACGGAGTACAACGAAGACGTGATCTACTTAACCCTTTACTATCACGTCATTTTAGTTATTCACGTCACTTAACTTTAGTGAGACATTAAACAATTTTACTGTATGCCAATTTAAAAATTATAGCTGTACCTTTGATAGCAAATCTTTAGTAGCTACCAATTAGTAACCCTAATAGTAAGCACAAATGGTGACCACTAAGGGGTGACAGTTAGTGGTGGTTACTAATGGATATATCATTGGTTGAGCACAAAGGTTGAGCACCAGTGGGCGACTATAATTAGGTGACCATCAATGTGCGACCCTTAATGAGTGCCAACAGTGAATGACCCACTAATTGACATTTTGCAATTGTAATGTATTTTTTTTATTTGTTTAAACCGATTCCCTAGAGGGTCAAAAACGTCAGCCCTTACGGTCTTCTACATTAGGAGTCCTAAATTTTGCCCCAAATGCATTGAGAGTAGGAATCTTTAACGAACACCTGACATCGTACATGCTCGGGACCGACGGTTTAACGTCCTCCCTCAAGCGAATAAAATTGAGGGTATCGAACCGCGGACCCACCAGTTTAGAGGCGAGCTCCTTAACTACTAAACTAACCTGGTCCCTTACAATTTTAATATAACTGTTAATTGTAAGTGTAGAGGTCATTATTATTTCTCAATGCAAATAAATTATAGTTGGTGTTCTAAAAAACTAGTTTTTATGAGGAAAAAAAACATTTTGAATTAGAAAATGATTGATAATAGACTTCAAATGTAAACTATTTTAACGCTAATTTCTGTCTGTATTTATGAATTAGATGACTCTGTGAAGTTGAATGTTTTGAAAGGATACGGAAAGCCTAATATTTGTCCATCTGGCTGTAGGTAAAGCAACGAGAAGCATTTATGCAGAGTCACGGATAGGGGGACGACTTTCCCGGAGTCAAAACAAGTTTCATTCTTATGGCGGTCGACAAGAGAATAGAAGGAGAAAGAATAATAAAAAAAATAAATAAATACCAGCTGAATTAAAAGAAGCCACTTAAAAGAGATGTATCATCAGTGAAGGGTTCTATGTGGATGAATAGCTTAACAATATATGTTTATCCGATTTACAAATCCGCTTCGTTGACTAAGCATAACTTAAAATTAATTTGCATAATAGTTGATGTCAGTATCCTTCCAAGAGTTTGACGCCTTGAAGTGATATATCTACTGTTTAGATGTTTTACTAACACTGTTTGTTATTAAAAATATCCTATATAGTTCCTCTAATCCACCAAATGAACACCATAAAGAGAAAAAAATTTCATGTATACGTAATGTAATTGATGATACATTACATAAGTCAATGGTCATCTAAGAGATATAAGGTTATACTATTCACACAATATTTAAAGAGTATTTGATGAAATCAATTTTATTTTATTTTATCTCTATTTGAACTAACTTATCAACCACCAATGGAGAATAGTAGTTTACAAGGAGTTCAATTCTACACTTTTATAACATCGTTACCTGTAGTACTGGGATTTGTCTAGGAGTTGAGAGCCACATTGAAAGCCGAGTGCTCTGTCTTTGAAAACTAAATCCTCAGAGTTTCAGAACTATTTAACCCTATGGCTACGTCTTCTTCTACAATTATACAATATTACTAATTAGATACCCTTCCAATTGTGTATCCTAATAATTAGATATCCTGCTAATAAAATACAATTTTTTTTTGTTTTTTTTTTTAAGGATTATACTCCATTTTGTGTCCTGAGAGAGAAGAGTTTGTATGTGGCTTTAGTCGATTTTTATGTTTTGTTTACTAATTATTTCAGACTTGCTCTGGAGACAACGCCTTCATGTGAATGAAAAAATATTGTAGGGACATTGTGTAAATAATATCCGTTTTTCAATTGCTATCAAAAGCTAGCAATAGACTTAACATTGTAAAGTCATCTTCCACTATCATTAACATAGATGGAAGTAGATATATAGAAACTCGTCGAGATCATCAGTAGGGATCTCATTGGATAAATAATGCCTGTCATATTTTTTATTCACACCCTTAACTATTTTTTTATCCAGTGTACATAAATAACACCATCCTACCTTAATAGGTTGAATATCATTGACAACGATAGCTGTTCTTGTGATGGTATCACTGCAGACTTGGGGTTCGCCCCGGATGGCATGTGCCAAAGGGTGATTGGTAATTTGAGGGTGTAAAAATAGATAATAAATAGACAAAAAAAAAGTAAAATAATAAAAAGGTAACATTCAATTTGAAATTTTGTACCGAAATCAATTTTCAAGGTCGTAATTGCATTTATGTTTTATGTGTAATACTGTTTTTAAACGGATTTTTGAACTGTTAATTTAGGTTAACAATTATGACTTAAATTATACGTTTTTGTTTTGAAAAATTTGTGACTTTCTTTGATGATGACTGGTATATATATTAATATATTATAATAATATATTATATATATTATACAAATAAAGCATTAACTATACCTATGCCCTATTTTCTTGAATGCACTGAATACACTATGCATTATCGTTAATCATGCTAAATACTTCCACTACGTTAATACTTTAGAGTATTAACTAGTGTTAATACTTATATAAATACCTTATATAACTAAGGTAGGTATCTTATATTACTAAGATTATTGTTTGTACAATATTGCACTCTTACGTTAGAAAGACTATCTGTATTGCAGGACTTCATATAAAGTATTCCGGATAATACTATAATGCAGGTCTATTATAAAGTATTCTAGTTGGTACTATGATGAAATTGGTTTCATGTGAGAGTGTTCAGGAGGTAAGTATTACTCAGGTACAACTCAGGTATAACTCAGGTACAATACAGGTATAACTCAGGTACTTGAGTTATGAGAGCCTGTTTCACTTTGAAATCATCACAGGACGTTTTATATGCCAAACCTATAGACGCTCTTGTTTATTATCAGAACGAATTAAAGAATTTCATCTGTAATATCAGAAAGGTGAAGGAACTCCAGGCTTCCCATCTCCATCTAGGTTTAAAAGAGTAATAATAAGTAATGGAAATTTATATGGAGATTCTCCCATCCAGACATAATGTTTTCAACGTAGTCAGCAGTGTACCAGTAGTTTTGTGTGATGGAAGGTCGTGGAAGCTCGCCTCAGCGAGGTCCACCTTGGGCATATCCCAGAGGATGAATGACATCTATCTTAGTCTAGGACTTGTTGCTTCTGGGATGGAGTTTCAACTTAAAAAAGGCATCAGCATGGCCATATTGTTGAGTATCACAGCGTGGCTAAAGGGTGCCACGTAAAAAACATCGACCTGCTCTGATTTGTTCCATATAATGGTCGAAAGGCTGAATGGTTTATGGGAAGAAATCAAAACAGGATATGGCCGAAAGGATTAGGTACACTTCATTTCACCAAAACATTATGTTACAATTAACGTAAGGTTATATATTAATTTGAAATCAGGGAGAAGTTTTGCTATTGGAACTCATGAATAACATCGGAGGACGGACTGAAGAAATGATTCACAGGTAGATAATTAGACCAAAGTGTCTAAAATATGGGTACTTAAAAAATTCCTAACTGGAGACCAAAAACCTCTAGGGGATTTAAAAAATTATATATTGCATGGCACATCCCTTCCACATTATGAGACTTCATAAGAAAGGACTGTATAGAAAGTGAATTGATGTTTAACACTTCAATTGACTAAAGGAAATTTGAAAATATATATGTTAACGAAATAATGTTTATTATTATAAATTCAATTGATTGAATAATAAAAGGACCAATCATGATTCCATTACCTGTTTATCTAATAAATCCACTTAAGTATTTATTAAGGTTCATAATATTCATTAAATGAATTATGAAAGTTATACTTCTTATAATTTAGTAGCATTAATTAAACAGAATATTTTAAATATATATCATATTAAACATATACATGCTCATACTTCATAAATAATATAGTATTAGGCATTGCATATTGAATATATACGTCTTTGATATCCTAAATATGAGATAATATTAATTAAACATTCATTGTAAATTAATTAGGTGTAACTTACTTAAGTTATTGATGAGATGTAAATTTCATATTGCAATTATAATTTAAAAAAGAAAGATATTTTATTTTTGTAATGGGTTTTGATTCAATTAATAGTGTTAAACATTGTTTGAAAATCACCATTCCAAACTTCTTTTCAACAGCTTTAAATATTGATTACATTTTCGTCACAACCAGTAAAATGCTTGTAGGTATTTATTAAAATGAATTAATTGAAATATGAATTGTTCTTGTTACTCCTACAATGAAGTCCTTTGCAAAATTACTTATTTTGAAAGTTTAAAAATCACTATATTGAGATGTGGAGACCTTCAATCACAAATTGCAAATATTTTTCGAAGATCTATAATTATTGATAATACTCTGTTTATAATTTGAATAATGAAGACACCCATATTAGAATAATCAATTAATTAAATTGATTATCAATGAATTCGATAATTTATTTACTCACAGTACTGTTGAGTGCATACTACTTCAATTTTTTTTTTATGTCATGCACTAATTATACTTTGTACAATATTTCTGTTTACAGTCTTAGATTTAGTGAGATTATTTCTATAGTATAATCTTTTATATTAAGTAATCAAAAGTTGCTTGCCCAAATGTCCGAATTATATTACTTACGAATACTTACTTACCCATACTTACGAATTATATTAATGATTATGGGAAGGATAGCATATGCATGTAGTCCATGGAAGGCAGTCAAATGTATTAAGCAGGCATTTTTTATTTTAAAATATTTACAAATTTAATATGTTTTATAAAGCTTATTTCTGGAGGTTATTTTTAAATGTTATATTTTATATTTTATCTGGAGGCTAAAAAAATGTTATATTTTAAATTAGCTATTATTCTCAATTCCTTATTTAATGTAAACCATATAGCAATAATCATAAAATTATCACTGATCAGTGTAAAAAAGAAAGCTTTCAAATGAAATAACTATAAAGAAAATTTAAATTTGAATGAAACTTTTAACAAATTTATTTGATCTTATAATGAAGTAAAAACCAGTCATAACGGGGTTGGTCACTTTGTTCTAGGACTGAGTAAGCGAACTTCTGGACTCCCTAGCTAGAACCACTCTCTAACTGCTCTTCGTGAAAGAATCAAGATAGAAAATGCATTGCGGCTTATGCCAAGGTAGATTCAATAATTTTTCTTTCTTCAAAGAAGATGTCACTTGATATTATTTGTTGACACTAGTCTTTTTACTATGTGTCAAACACATATACGATAAATTATATGCTATAAATTATAAGTTAAATGGTAATTAATTTCCTTCTTTACTACTGTTAAGTTAAATACTTCTTTTTATTCATCGATATCAAACAAACCTAAATCAGGTGCTATTATCATAAAATTTGATATAAAAAAATACATTTTTTATTTATTAAACTGAACAAGTCCGAAATGCTCTTCATCAAAAAAACATAGCCGACAAGACACCGAGGTAATATAATGCGAAGGTATATTAAAAAATTTTTTTTTTTTCGGTGATAACGATAATTTATGTCAAATATACTGTTTTAACTATATGTCAACACATATATGTTAAATTATATGCAACAAATTAAAAGTTAAATAGTAGTTAATTTTTTTCTTTACTTGAATTAAGATAGTTGCTTCTTTTTTATTCACAGATACCAAACAAACCTAAAATACGTGTTATTATCATAAAATTTGATATAAAAAATGCACTTTTTATTTATTAAACTGAAGCAAACCAAGATGCCCATTTTTATAGTAGTAAGTGCTCCAATACATGTTAGCTTATTCATGTAACAAAACAGACTTTGTCATACACTTTAGACATTGGCAGCAGTGCCGTAACGAAGGTGCTGAAAAATAGCCACCACAGGAGCGTCATCTGGTCTTGGGGACGCAAAACAAAGAAAACCAACCCGGATGACAGTTGCATGTGGCTTTATTTTTCTTTACCATTCTACTCTACAGCAACTGTCACTGACTGTCTTTCGTTTTCCTAACCCTCGTTTTTACGGCATGAAAAACAAACGGTTCGTAATATCAGGTTTTATATTTTTTATAAAAATATAAAAAAATTCCAAACTTGGGGTTTAACGCGGTTTGTGTATTGCACACACATATTCACAAACATACGCATACGTGCACCCAATATAGTAAATTCTATATAAGAATTTTTAATGACTCTATATTGCAAGAATTATATATTCCACATAGAGGATAAATATAATCATTGATTATATTTTTATTCTTCTTTTGAAGAAGAGCGATTAGCAAATAAATCTGTAATACCATTAGAAGAGATGTTAGGCTATAATAATGAAAATTATTAGGACAAATAGGTCTGTTTGTTAATGAAGAAAACGAGAAAATTTACTTTATGAAATATGCTGAACTGATTTATGTTTTTTTATTATATAACTTTTACATATACCAGAATTATTTGATTATGACTAGTCACAACCATGACTGAAAAAGATTCCACAATATTTTATATTACCATTGAGTTAATATTGACATGTGTGTTATGTTGCAGGTACAGACGAAAGGATACCTGTACACAGGTTAGTGGGCATGTTTTGAGTTTATGCATGTAATCATTTCAGGTTTGCGTGTTTAGCTTATTAGAGTACCCGACAAAGCAGACATTTAACCTCGTATAGTGTTCGAAACACTCTTAGTTCCTCTGTTTTTCCCAGATTGATCGTGATCTGTTAGGGCTCTAGAAGGGTGATTCTCAAAGGGTGTCTATAGGATTTCCAGGTATCTCTGAGTGATTCAGAATAATGTATCCATACACAAAAACGTAGCCACCATACCTCACCGTACGCATTACACCTCTTTTTGTTAACGCATCGTTAATACGAGTAAAGAGTAATGGCAATGTTTTTCTTAAGAAGAGCTATCACCTCAAACATATTATATGTGCAGCAAATTTGTTATACTAATGGCGAGATGACATTTGTTCATCTGAGCAAAACTTCTATAATGTGCAACATTATTCCTTAGTCAAAACAAGGTAGACATAAAAACATTTCAATTGATTGAAAAATAAATTCGAGCTCTTCCCTATCCCTATCAAACGTTTTAGCTCCAAACACTGAAGAAGACTCCAAGGCTCATCAAGTTTATATTTCCCTGGGCTGAAGAAAAAACAAACTGAATGTAAGTCTCATTTCCTTTATTTTTTTAATGATTATTTTTATCCTATATATTTGATTTCATTAAAATATCTCTCTTAGATTTGTATACAGTGTGCTTTCAGCTAATTGTAGAATTAAGAGCTCTCAACTTCAAGCAGTTTCAGAACAATTACCCTAAAAACATAACAAAGGCTTATCATGTATATGAAGATATGTGATTACACTCTTTTTGTAATTCTACTGTGCAGGTAACTTATCGTTGAATACATAGGTGTTTTATATTTTTTAAATCTATATATGCATTACTGTTTCAATATTACTCTCTTGTGTTACTCATATGTTATAGGACCAGTAACGCTCTTGATTTGTTTAGTTATATGTTTCTTTAATTATATTAAAGGTATATGTGTGAGGTACCTCATATATGTTGAATAGAATATGAGTTTGATATATGTAATTCTATGTTTACATATATGTTTGTAAACTACTCTCCATATAACTCAGATTGTTTAGGGGGTAGACAAGTATTTGACGTGATGAAGAGGTGTTGATAACTTTCTTATTTTTATTCTACTGCGTAAGGTAAGTTATGGTTCTTGTGTACAATAGATGTTTTATTAACATTAAATTTATATTTTCATAAGTATTTCCATTCTACATTTTCATGTCGTTTTGCGTATAGAAATACTTTTCAGGTATATGGAGATGTATACTTGGATTCTTATTTTAATTTTACTGTATGATGTAACTCAGGGTTTCCCAGACTTTTTCTGGCTGGCGCCCCCTTGTCTTCTAGAATTGCCTGCCAGCGCCCCCTACCCCATAAAAATGGAAAGATATGCCAAAAAGCCTATCAGAACTAACCTATTCTATTCAGGTTTAACTTTTTTGGAGAAAGAAAAAATAAATCTCAAGTTAGTTACCTTCCGAGGTTTCAAATGTTTCTCTAGCTGCTAGACAGCTAGAGTCTAGCTGTCATGCAATCTATCTTTACAGAATTGAGATTGCGGTCTACTGTTTATATAGGTAACGATCATTTCATTCTTCTTATCTCGACCGAAAACTCATTTACTTCCGATCAAGGCTGACCTCTTAATCCATAGGACATACGTGAAAGAGCAGCTTATCTTTTTATTCCCTTTATTTTGACCGAAAACTCTCTTTTACTTTCGACCGGGGCTGACCCCTTAATCCTCAGGTAAAAGAGCGGCATATCTTTTGAAATTCTTATTTCTAATTTTTATTACTTGTATGGTTTTTGATTGTTACCGCAAACAGTTTGGGACGACGATGTAAGTATTGTAGCAGCCAGCTGCTACATTAGCTACACTGTCGCCACCAACCATCTATTTTTTAGTTACCGCCCCCCAACCCCCCCATATCAAACCACCGCTCACTTTGGGAAACGCTGATGTAACTTATAACTGTTGAATAGAATAGCTTTTCTATGATATTGAATTCATATTTTACAGCTCTTACTCTTCTGCTCACCCAGTTAACTCAAATCATAAAGAAATAGAAACCCTTTTGAGGATTATAAAGAAGTATGATTACATCCTGATATTCAATTCTGTTTATAAGGTAACATTGAATTTTGAGTTGTTAAATAGGTATGTCTTTTATGATCTTTAAGTCAACATTTACAGAACTATTTCTTTTCTACTCTTTCATGTAACTTATGTGACTATCGGGGTAGAAACGGTTTTGATGTGTATAAACAGGTATGATTATTCTTATTTTATGTATACTGTGTGTATGAGCTTACAGCTCTCTTAAGTAGGTATGTGTTTTATGACCTATAAGTCAACGTTTACTTAACTATTGCTATTCTACCCTCACGTGTGAATTATGTATTTTTGGGGGGTAGAAACGCTTTTCAGGTGTTCTAAGAGGTATATTTATATTCTTATGTTATTTCTATGTGCATATAAACTTATAGTTGTTAAATAGGTATGTGTTTTATGATATAAAAGTCAAGGTTTACTTAACTATTTCCATTCTTAATATTAAAATTATAGTAATCCGTCTTACCTCGTACCCTGCTGCTGAAGTTCTTAGACCGGTTTCGGGCGTCACCCATCTTCAACAAGAACTGATCAACTAGAACTACGGATCCTACCTTTCTGTTTATATACGGGAAATACCACTGTTTATATATCGGGTGACGCCCGAAACCGGTCTAAGAACTTCAGCAGCAGGGTACGAGGTAAGACGGATTACTATAATTTTAATATTATTATAAAATTATAATATTAAAAAACCTCTGTGGTAATGAAAAAATGCATGTATTTCCATTCTACCTATCATACAAATTATATTTTTGTTGTGGGTAGAAACGCTTTTCAGGTATACCAAGAAGTATGATAATATTCTAATTTTACTCGTAATTCTATGTGTATATGAACTTATAGTTCTTAAGTAGGTACGTGTTTTAGTTCTATGAGTCAACATTTACCTACTTACATTTATTCTACCCTATAATACAAATTATATATTTTAGGAGTGTAACATTTTTTCAGGTACGTAATAAGGTATGATTATATTATTATTATAATACTATGTTTATATAAACTTATAGTTTTTAAATAGGTATGTGTATTAGATCTATAAGGAAACATTTACCTACCTATTTTTAGTCTTTCGTATAATAAAATTATATATTTTAGGAGAATAAAAGCTTTTCAAGTATATAATGAGGTATGTTTATATTCTTATATTAATTTTATGTTTATATGAACTTAGAGCTGTCAAATTGGTAAGTGTTTTATGATCTTTACAGAATTCTTCCATTCCACTCTCTCATGTGCCTTATATGTCTTTATTAGTATAAACGCTTTTCAGGTGTATAGAGAGGTGTGGTTAGGTTAATACTCTGATGGTATTGTGTAAAGGAAGTTGTATTTGTTAAATATATAGGTCACCTATGAGACTTAAATCTATTCTTGCACATCTATTCCTATTCTACTCTCATATGTATCTCTTATGCTATGGGATGCGAAATGTACTTTAGGTCTATAAGTGGTAATAACTACTTTGTTTTTGTAATTCTTGTTGTTAATATGAGATATGTATAGAAATGGGGTGTGCTTACATAATTATAGTGAATGCTCTCTCAGTAGTTTGTATTTATTGAAAAAGTATTTTTATTTTTTCTTCTGTTTTTTTGTTCATTCCCTTATTCTTAATTAGTTTTGTAGCAATAAGTTTGTTATATTGCTACAATTATATATTGCCGTTCAATATATTTTCGAAAGTATTGACTCTTTAAGTTAGTCAGGGGGGACTCATGTTAGTCAGGGGGAGGTCCTGGGGCTTGGGTGGCTACCAGGCGTGTCCGCAGGTGGTGATAGCTGAAAGCCCTGTACGACTAATTCGCTATCAGAGTAACCCCGAATAACCAATAAGGGGTCCCGACCAACCCCTTCAAGCCACGTTTTATAGCTTACAAGTTTAAATAACTGATAATGGAACTCAGTTATTACTGAGGATCCCGGATAGCATTCAACTGACAGTTTCTGTCAAATTTTCTGTGGCTTTAGTTTTGCTCCATAATTTCTGTGTTTCTAAATTATTATTCTTTTTATACTCAAATAGTCTACAGGATATATAGAATGTTATTTTGTTTAACTAAATGAGAATTTTACAAAGTCCTCTAAAACTAGGACTACCTACCTACCTTTTAATGAGAACTTTACAAAGTCCTCTAAAACTAGGACTACCTACCTACCTTTTAATGAGAACTTTACAAAGTCCTCTGAAACAAGGACTACCTAGCTACCTTTTAATGAGAACTTTACAAAGTCCTCTGAAACTTGGACTACCTACCTACCTTTTAATGAGAACTTTACAAAGTCCTCTGAAACTTGGACTACCTACCTACCTTTTAATGAGAACTTTACAAAGTCCTCTGAAACAAGGACTACCTAGCTACCTTTTAATGAGAACTTTACAAAGTCCTCTAAAACAAGGACTACTTAACTACCTTTTAATGAGAACTTTATAAAATTCTCTGAAACTAGGACTACCTACCTACCTTTTCCTGACTCAATTCTGATGTAAACATCCCCCCTTCATTGACACATATTATTCTTGAGTAGCCAATATTTAATATGGAATGATCTTCGTTAATTGAACAGATGATTTTTGCTTGTACACTGACTTGGCCCCCTAACTTGGGCGTATTTATATGAAAAGATATCACACCTTGCACAATTCTTTAATAAGATTTATTTTGATTTACGTGCCAAAAGGCGGCATTTAGAGCGGGTAAAAATAGAATATAAGAAAAAATTAAAATAATAAAAAGCTAACAAAAAATCTGAAATTTTGTACCAAAATGAGTTTTTAAGGTTGTATATGTTTTTATGTTTTATGCATGTAATATGTTTTTAAACGGATTTTTTAACTGTCATATTTGCAAATTTAAAATAAATTTATTTTAATTTTCAAAAATGTTTTTAAAAGAGTTGAAAGTTTATCAGATTTGTTTGCGTAGCCAGTTAATTTATTTTAACAATTTTTTTATGTGTGAATTAAGCATTTTTGTTTTAAAAATCTTTGATTTTCTTTGATGATGACTTTATATGTATTCGAGTGCTATAATAACATGATTGTCTGGGACTAATAACAGTAGTCTAGAATTAGATCCTTGATTGCGATTCTATGAAAATAAATATTTTGAGAACTTTCTGGAATTTTGAAGGTTAACTGTTTATCAAGGGCCAGTTGAGGGGGAGGGCAAATCTTAGACCACCCCGGGTGGCAAAAATAGTTGCTACGGCACTGATCCCAACTGATTTAGGATTAACTCTGTTGGGATTTGACCCTGGCGTAGACTGCTTGTTAGGGTTGAATGATCTTAGACTTTTTTCTCATTTCTTATTGTGGTTTGGGCATTGATTGTTGTTTCACGTGTTTATTGTGAAATCTTGTTATATCTATGGTATTAGTATATATTAACACTTTTTGGTTAAAAATATGATCCGAAACGGACAAATATAGTTCAATGTAGAAAAAGAAAAATAGAGAAATTAAAAGCACACACTTACAGTCTCTAATTTTTGGTTTGAACCGTCTTCAGGAGAGATAAGAGAGGTAAGCCAAGCGCACTGGTTCGGTTCAAAGGCAGCTGGAGACGGCTCAAACCGAAAATTAGAGACTGTAAGCGTGTTCTTTTAATTTCTCTATGTTTCGTTTAGTATATATTGATGTATTTAACAAGATTTATTTAATATATAACATGATTTCACAATAAACACGTGACATAACAATCAATGATCAAACCACAATAAGAAATGAGAAAAAAAGGAGTGATGTCTCTGCATCTGGTGTTTCAGTTGGGTTTTTAGCTCTGACGAAAAGCGCTTGTTAGGGTTAAAAGATCTTAGTCCTTTTTTTCCCGTATTTCACATTGTGGTTTCATCATTAATAAATATATGACTATTAATAAATCATAAGACTAAGAGAATTAAGAGAACTTAGTTTAGTGTAAAATAAGATGTGGTTCACAAAAGTAAAAATAATATAGCAGAGTTATCGTGACAGTAAAAAATATTATGTTACATATTGTTGTTCATAATGCACTTGACTTTATAACAGTCATGTATGTAGCATAAGAGTGAAAACAAGTCGAGTATGAATGACAAAAAAACAGGTTTAGAATATAAGTGTGAAAACATGTCGGGTATGAATGACAAAAAACAGCTTTAGAATATAAGTGTGAAAACATGTCGGGTATGAATGACAAAAAAACGGCTTTAGAACATAAGTGTGAAAACACGGCGGGTATGAATAACAAAAAACAGGTTTAGAATATAAGCGTGAAAACATAGCTTGATGTAATGACAGGTGCTTTGAGTGATTTTAAGATCATGGGTAGTTAAGAATGGCTGTAATAATCCTCCACATGAAAGAGATGATGATATGAGACAAAATAAAAGAAAACTAATAAAGCAATACTTAATTGAATTTGATAATTCTGTGAAGGTAGGGCTCTGCCCGTTATAATTGAATGGGAAGGAGGGCCAATGAAAATTAAGCAGCAGGTGTGCAGTGTTGCATGTAGACGTGAGATAGAATCTGTATTGTTTGTTTTGGGGATGACCTAATGACAGCCTGCAGCCCGTAAACCACACTAATCAAGCTCCAGCCTCTGATAACGACTGTAATCGCCCATCGCCAATGACAAACATCTGCATTCCCTCTTATTATCAGCTCAGCCATTAAGTCACTTGTTCAACTCCCATCTTCCAGCATATAATACCAGGCTTTGTCTAGTTCTTTTTTGTTTATCTGGTTTATTTTTCTCTCGACATCTGAAAACATACTCTTCTTTTAAAAGAACCGTGAATTTTATGCTGAACCAACAATATAAAATAATTTAACAAATGGTTTCTTTAACAAATAAAACAAATACTAGGTAATAATATACTAATGAATATGAAAAAAGTTGAGTACATAAACATAAATGTAAGGATTGTAAACATGTTATGTACGGCGAAAACATTAAATAATTCAAGAAAATAAAACAATGTTAACCATTTGAATAAACATGAACATGAATCCGGCAGTATCGGAAATTGAATGCATTTAAGAAAGCAGGACAAAAGAGCAAATATTAAATATAATAGAGGAACTTGAAACCTATAAGTATAAAAAGACGGATAATATAATAAATGAACAGATTAACGATCAATCGGATATACTATTAAAACCAATAATATTAAAAAGACGACTCAACGGACTTGACAATGAGATTTAAATTCTAAAAGAATAAATTAAGACAATAAATAAAACTAATAATAATAATAGAATATTTAGCCGTACTTATATTGACATTACTTGACTAATAGGTTTAATACCCAGGATCCTTCGACAATTCTTAGTCCCACATAAAGATTCACAATATATAAAACCGGTTACAACTTGGATTCACGAGTTATGACGGATTATTATAATAATATGATGTTTACTAACATGTGTGGTACTAACAACTTGAATCTATTGAACTTTATTCCTTCCATCAACTGAGAAGCAAACACAATTTGTTGATTATATTTTCTTCAACTGTAAGAAAGGATAGTAATAACGAAAAAAAATCGCTTTGAGACTTCATCGGATTTACAAGTTGTCAGGCGGGTTACAATTTATTTTATTGGAATTTAAGTAAATGCAATTGTTAAATTATATATATATATATATATACTTTTTCGATGAAAATACGATCCGAAATGTACATAAAGAAACATAGAGAAATTAAAAACAAAACTTACAGTCTCTAATTTTCGGTTGAACCGTCTTCAGGAGAGATAAGAGTGGGAAACCAAGCGCACTGGTACAGTGTCCCGTCTCTGTACCAGTGCGCTTGGTTTTCCTCTCTTATCTCTCCTGAAGACGGTTCAACCGAAAATTAGAGACTGTAAGTTTGTCTTTTCAATTTCTCTATGTTTTTTTATGTACATTGAAGTATAAATATATGGTATATATATATATATATATATATATATATATATAGTTCAATATAAACAAAGAAACATAGAGAAATCAGAAGAACACACTTACAGTCTCTAATTTTCGGTTTGATCCGTCTTCAGGAGAGATAAGAGAGGGAAACCAAGCGCACTGGATCAGAGACGGTTGGAGACCAACAGTGTTGCCGCATGCGCGCCCGTTCACAGAAAATAAGGTAGACAGGAATCAATTTATAATTAATTTATAATTTATAATTACATTAAATTAATGGAATATGAAAACAATAAATATATAAAAAAGAAAAAATTGAAAAAATAAGGGAAATTGATACAGAGAAATTGATACATAAACAAAAGTACTGACTAAGCTATGGTTGGAAATACGATCCAAAACGGACAAATATAGTTCAATATAAACAAATATTTTGTTTATATTGAACTATATTTGTCCGTTTTGGATCGTATTTCCAACTTGGTTTCCCTCTCTTATCTTTCCTGAAGACGGTTCAAACCGAAAATTAGAGACTGTAAGTGTGTTCTTCTGATTTCTCTATGTTTCTTTGTTTATATTGAACTATATTTGTCCGTTTTGGATCGTATTTCCAACGAAAAAAAGTGTATATATATATATATATATATATATATATATAAAGTTTATCGGGACTCGGTCAGTTTTTCAGGTTCAAATTAAACTCTTATTACCAACGTTTCGGTCTTTATTTAAACTTCATTCAGTGTGACGTGTTCATTCAGACTACAGTTGATGTTAAAATCCACATTCTATTTTTCTTAGCAAAATAATTTGTAATGTAATACTTAGTTTTTCTGTTTCAAAATTTATACTTCTGCCTATGAAAAAGGTTTTAAATAAAAACCGAAACGTTGGCAATGAGAGTTTAATTTGAACCTGAAGAACTGACCGAGTCCCAATAAATTTTAGTTTTGTTTCTATTCCACGGTCGATACTTTTATCAATATATATATATATATAATATGCAGAAGTGTTACAATAAACACATGTGTATCTATGATGAAGGAAAAGTAGTAAAAGAAGTGAAAAATATTTGACATTTCTTTCAAAACTTTCCCATTATTTTAAAAGAAATGTACAGAATATAATAGTGGTAGAAAAATAAGAGAAACATGGAAGGCTAGCTTTGGGTTTGTCTTGCAGCAAGCCCAAACCTCGGCATCTCCCCACTTACGCTTAATTTATGCCTCTGCACACTCCAAGCTCGTCCCAGGTAGCAGCCTAAAGTTAAACTTCTATTCTACAAGTTTTCTGATTTTCACGTTCTTTTTGTCCTTTATTTTGAATTTTTCTTTGTTGAAATAACAATAAATCCTTTTCAGTATTGTAGAGATTTTTGTAAAAGCCAAAAGCTGTTCAATCTGTGATTTGTAGAGGTGGTTAGAGGTGATTCTGTATATACTATTTTTCCTTGGTTAAGTTTACGCAGGCTTACCGATAAAAGAATTTTTACAAAATGTAAGAGCGCTTAAGTTTTTATTTTACTCTTATTAATTTTATACAGTCAGTGAACCATCACTGGTGCTTATTTTACATCATCAGTATCATCACATACTGATGATAGAAGTGCTTTAGTTATACCAGTTATAAACCAACTTCAAACCTTAAACGGTTCAGAGTTACTTCTTTAAGGTGCTTTAACCATACCTCTTCACGTTAACACCTACATTCAGACGTTAGGACAGTTTTCATTAAGAAAGATAAAAGTAAAATATTTTTCAATGGATTTCTGTGTAAGCCATATCACTTTTTCTCTTAAAGGAGCTAAATTTGTGCGTTTTTTTTTCCTGATAAGAACAATAATTTAAAATTATAGAAAATTCTCAATTACTCTTTTTTTCAATTTCATTATCTATTACATTACTACAAAGAAATACGTATTATTTTATCATATTTTTTTATTGTCAAATCCGATCCCCTAGCGGGTGATAACGTCAGCCGTTTACCAGCTTTTTGTTTCATCGGTGATTCTACACATTCTACATTGGAGTCCTAAACTCTGCCTAACTTAAGTGAATTTTAAGTAAGAATCATTAACGAGTACCTGACATCGTACAGGCTCGGAACCGACAGATTAACGTCCTCTCCAAGAGACGACGTACTCAAATTTATTCACCTTCGCATGAATAAATCTTGGACCATGTGGAGATCGAACCCTGGACTAACAGCACAGAGGCGAGTACGTTAACCACTGAGCTAACCTAGCTCCCCTCTATGTTTTTAATGATGTTATAATTAAGCTAATCAATAAATTCAGTAGTTTTCATTATGCGTCTTGTGAATCAGAATGGTATTTCTTATGGACTTGTTGTGGTCTTGTCGACTCTGCAGGGAGAGGTCACTTATTCGTTCATCGTTTCCATTCAACCATTATATTCATAGTTTAGATTCATAATTTTACAGATGTGTGACGAATAATATATATATATATAGTTCAATGTACATAAAGAAACGTAGAGAAATTAAAAACACACACTTACAGTCTCTAATTTTTGGTTGAACCGTCTTCAGGAGAGATAAGAAAGGGAAACCAAGCGCACTGGTGCCGAGACTCCAACCGTCTCTGTAAGTCTCTGTAAGTGTGTGTTTTTAATTTCTCTACGTTTCTTTATGTACATTGAACTGTATTTGTCCATTTCGGATCGTATTTTCATCAAAAAAGTGTATATATATATATATATATATATATCAATGATCAAACCACAATAAGAAATGGGAAAACAAGACTAAGATCTTTCAACCGTAACAAGCGGTCTTCGTCAGAGTCAAAACCCAACTTTTATATATGTATATATATATATATATTGATCTAAACATGGCAAGGTTCAAGATTCGCCTTACTTCAACTGCAATTTATATTAAATATTTTCATTGATGTAATGTTAGTCATTTCTATATCATGTCATTTCAAACTGGAGTATCTCATAATCCTCCAAAGGTAAATCCCTTTGTGTTTAGTCATTAAATATACAGTACCTTTTATTGAGTGTTCTTCAGTTCTCGTGCTAAAGAATACACGTAAGAATTTCTGCGAGTCAAAAGCAATCACTAAAAGATTTTTTAGCTCACAGGCAATATATTTTCAACTCCGAATGAGAAGAGCTAGAGCTGTGCCTTGAAAGCACTTTGTTCTTAAATAGTTACCAGCCTGAGGCTTTCTACTCTCAGCCTAACCGTTTTAAATTAAACTTAGTTAATATCAAAAAAAACTTATTATAATTTAAATCAAAGCATGTAATACTTATGTGGAACATGCATAATAAATATATAAAAAAAAAATTAAATTAAAATTTCAAGGTCTGTTGAGTGACATCTGAAATTAAATAGAAGTTGTTTTTAGTTAGATTATTTTTTGTAGCCATGTGATTTTATAAGTTAATGTAATGATCACTGATTGCTGTAGGAGTTAAGGGATTCGAAGTGTTTGATTGCAAGTTTGGAAGTTGAAGGTCATTTTAGTCTTTATTTGTTATTAGATGCTCATGAACTGGTCTGCTGTTTCCAGTTTTATGTACCAAAACAGAATACCTACGTGTTTAGCGTAGAAGCAGCATTGGTTAGTTTACAATAGAATTTATTTATGGAATAAAAAACTTTTTGTGTTCAGCTACGTAAAACCATCTGTCCCGTGCCTTTGCAATCAGGCACCGTTAATTCTATTGTAATAACTTTTCTAATGCTAAATTAAGAAGCTCCAGTGTAAAGTTAAAGGGACTATACATTGCCTATAGCTAAAATTGAATTGGAATTTCAATTGAGTCATACTGGTAAAGATTTTTAAACTATTTTTTTTAAATATTTGATATGTTTAAAAATTTATTTACTTTCAACTCACAAACTATGCAATCTTTTATTGTATGGCATTTACTCATGATTAGAATGAGGTAAAGAAACACTAGCATTCCACTTAAAAGATTTTTCAACGTTGGCCCGTTTCGAATACTTAGTGTTCATCATCAGGCTACATCTACAATTTAAAAAATGAAAAGGTCATGTGAAATGGAATACAGAAAAACAACCAAAATATAAACCTATATATAAATCAATGATCAAACCACAATATGAAATGGGGAAAAAAGACTAAGATCTTTCAACTATATCAAGCGGTGTTCGTCAGAGTCAAAACCCAACTGACTCTGACGAATACCGCTTGTTACGGTTGAAAGATCTTAGTCTTGTTTTCCCATTTCTTATTGTAGTTTGATCATTGATTGTTATTTCACGTGTTTATGTGAAATCTTGTTATATATATGTATAATCAAAACTAAAGTTTATCGGGACTCGGTTAGTTCTTCAGGTTCAATTTAAACTCTCATTGCCAACGTTTTTATTTAAAACCGAAACGTTGGCAATGAGAGTTTAATTTGAACCTGAAGAACTGACCGAGTCCCGATAAACTTTAGTTTTGTTTCTATTCCACTGTCGATACTTTTATCAAAATATATATATATATATATATATATATATATATATATATATATTTTCGTTGGAAATACGATCCAAAACGGACAAACACAGTTCAACACAGACAAAGAAACATAGAGAAATCAAAAGAACACACTCACAGTCTCTAATTTTCGGTTTGAACCGTCTTCAGGAAAGATAAGAGAGGGAAACCAAGCGCACTGGTTCAGAGACGGTTGGAGACTCATCCGTCTCTGAACCAGTGCGCTTGGTTTCCCTCTCTTGTCTCTCCTGAAGACGGTTTAAACCAAAAATTAGAGACTATAAGTCTGTTCTTTTGATTTCTCTATGTTTCTTCGTCTGTGTTGTACTATATATATACTAGAAAGAGGTACATGTCTGCCTTTTTTTAGTTTATATGTAAGTATATATTTTGAGCGTTTTTCAGAGTTCTATTTAAATGTTTTATTTATATTTTATATTGCAGATATAACCTGATGATGAGTACTAAGTGTTCGAAACGCGTCGACGTTGGATAAAATCTTTTGTTTGGAGACTTGGTGTTTCTTCCCATTGTTCTAATCATTATTTACTTTATTTCATTTAGTATTAAGCACTATTAAGAAATTTTCTTTTACTTTTTTTGTAGGCTTCAGTTTTACAGAAGCTAAAAAAAATTGATAATTTTTTTTCTCTAAATATCTCAAATTTTATGGAAGTTAATCTAAGGTTATAAAGAAAGCGAAACTGATTGGTTTTACTATATGAACATAACTTTAAAACTATTTAATACAAAAAAAAGAAATAGTCATTTTGAAAATGGGTAGGATTTAATGGGATTGAAGAGGCAAGGTGTTTTTGAAGCGTTCTATCGGAAGAGTTTGGGAGGCTGTAAGCAGGTTGTAATCAAAGAAAGTCGTAAAGTTTGTGCTAGACTGACACGTTTTTGGGATTTACTGCCCATACAGCAGACCTCGTTAGCCTACGAAATGTTTACGATGTTTCCATCGAAAGAAAAACAAAATTGACCACCAGTAGTTGAAACAGTACGGAGTTATAAACCATTTCAAACATGATGCCAGTTCTCGCACAATTTTCTTAATAACTTTCAAATTTATCACTTTCAGACAAATTAAGAGAAAATCCAAGGGGGGGGGGTTTATTTATGAAGGTAAGGGTGTTCGGGTTTCCTTTGTAACAATATATGACTTAATTAAGCGACCAAAATAGAATGACGGCGAGACCGATGAGGGACACGCGAGCTCCAGTCAGTCACCCAACCTTTTTTTTTTTTACTTAGTGCCTGCTTCAGTTCCTACTCAATCAACCCTTGTTACTTCATTAACCAAAGCAAGCATGCCAATAATTCTCAACCAAAGCAGGCATGCCAATAAATCCTTACACTTTATTTCATTGATAAATTCAAAACAAATGCATGAAATACAACAGTTATAATAAGAAAAAAAATTTTTATAAAAAACAAGCATTGCTCATTCAAGCAGTAAATATGTTTGGTCAGTAGTATATTTATGTGGCACAATAAAAACGTGAATACCACTCATGAGTAAATGAAAAGCTTAATTTTACTTCGTGATTTCTACCTTTCAAAAACCTGTTTTGATCTTATGTTACAATTTCTTTCCAACAGATTTTTTTTTAAATGGTTATCTAGTCGGAGAAGGGAGGAGGGATAAGTTGTACATTTGGAGTTAGAGCTGCTGACGGTTTTCTTTAAAACATGGCGACAAGGTCAGACGCAGTGGTTTTTCTTTCATATCAAAGGCTACATTATTAACATCATGTGATATCAGCTACATATATTATCAGTTGCAGTCATGAGAACAAATACTGCTGAATTATTACCATACTGTAATGGGGTGGCCAGTTTGACTTTTCAAGCAGTAAATTATCCTGTCAATGATCGGGATCAAGAATATCAAGCGCACATAATTACAATTATATCCAAGTTTTGGACATAATTATACATACTATAATACTATATTCTATAATTTTGTCCCTTGGGATTAGGTAGAAGACAAAAAATTCTATTGAAACTAGAACTTTTTCGGGTTATAATCCAAGTTTAATTATTATACTCTAAGTTTAATTTAAAATAATTCTGTATAATTTAAAATTAATCATTATAATTAATTATTAATTAATTAAATAATTATAATCTACATTACACAAGCTTATTAATAGACCAAATATATTATAAAATAATATAATTTAATAAAAAACATGGTACAAATTTCTTCATTCCCTGTTGTGATCAATCTAGAATGGATTCCACGTAACTACAAACTCACACACACACACACACACATACACACACACACACACACACACACACACACACACACACACACACACACACACACACACACACACACACACACAGACATCATCGAACAAACGTCAAAAAAGGAATTCAGGGAACTCAAAACATGTAAATCTGTCAAAATTTTGAGATCAAATCGTTACATAGTTTCTATACTTTACTTACAGTAAAATAGAAATTTACATCTGAAACAAACTGTATTAAGAAATTTAAAAATAAGACAAACATATTTCAAGCAAAACAATTAGTCTTTGCTGACAGCAGTTTGAGTGCGACTCTGACGAAGACCGGTTGTTTTATTTGAAAGATCTTAATCACATATTTAAATATTTTACTGTCGTTTAGAAATTGCTTATATATGGGATGATATACAAATTTAATTGTTGTCAAATATAGAAGGAAAAAGGGTCATTAAAAGTTTTTAAATAATGTATACATTGTATAGAAAAGTTTAATACGATTGATAAAAGTGAAAACGGACTGAATATATTTTGTTTAAAAGTTTTTAAATAGATAAAGAGTCGGATATGTTCATGAAGTGATCGTCTTAAAAAGTTAAAGGTATTTGTAGAGGCAAAAAGATTTCAATCATATTCTCAGCGATGCCACAGTCAAGTTCAAATATTTACTTACATATTAATGAATCGAAGCTGGCTCAGTTTACCGAGGATAAACTAGCCCTATAATCTTCAAACATTCTAAACCCTAAAAGCTATCCTGGCTAGTGGTTTTGCTTTATTTTCTCTTAACAATAAAGCAATAGGCTTTATACACAAAAAAAGTTAAAAAACTCTTAAGAAAACCGCTTCGAGGTATTGACTATTAATGACCTGAAGAATACATGTTTACTCAGACCACAAGCTAATGACTTGCCTTCTTCCTAATTGATACCTTTCAGCGTAAATCAGTAAGCATGTGTTTAAATTAAAATTCCCTCAGCCCGATGATATTGGGGTGTAATTTAACAGGCGCCGCTTTTTGATATTCTCTCACGTTTAAGGCATTCTTAGCCTTAATGTATTCATCCCTCCTAACAGCTATAATGTTCAAAGATAATTGTGATATATAAAGCTATTTTTTTTCTCACCTTGATTGTTTTTTGACTGACAACGTTAGCTAGATTTTGTTTTAATTTAACTAGTTGTACGTGCGCATGCTCCCAGCATATTTACAATCGTAGGGGTTTTTTTTCACCATAAACCAGCTGGTGGACCAGAGTTTGACCTGGTAGCAAAAATAAAAATAAAATTATAAATAATATATTTGTAACACAAAATAATAAATGTAATAAATTAAATTTGTCAGATTATTTACTTAAAACTTAAATGTATCAAAAACAGAACTTAAGTTCTTATGGATGCAGATATTTGCATTATCTTTTGCATTTGCATGTTTACCTACAAAAACAGCACTGCTTTATTGAAATGTGGATTGCGTCTTTTACGTGGGTGAGAAGAGCTTAATCAGATGGTAGCATGCATTAAAATGATGACGGCGTTTGATAACTTCCAAGCACGCGGCCACCGTACTTACCTGTGCAGCGGTGACAGAACATAAGTGGCAAGAAAATGAGAATGAGAAATATTTTTTGAGGTACAGTATTTCTGCAACACAAATCTCTTTCCGTCAAAGTGTTTTTGACTATGCTCTGTACTTTAAGTGATTTTTAAATATTTTTTTCTTTGAATTTTCTAGTTGTTACTAAGCTTAGTTGTTAGTTACGCCTTCCTGGTTGTTTTTAGTTGTCTCTTACATTCCTTTTTTCGCCTTCCTGGTTGTTTTTAGTTTTCTCTTTCATTCCTGTTTTCGCCTTCCTGGTTGTTTTTAGTTTTCTCTTACATTCCTGTTTTCGCCTTCCTGGTTCTTTTTAGTTTTCTCTTTCATTCCTGTTTTCGCCTTCCTGGTTGTTTTTAGTTTTCTCTTTCATTCCTGTTTTCGCCTTCCTGGTTGTTTTTAGTTTTCTCTTACATTCCTGTTTTCGCCTTCCTGGTTGTTTTTAGTTTTCTCTTTCATTCCTGTTTTCGCCTTCCTGGTTGTTTTTAGTTGTCTCTTACATTCCTGTTTTCGCCTTCCTGGTTGTTTTTAGTTGTCTCTTACATTCCTGTTTTCGCCTTCCTGGTTGTTTTTAGTTTTCTCTTTCATTCCTGTTTTCGCCTTCCTGGTTGTTTTTAGTTTTCTCTTTCATTCCTGTTTTCGCCTTCCTGGTTGTTTTTAGTTTTCTCTTACATTCCTGTTTTCGCCTTCTTGGTTGTTTTTAGTTTTCTCTTACATTCCTGTTTTCGCCTTCCTGGTTGTTTTTAGTTTTCTCTTACATTCCTGTTTTCGCCTTCCTGGTTGTTTTTAGTTTTCACTCATCATACTGCTCTCCAGCTTCCTTTTTCAACTCTTCAAAATTATCACATATTAAGAGACTCTTACTTCTCTGACTGTTGTCTGTTTGTTGTAAGAGTTCTATTGAGTGTATCACCTAGTTAATAGATAGGTGACTATAGAGTACAAATGGTTAAGTCATCTACCTTATTACTAGATCATATTTTGTGCTCATAAAGTTTTGGATCAGCCGATTCACAAACTAAGTCAAAAACCCGTTTAAACTATATTTAATATATAGTTTAATTATAGTTTAATAAATAATCTATATTTAAAATATATTGAATATATCTCAGAGTTCAGTTTTTCCTTCAAAGTACCAGATTTTTACTCTAATAAGAAAACCCCTGCAGCTTCTAATTAAAAGCTGCATATATATATATAATATATACATATATATATATAGTATATTTGTAAATTTGGAGAGCAATCCTTCTTTTATACATGTTTTGTTGAACAACCTTTGTGCTGTGGCATGAATAAATTTCCATTTTTCTCTCCGTTTGATGGAATTAAGTGTATTATAAAATTGAGATTTAGTCAATTTTCTAGATTCAAAATCAAACCCTCAGTTCGACTTGTCCGGTCGAAGACATTGACCAGCCAAGATTGTTAGTATATATATATATATATATATATATATATATGAATTAAATACCACAATAAACAATACATATTAATTAAAATGCTCTAAGGCCTTTCGTCACAACATCATCAGAGAGCTAAATAAAACAACCAAAAAAAAACAACATTATAACAAGTTAACTTGGCTGATTGAAGTCTTCAAGATTACTGGCATCCCTGTCTGAATTTAATGTTCCTAAACTTGAAAGAGTAAATATATATTGTTTAGTGTGGTATTTAATTCATTTATTATATCAAGAGTTACTGTTATTTACTAATTTATTTATATATATATATAAATAAAAAGATTTCACATAAACACGTGAAATAACAATCAATGATCAAACCACAATAAGAAAAGGGAAAACAAGACTAAGATCTTTCAACCGTAACAAGTGGTCTTCGTCAGAGTTGGAGTTGGGTTTTTGACTCTGACAAAGACCGCTTGTTACGGTTGAAAGATCTTAGTCTTGTTTTCCCTTTTCTTATTGTGGTTTGATCATTATATATATATATATATATATATTGATAAAAGTGTCGACCTTTGAATAGAAACAAAACTAAAGTTTATCGGGACTCGGTCAGTTCTTCAGGTTCAAATTAAACTCTCATTGACAACGTTTCGGTATTTATTTAAAACCTTTTTCATAGGTATAAGTATGAATTTTGAAACAGTAAAACTAAGTATTACATTACAAATTATTTTACAAAGAAAAATAATATATGGATTTTAACAACAAATGTAGTCTGAATGAACACGTGACACTGAAATATTGATAAAAGTATCGACCGTGGAATAGAAACAAAACTAAAGTTTATCGGGACTCGGTCAGTTCTTCAGGTTGAAATTAAACTCTCATTGCCAACGTTTCGGTCTTTATTTAAAACCTTTTTCATAGGTATGAATTTTGAAACAGAAAAACTAAGTATTACATTACAAATTATTTTACAAAGAAAAATAATATATAGATTTTAACAACAAATGTAATCTGAATGAACACGTGACACTGAACTTATGACCGAGTCCCAATAAACTTTAGTTTTGTATATATATATATATATATATATATGTATTAAGGCTGGAAATAAGAAAAATGGAGCAAGGCTTTAAATGAAAATACGTTATACTTGACACCATGAACGGTGACATGTACCAAATATGAGTGAAAGTGTATTTGAGAAAGTAGGTAAACACACATTTTAAGATTTCATTCAAATAAACATTTAGGGAGCGCAGTTAAAACAGGGTTTAAAAAAATTTATATATGGATTTCTCTTGTTTCTCTTCAAATGGATTTCACAAGTTATTTCTCTTGATAAATTCTTTCTAGGTGACATTGATCAAATTTTGAATGGAGTCGATAGGTGTGAAGGACATAAACTCGAGCCACCGTTACTACTGTGGTTTTGTGTGCCTTTTTTTTTTTTACAAATTATATTCTACATTCCTGCCTCACAAACACTGTCTCACCATGTAAACTTAAATTCTCCTTATTAATAAACCCAATTATTTTTTATGTGTTTTTTTGTTGGCTAAATCGAAATAGAAAGTATTCAAAGTGAAGTGTTTGATATCTATAAATCATTTAGTGATTCTCTATGCCAGCGATTAGTCAAGGTCAGCTTTGATACCTGACCTGTTAAATGACTGACATCCTCAAGGAATACTTCTGGCCACCGCCTCTACTAGCTTGATTTATGGATTTCAATTGAAATTATAATGCAGTCAAGGGATGTTCATTGTGAGTGGATATCGAGGCCAGAGACGCGTCTTCTCCATTACCATGAGAATGGGCAGCTGAACCGAGACACCTCCCAAGGGCCCGCAGCCGCTTTAACCCAACTCACAATACTCGGTTGAAGTTTAACAAAAATACAGATACTTTATAACAGCTAAATACGTACATCTTTTAGTTGCCAAAATTTGCATACTTGTTTTTCTGAGGTATTTTTTTTCCTTCAGTTGACAGCTCCATGATCAAATTCAGATTTTTCCAATCCTTCTGTTAAGGAATCTATAACAATGTACTCGTAATTGTCTTTAAGCTGCGTTAACATTCACATGCTTTCATAGGAGACGGGAGTGACACTAATTTTCATTAATCACTTTACGGGTTGATTTTATAAGTTGAAAACTCTAGAATACTCAAGTTTATTCATTATAATGGTATTTAACCAGTTGCCGACATAGAACAGGCTTGAGATAGCGTATCCATAGAGAGAAAGAGTGCCTAAACAAGATGTAAAATTTTATTTCTGACCACATTCATAATCTAGAGTTTAAAGGGGATAAAAGTGATTGAATTAATACTGATACAAAAGTAATCCACTTACAGTTGTAAATATATATCTAATATATATTTTCGTAGTGTCTTGTTTATATATCTGTTTGTTCTCTATAGAAATCAAAACTACTGGACCAATTGGGCTGAAACTTGGCATGGGAGGTCTTTGGAGGTAAATGAACAAAACTAAGGGGGTACCAGAGGCAATCCCCCAAGTTATGGTGCAATAACTTCTAATTATGGTGAAATACCAGATGAAAATGGTGCAATTCTTTGAAAAATAAAAATAAAATAAGAACAATGTTTAGACTAAATTTGGAAAGGTATATAAAGGACATTTCAATTTACAAAAGTAACAGTATTAATTTTGTAAAATAAAGTTGTGTTATATATATATATATATATATATACATTTTTTTGATAAAAATACGATCCGAAATGGACAAATACAGTTCAATGTACATAAAGAAACGTAGAGAAATTAAAAACACACACTTACAGTCTCTAATTTTCGGTTGAACCGTCTTCAGGAGAGATAAGAAAGGGAAACCATGGGGGTAAATGAACAAAACTAAGGGGGTACCAGAGGCAATCCCCCAAGTTATGGTGCAATAACTTCTAATTATGGTGAAATACCAGATGAAAATGGTGCAATTCTTTGAAAAATAAAAATAAAATAAGAACAATGTTTAGACTAAATTTGGAAAGGTATATAAAGGACATTTCAATTTACAAAAGTAACAGTCATAATTTTGTAAAATAAAGTTGTGTTATATATATATATATATATATATATATATATACACTTTTTTGATGAAAATACGATCCGAAATGGACAAATACAGTTCAATGTACATAAAAAAACGTAGAGAAATTAAAAACACACACTTACAGTCTCTAATTTTCGGTTGAACCGTCTTCAGGAGAGATAAGAAAGGGAAACCAAGCGCACTGATACAGAGACGTGGTAAAGGGCAGGATGTCTTTATCCCAAGAATTCCAGTCATTCCAACAGATGTTCCGTTCAATTTCAAGCGTCTACAATTTCCCGTCAATCTAAGTTTCGCAATGTCCATTAACAAATCGCAAGGACAAACTCTTTCAGTTGCTGGCTTGCATCTGCTTGAACCATGTTTCCCTCATGGACAGTTATATGTAGGATGTTCAAGAGTTGGGAGTTCCAAAAATTTATACATCCTTGCACCAGAAGATAAGACAAAAAATGTTGTTTATCATGAAGTACTCTGATATGTTTATTATGATTTGATAGAATAAATATTAACTTAAATTCTTCCTTCTTAAAGCTCAAACCTAAACCTGACAAAAATTAAATGTTTTTTGTATCAGAATTTTAGTTGGGATTAAACCTCAATAATGGAATGTGTCTCTGTTTATAAGAAACTTAATTTGTTAACATGTTATGAAGTTTTGTTTTGTTAGAAAATATGTTGTACTGTTATAGAATTTCTGATAGAAATATATACTTAGAAGTTTAGATTCTTTGCTTCATTCAATACTTAGCCATAATTTCATTATTTTCTTATTTTGTCCCAGGCAACGGCGGGTAGTTCTGCTAGTATATATATAGTTCAATATAGACAAAGAAACATAGAGAAATCAAAAGAATACACTTACAGTCTCTAATTTTCGGTTTGAACCGTCTTCAGGAGAGATAAGAGAGGGAAACCAAGCGCACTGGTTCAAAGACGGTTGGAGACCGTCTCCAACCGTCTCTGAACCGGTGCGCTTGGTTTCCCTCTCTTATCTCCTCCTGAAGACGGTTCAAACCGAAAATTAGAGACTGTACGTGTGTTCTTTTGATTTCTCTATTTTTCTTTGTCTATATTGAACTATATATATATTTACAACTGTAAGTGGATTACTTTTGTAATATATAAATTTTTAATAAAAAGATTTCACATAAACACGTGAAACAACCATCTAATGTTCAGTTGGGTTTTTGACTCTGACGAAGACCGCCTGTTATAGTTGAAAGATCTTAGTCTTGTTTTCCCATTTCTTATTGTGGTTTGATCATTGATATATATTTTTATATAGATATACATATCAGTATATCAGAATACAAAATATGTGATTGATCTAAAACTTTAAAGAACTATGGAATATTACTTATCTGACAATTCTTTTTCGTTTATTTAAGCTGTATTAAATTTAATTTTTTTTCTAATTATTGCATAAATTTATAACATGTTGATAGTTTGAAAATATAGTTTGCAGTTAAAGAATATTATTATATTTAGAATTAATGTTGTGTATATATGGCAACATTCTCTATGTAATTAAAAGTATTTTTATTTACTTACAAACAAATGAGTATTTTATTTCAGAAATTTACATAAGAATATAAGGTTTTATAGATCAGAAGGGACCGGTCTAGATGAATGAAAAGTTGGAATGAGTTTATTGAATGGTTGGTGTACGAGGTTCAGATGTTATGAAAGAGCGGCGTGTTGAGACATGAATAGAAGACACTATGAATAGGAGCGTTAAGCCGACTTGATACAGTCCCTAGCATTCACTTCTTGCTTCTAAAAATACAAACTGGGTTGGTTTAATAACATGCAGTAGTTGAGAATTATTGTTCTTTTTCAAGTGGTAATATTATAAAGCGATATTTCATGGTTGCTACATAAAAGTAAATGCAGATCATTATTTCTTTTAATGTTAATATTCAGAGGCCTGGTTAGGCTAGTTGCAAGGTGCTTGCCTCTGGACTGGTAGATCCCGGGTTTATTACCTATTCGGGCCTTCGATTTATTAAGAAATCTGAGTATGTTGTCCCAACCTGAACGATGTCAGATATTTGTTAAAGATACTTACTCTAAATACACTTGAGTTAGGCAAAATTTAGGACTCATAATGCAGCAGATGTTCATTGTGTGATACCACAAAGGGCTAATATTTCTCCTATGTTATTTTCTTGTGGACCACCACTGCTACTTAAACTGACATAACTCAAGCTAATATTAATATTGAGTAATTATTCAGAAGTAGGCTTGTTGTTTGAAGAACTTGAAATAAGCAGCAAAGATCAAGCATTAACCTTACACCTTAGATTTTAATGTATGCCAAGTCATCAGTCCAGTCTGTTTCTGGCCTGAGCCAGCCGAGGATTTGTTATCATTTCCAGCACAGTCAACTTTCTACAGAAAAGTTTCTGTATTCCTAGTATTAAAAAAACCAGAACGTCAGAAACTTGTTAATCGACTATACTTTCATATGCTTCTTGAATTAAAATTATGCCATCAATGCAGATAGTTTCTAATGAAATGATGGTTCCAAATGACAAATGATTCGCACTTCACAACCATAAAACAGTAAGGAGAACAAAAGAATGTAAGTTTGGATATTAGTATCTTACATATTATATTATCAATGATCAAACCACAATAAGAAATGGGAAAACAAGACTAAGATCTTTCAACCGTAACAAGCGGTCTTCGTCAGAGTCAAAAACCCAACTGAAATCCCATTTCTTATTGTGGTTTGATCATTAATTGTTGTTTCACGTGTTTATGTGAAATCTTTTTTTATTATATTATATGCAGAGAAATCACAATTAAACACATTGATGCAATCAATAAAGTCTAAATTACAAGGAAAAAGAAAAACAGAAGAAATACATGCTCCGAGGCCTTTCAATTTTTGTCATCAGAGAGCAAACAAAGGAACCAGCAGCTGGTTAACTTTTCTGTTACTTTCTTCTTTCTTAATTTGTTTGCTCTCTGATGACTTCAGAGTAAAAGGCCTCAGAGCATGTATTTCTTTTTTTTTTCTTTTTCCTTGTAGTTTAGATTTCATGTTATATTATATATCTGATTATGTAGTAAATTAATCTCTTTGTTTCAAAAAGTTATATTTCCTTTCAATTTTAGTGGAGAAAGGCGTTCTGTGTAAAAAAAAAACCATTTTGTTATCATAGGTAAGTCAAATTATTGAATTGATTCTATATTTGGATCCTTGAATTTTGTCTTACTCAAGCATTTGAATAAGGTTCTATATCGTGATTTGATACCATAGAGGCTTGACATTACTTAGAAAATATTAAATTTCCTAATATGAGTGGTTACTTAATTTTTACGAAACGTTACACTGAGAGAGCATGGGAAACACATTAATAGAAGAAAATCAAAGCTGAAGGCAATAGTAAAGAGGTCAAACATGAGAGGATGCAAGAGGCCAAGCATACTTGGACTACGGTATAAGTCAACAGTGGACTGGCAGAGCGCCTGGAGCTGTGCAGTGACAACACTGTCGTGACGATGGGCCTGCGCGCCTGACCTGAGTCTTGCCTGGAGCTTCCAGGCAGCTTTGCATAACCATGTCCGAGCGGCCCTTGAGAAACCCAAATATGCATAAAGAAGAAAGGTCTGAGGCCAACCTTGAGCCGTCCCATCAGTATCGCCTGTAGGCCTTTGACCTAGTCAACAGTTAGAGAGCCATGGTAACCTCTATTGCACAAAACTGACGCACTGATATTTAATGACAAACCAACATATAATCCGGAGGTATTTCAGATCACTAATAATTACAATACACACCTTATTTTCATTACACATAATCCACAATTGTTATACTTTGAAACTACAGATAAAGTATGGTTATACTTTGAAACCCTCCACATAATTAAAGCCTTACTATAAAAAGGCGTTTAAAACACAGAGTGTTCCTATTTCAGTTCTTCTGCTTGCAGTGTGAAGGCATAATGAGAATTTATTCACCTTTCGTAACTCCAAATAGTCTAGAATAAGAAGCAATGGACACAAGAAATATATTTACATATAAAAAAAAAGAAAGATAATTTAATTGCTTAACGTTGGCAATATGAAATCAAAGAGGTGCAATATAGTAGTTCAAACAACATTTCAAATATCATTCTCTCTCTCTCTCACTCTCTCTCGCTCTCTCTCTTTCATACAAGCTCATACCACACTTATATATGATTGGAGAGCAAAAGAAACTAAATATTTACACACAAGAAGGATTTAATCAAACGAACACCTAGTCTTCAAAACGAGTCATTTGATTTAATCATTTTTGTGTGTGAAAACTAGCTTTTTACTCTCTAATTATGAGTAAATACCACCATACAATAACAGTTTGCATAGCTCGTAACACACACACACACACACACACACACACACACACACATATATATATATATATATATATATTATTGAAAAGCAGAGCAGATTCTGCATTCACGACTTTTTTAAGTAGCTGTTCTTTTCTCCTAATGACACTTCTATGTTGCAGGGGTAATGCAAATACTAGATTTCCCAGCGACACTTTCAGGCAAAAACATAATCACATAACTACTAAAATTTTATTCACTACTCTTTAAAACACAAGCTTTCGACCTCGTTGGTCATCCTCAGGCAGAATAAATTACTAAGACAGATAAATAATATAAAATCTTAAAGTAACAAAATAACAGGATACAACTAGAAATGCAAATATAAGGGATAACAATAGAAAAGGTGATATAGATGTAACAATACTAAGAGGTAATAGTAGGTGGCGATCCTAGCGTCCAGGAGGTTAACTAGCCATCACTCCATCCTTGTTAGTTTAATTTTATTATCAAAGTTTCTTGAGGTCGGTATAATAAACATTTCACTGGATTGCAAGTTAATCTCCGGGCATTTCTCCTTTATGTATATGGCTTCTAGGATTTGTAAATGAAGAGGGTTTCTATTAAAGTTTAAAATAGACGTTCCCTCTACAACCATCTTACGCGTCAGTGAAGTGTGGTGTTTTTTCTCAACGTGGGCCTTCGGCGCTCCTGTAGCGAGGTGCATGGTGAGACGCCTTGAGAGTTTCGTCGTAGTCATGCCTATGTATCGGGATGGTAGGGTTGCACAGTCCCCTTCTTTACAAATAAATTGATACACGACATGGCTCCTCTGAACTTCGGTCGTCTCCTTCCTGCAATTGTTCCTTATAAGCAAGTTGCTCGTTTTTTTATTGTTGTAATAAATCATAAGACGTAGCGTGTCCCTTTCGTTCGTCGTCTTCACATGACCCGCTATGATTTTTTGCAGAGCTTGTTCGTCCTGCTTGTACTGCGTGGACATGTACGAACGATAGTACAGAGGTATGGTTTCAGTCTTGACTTGTTCAACTTTATCACCTCTGGAATACCACTTGTCTATGTGTTTTGCGATTTCTTTCTCTACGTCTTTATTGGAGTAGCCATTATTGACCAGAACCTGGGTGGTTCTGTCAAGTTCTTTATGTATGCTGCTCCAATCGCTGCAGTGCGTTATGGCTCTTCTGACGTAGGCACTTTTGATAATAAAATTAAACTAACAAGGATGGAGTGATGGCTAGTTAACCTCCTGGACGCTAGGATCGCCACCTACTATTACCTCTTAGTATTGTTACATCTATATCACCTTTTCTATTGTTATCCCTTATATTTGCATTTCTAGTTGTATCCTGTTATTTTGTTACTTTAAGATTTTATATTATTTATCTGTCTTAGTAATTTATTCTGCCTGAGGATGACCAACGAGGTCGAAAGCTTGTGTTTTAAAGAGTAGTGAATAAAATTTTAGTAGTTATGTGATTATGTTTTTGCCTGAAAATGTCGCTGGGAAATCTAGTATTTGCATTACCCCTGCAACATAGAAGTGTCATTAGGAGAAAAGAACAGCTACTTAAAAAAGTCGTGAATGCAGAATCTGCTCTGCTTTTCAATAATGTATGCTTAGATGAAGATCTGCTGCCAACTTATACATATATATATATATATATATATATATATATATATATATATATATAAAACACACACTTACAGTCTCTAATTTTTGGTTGTATTCGGTCTTCAGAAGAGATAAGAGAGGGAAACCATGCGCACTGGTACAGAGATGGTTGGAGACCCTCCCTCCATCCGTCTCTGTACCAGTGCGCTTGGTTTCCCTCTCTTATCTCTTCTGAAGACGGTTCAACCAGTCAGTCCAAGCCATCTAAATAAATTACCGTAAAGAAAACACAAAGAAGAAAACCAGTAACATTTTAATATGTGGTCCAGCACTACTACTTGTGTTGTACAATCAAAGGATTCTCCCCCCTCAGGGTCACAAGCTGAATGTGACGTCATAATTTATGACATTCATTTTTGTAATTCTAACTCTGATCTAGCCCATTTCTGAATTTCTTGCTGTGGTTTATACCTTGATTTCTATTTGACATGTTTATTGGTAAATCTTTATATATAATTTAAACAGAATGATGTATGGTACAATACTAATAAGAATCCGTACAGTCCTTCTCACATTACAAACCAAAAGACCTACTTTTTAATCTTTTAATATTTTTTGTGGTGATTGACAAATTCGTTCAAGAAATAAGAAAGAATTGATGAAAAAAGAAGGCAATTTTAGGCAGTACACGGTGGAATCAGACAGCATGGTCCAGATATTGTCAATATTTGATCATAGGGCTGAAAAGAGAATTCTATCTTAATCTGGTAGTGTGTGCGTATGTCTGGGTTTGGTTGCTAATATATATAAATATATAGCGTATATAAATATATATACGCTAGATATACATATATATAGAGGTAGGGCTGTTCTGAATGGTTAGAGATTAGTTTACCTTTGACTATTATTATTTTTCGATTATTATCCTTTTATTTTTATCTTAAATTATTATTTTTACTACTTAATTTCTATCATCCTCATTATTATTATTATTTATTCATATTCCTGGATTCTATTTTCCTCTTATTTTCTTCATTATTATCTTTTAAGTTTTTATTATTTATATTTCCTAATTTTCTTCATTTTCACTTTCTATTTCTTAGCTTATTCTTAGTTAATTTCTCTTACCTCACTTGAACTGGGCACGCGTGTGACAAACACTGTTGGTCTCCAACCGTCGCTTCACAAGTGCGCTTGGTGTCCCTTTCTCAACTCTCCTGATGATGGTTCAAACGAAAATTAGAGACAGTAAGTGTGTTTGTTCCTTAGTTGTGTGTTTGTGATTCATCGTGAAACGTATGCATATATAGAGTAATAACAGGTTTTTTCGTGTGAATGTTATTTTAACATGAAGTGGGCCTATGTTTAATACGGAGGATTAAATGTCTGACATATCTACGAAGAGTGTTGTTGACTCAAGATGAGGCAAACGTCTTTAACAAATGTCAATTTTCTGTTTTCAATAACCCTTTTTTCCTTCAATTTTGACAGATTCTTTTGCTTTATACCGTATTATGTTTCTTCTAGATTCTTTTTCCAGTTCAACACATTCAGAATCATCAATCCAAGCCTTATTTTTGATATAATAATAGCTGGCTATTTAAAAAAAAAATCTACCGAAAAAGGAAGCTTTTTTTTATTCTCCTTCTTTCTAAAGCTTTGGCCGGTTTTTGGAATTTTTTCAAAGAAGTTTATAAGCTTTCCAGTTATTGGAAAAAGAAGGGGGATGGTTTACAAAAAAGGTACAAGGGTGGACCAGTGCCCTAGGGCAGCTTCTTAAGGGGATGTTTTTCACCTTATGAGGGTTCACACTGGACGTGTTAATCTAAACCTGCAACCAACTCACTACCTGTTCTTTAACATTTTGATAATAAGATTTCCCCTCGTGGTTCATCACTTTCACAAACTTTTTATTGGTTGTTAATATGTTCTACTATGGTTTCAGGATTTTATCTCACTTAAAATAATGTTATACAAAAACCTATTTTTAGTTGTTTAATGCTTGGTCAGTCATTGTCCTTTTGTAAGTGCATGTGTGTGTTTCTTGGGTTTGATCCATAATATATATTTATAACCTAAGGTTTGTAAATACATAACTGGACGTAACCAACTGCTTTATATTTAATGAAAGAGTAGCCTGCCTTCCTTCAATCCTAACATTATAATATTTTTATAGTACTGTCTTCTCTACAATTTTTTTAGCTACTTCGAGGATTTTAAGAATGTTTGGAAGTACATATGCAAGTGCACAATTCTTTCAGCCATAAAGATCAATAAGCCTGCCCTAAGATCTCAGCTTACTGATGGACATTTGGAAGCATCGCTGAGATTGCTTTCTGCTAATAAATTAAAGCCTAATATCGATGACCCTGTTGATTCAAAACACTGCCAGATGAGTAATCAAAAGAAAATCTGGTACTGTCATCACAGTTATTAATTAAAAACTCTGTAAAATAAACGGATTATCTAAAATATTAAATATTATTGTTTTTAATTATACTTGTTATTGTTTTTGTTCGATTGAATAACATTTATAAAAAATAAACCTGTTATTACATTTTTATTTAGACTTACATTTCATCATTATCATAACGCCGCCCTCGAGTTTTACAATAAATTTCTTATTCGGCCTCCAGGGCAACTTAAGTTTGAGACCGCTGGTCAAAAAGCAATACCAGAAAACACAAAGAAAGGTTGAGGCCAGGAAATCTGTAAGAAGACCCTTAAACATTACAATTTTCCAAAAAATCTTATAGATAACATAACCCGCACAACCAACCATATAGCAACATGCAGAAATACTGTAATTAGTAGTACACATACATCTGAGAAATATAAGAGTTTAGTTAATATCAATGGTTTACTCGAAAAGTTAAAAAAAAAGCTTTAGGGAAAAAATAGAGTGTAAATTAGATCAAAAAAGCCTAAACACACTGAACAATATCATATTTTCAAAATTAAAGATTCGCGTTGTTGTCTAATCAGTGAAATGTTCAAATTGTGAGATAGTATATATTGGACAAACTATTGAATACTTGAAAAATAGGATAATACAGCTTAAAAATGATATTACACAAAAGAACAGTTTGTGCTCTAGCCAATCATGCATGTACAAAGGGGCATTCATTTACGTTTCAAGGGACAAAATTGTAGAATATGTTAAACACACACAAAAGAAGAAATTTTAATGAAATGATAAATATTATAAAATACCAATGGTCTGTAATAAGAGATCGGGTATATTTATTCTTAGACTCATTTACTTCAATCTCCTTCAATAGTTCTATTAACTAGTTGTGGTTGAAATTGGAGGAGTAGGTTGTTTTTGTTTTCTGGTTATGTAACCTTCCTTTGTCTTCGTATCTGATGATGGCAGAGGTAGAGGCGTGGACCGTAAATAGTTTCTTCCTGAAAAATAAGGTAATAATTTTGTAGTTTTTTCTCCATAATTTCTTTTAATTTGCCTATGTTTATTGCTTTATAATTTTCTTTCTTACGTGTTTGTTTCCTTAAATGCTCTGTTAGAGGTATCCTCGAAGAATTAGTTTGTAATATTACTTATCTGTTTATAATTGTGTTTGGCTTTAATAATTAATAATAAGTAATTATGTTTAAACAACACATGTTTTCTATAAAAAAAACAACAATAACATTGGCTATTTTGTGGTTCTTTTCTGGTTTTCTTATTACTGTATTTTGGTGTTTTATGGTTTCGTTTTTTTTTTGGGTTTTTTGTTGGTTGATATTCCGTGGATGTACGTGTTTTCACTACTTATGTCGTTAATGAATTGTTTTCAGGCTTGAAAATACCAAACAAATTATAGTGAAACGTCGGATTATAAACAGGAGTGTACTTTCTTTAAACCAAAAATCCTCGAAAAACCCATTTATTTTTGACCATCATTTGAAAATATTTTAAGTACATTTTATAACTAGTAAAGTTTAATAATATAGAAAACATTTTTCCAATATTATTCAAATTAATATATTTTCAGATTTCCTTTACTTAGTAAATTTTATTCTAAAATATGGGAATAGTTATATAATTTTTTCTTAATCACCTTCAAAATTAAGTTATTTTAATTTATAACACATCATTCAATATTATCCTTGTTTTAAATTCATCAAAAAGTGGATTCAGGAAACCTCATAAGGAATAATTTGTAAAAATCTATAAAGAAAATTATTGTGACTGAAATACATACCAATCGAACAAGAAAACGATCTCGTATATGGTAAGTATAATACTTGTTTGGTCCCAAAATATATCAAATACTGAGACATTACAAACTTATAACTATATTTAAATGATACATTAATCTAGTAATATTTAACAAAAATAATATTATAATGTGGAAAAAACACATTCAAATAAAGTTTAGGCTGAAATTTATGAGTTCATAAAATGAATGAACTCATAAATTTTCATATGTAATTATAGAATATTTGTATATAAAAAATGTTTATAAATTAACAGCATAGCAAGAACATGCTGTTACTGTTTGTTAATTCATGTAAAATACCAAAGAAATTACAGAAGTTCTTAATGATTTTATAGATTTATGTAAAGTTAGTTATTTTATATTTTTTATGATTTCAGCAATTTTTTCAAGTAACTTGCATTTAGTAATGCTTTATAAAGGAGTTTTTTTTTGACAATTTTTTATCATTAAATGGATTATTTTCTAATACAAATAAAATATAAGTTGTTTATTTTTCTGTAGTCTAAAATTCAATTTTGAACGAAAGAAAGGAATTTGTTTTTATCATTGTAAGCATGATATGAAATAATTATTGGCGAATATAAACAGAAGTTTGAGTATGTTTTGCAAGGTATGTGTGTGGGAATACGTATGCAGTAGTGCTCTATTTCTTACACCATGAAGTTCTTTAATTTAAACTTAAAATTGCATTTATAAATTTGTATGGAATTTTTTTTAAAAAAATAGTAATTATCAGACTGAAAGAAGATTTACAATGCCTTTTAAAATATAATAATTTATTTATAAAACAACAATTTTCATTAATTTGTGCAAATGTACACTCTTAAAAAAGAAAAGAAACGACTACAGCCACCGCCATAATTACGAATAATTCTAAAGAGCGTAATACTTTTAATCTTTACTTAGGCAAATGACCGACTCCTTGAAAATTAATTGATACATTTTTTCCTTTAAAATCTTTTAGCTTGTAGTGTACTACCTACAAGTGATCATTCAGTATATCATAATTGTCATATTTTAATTAAAAGCCAAAGCCAAAAAGCATACCAATGACAGACCAGTATGTGTGTAGTTTATTAACATCATAGGAAATAAGTGCATTTATAAATAGGTAAAATACACTTGTTAATTAAAATGATTCAAGACGCCATTCCTTACTGATTGAGTTCTTATCATTGAAATCATTGGTTTTGTGGAGTGGTCATTGACAACTCAAAGCATGAGTACATTGTAACAACCTGATAGTCTATATCACTAACTGATAACAGTGGGTCAATTTGTTATTGTATTATGTTAATTCATATATATATATATATTTAAAAAATGATTGTCCGATTTCACATTATTCAATTTGTTAGAAAATGTTTCTAGTTTTCTAGAAAACTAGAGGTTAGAAACCTCTTTTCTAAAACCGGGTTTCTTAGGTCATAAATTAACTCTCCATATCTCTTGTTAGTGAATGTATTCTTTGACATGTTTCGATGTAACAAATCACCATCGTCAGGAAAAAATGTTGATTTGTAACACCGAAACATGTCGAAGAATATATTCACGAACAAGAAATATGAAGAGTTAACTCATGACCTAAGAAACCCAGTTAAAAAAAAAAAGGTTTAGAAAACTAGAAACATTTTCTAACAAATTGAATAATGTGAAATTGGACATTCATTTTTTAAATGTATGTATCCAAGAAGGACTGATCCCAGCTTTTACGAATATAGACAAGCGGTCTTCGTCAGAGTGAAAAACCGAACTCATCTTCAGCTCATTTCTTCTCTTGTTTGGTTTTTGACTCTGACGAAGACCGCTTGTTACGGTTGAAAGATCTTAGTATTGTTTTCCCATTTTCTTATTGTGGATCATATATATATATAATATATATATATATATATATATATATATATATATAGGTGTGTTATCTAATTGGGATTCCGTAAATTTTCTAGGTTCTAAAATCAAACTCTCATTGTCGACGTTTCGATTTTATTTTAAAACCTTTTTCATGGGCCTACAAACAAAGGATAATAGGAAATCACATATCAACATCCAACATATAAACAATATGAAAATGAATTGTTACAACTTAATAATATTACAAGCAGAAGTATTTCAGAGATAAATAAAAAATATAACTTACAGAAGTAAGAATTTTTTGACTAAGGAAATGAAATTTACATTATTTAAAGGAACAGGAATCTTAACCGGACAAAACCTTCGACTAAACTAATAAGATAACGTTACAAGTAACCTCAACATTGTTCACTCAAAGGAACTAAATGAATCAAATTTCACTAAAACTCAGCACAACACTCCAGAATAAATATTACTTTAATTAGTAATATCTCTTCTATGATTAATTGAACTTAGATCCTTTTTAATATATAACATTTCAAGTGTCTTCCTTCTTTGCTCATCTTTTTTTTTCTACTATAGTATGATCTACAAAATCGAACGTGTGATTATATATATATAATCAAACCACAATAAGAAATGGGAAAACAAGAATAAGATCATTCAACCGTAACCAGCAGTCTTCGTCAGAGTCAAAAACTCAACTGATTTAAACCACATATGAGCCGTTTATTTTGAAAGTGGCCTAATTCCATTTTCCAAAAAAATTTAGCTAGCTATTTAAATAATTACATTTTTACGTTATCTTTACCTTTTGCAGCAAATTGTACAAAATTTATTTAAAATTACTAAGTTTTTTTATAACAAAAATTAGTTGATAAATAAAATGACAATATTTTTAAATTTTGTAAAACGCAAACCCTTAAATATCTCGATTTTAACATAAATGGAATTAGGCCACTTTCAAAATAAACGGCTCATATTTAACACTATTTTTCTTTTTTATCGCGGTCTAGCTTCAATAATACAGCACCTTTAAGCTGACGTTTCGTCTATATTTGTAGATATCTTCAGGGCTACATCAATACAGAATTTAATTACAATAATATGAAACATAATTATATTACATTATTTAATTAATATACATAATTAAATTTCCTCACAATAGAAAAATATCAAGGTAATTATGTATGTTAGTTAAATAATGTAATATAATTATGTTTTATGTTATTGTAATTAAATTCTGTATTGATGTAGCCCTAAAGATGTCTACAAATATAGACGACTTTGAAGGAAACAAATATAGTTGGCTTAAAGGTTTTGTATTATTGAAGCTAGACCAAACCTCGATAAAAACGAAAAATAGTGTTAAATATATAAATACAAAACAAACGTTTTTCAGGACTCGGTCAGTTCTTCAGATTCATATTAAACTTGTATTATTATGATATATAATATAGTAAACCGGGTCCTGTTAAACTTTTATATTGTTTCTACTTCACGGTCGATGTGTTTTATATATATATATATATATATATATATATATATATATATATATGTACATAAATACACATCGATAAAAAGATTTCACATAAACACGTGAAACAACAATCAATGATCAAACCACAATAAGAAATGGGAAAACAAGACTAAGATCTTTCAACCGTAACAAGCGGTCTTCGTCAGAGTCAAAAACCCAACTGAACACTAGATGCAGAAAACATCTGGTGAGGAGTTGAGAAGAGTGGGAGGGAAGAGTGGTATTTTAAAAGGGTGAAAGCACAGGAAAGGACTAATGTCCAGAAAGGGATGTTTGGGGACAGATGTTTTCTGCATCTAGTGTTCAGTTGGGTTTTTGACTCTGACGAAGACCGCTTGTTACGGTTGAAAGATCTTAGTCTTGTTTTCCCATTTCTTATTGTGGTTTGATCATAAATACACATGTATATATAACATGATTTCAAATAATTACGTGAAATAACAATCAATGATCAAACCACAATATCAAATGAAAAAAAAAGGACTAAGATCTTTCAATCACAATAAGCAGTCTTGGTCAGAGTCAAAAACTCAACTCACTTGGGTTTTTGATTCTAAGGAAGACAGCTTGTTGTGGTTGAAAGATGTTAGTCTTTATTTCCCCATTTCATATTATGGTTTGATCATTGATATATATATATATATATATATGATCAAACCACAATAAGAAATGGGAAAAAAAGACTAAGATCTTTCAACCGTAACAAGCGATCTTCGTCAGAGTCAAAAACCCAACTGGAGTTGGGTTTTTGACTCTGACGAAGACCGCTTGTTACGGTTGAAAGATCTTAGCCTTGTTTTCCCATTTCTTATTGTGGTTTGATCATTGATTGTTGTTTCACGTGTTTATGTGAAATCTTTTTATATATTATATATATATATATATATATATTATATATATATATATATTATATAGAGATAAACTAAATAATCACAAAAAACACGAGATGGAATTTAATGAAAGTGATATCCATAAGAAATAATAAAAAAAAGAAAGAAAATCCGGTTTTTCTGTAGACCTGTAATTGGTGTATCTCTCTGTGGTTTGGCAAGTGCAACGTTTCCCACCTCTTACATAAAATAGCTGGAGTTATTGCTAATAGTAGAACCTTTAATCTTTAGCACTAAAGGTGCAAACAGAATACCTGTCCAGTCAAATAATAACAACAGAAACCAATTAGATTTATACCTAAAATAAATATTCATACCTAAGTATAATTGTATGTATTTACTTGGGTGACTATGTTTGTGTATATGGTTACTGCGTTGTTTACTTTTGTGTCTTCAAGAAGAAGCTCCTTGGTTTTCACGCCCGGAAGAATAAACATTTGATTATTTCCCCATGTTCCCTCCTGCCTCCATGTGCAAATGTATATATTTTTTTCATCATTGTCACTGGTAATGTTACATTTACGTTGGAGTGACTATGTAAAAAAAAAAATGGAAAAAAAGAAGCTGACTTGTTGACGTGATAATAAACTATTTGTTGAGCTTTTCGGGAAAAGGTTTCATGATTCTGAATCATAACTTGTTTTTTTGAATAAATATTATGATTATAATGTTGACGTTTATTTTAAGAGAGTTTTGTACTAATAGAGTGGCAGAGTTGGCCGTTTCATGGCCAGACAGTGAATCTACTTGACTACAGTGCCTCGCTCGGCTGCTTACTCTCAATGAGTTTTGATTGCTTTGTGACCCCTCTAATCAGCCGCCTCACATCCCAATCCACGTAAGACTTTGAAGTGGCTTCCAGCAGTCCCACCTCCACCGCCATGGACAATACATCTCTCGTGAGTCCCCCTTAACTTACTAATTACTTACACCATTACCATTCTTACATATACATTAGAAATCAGACAGCAGACAAAATCACACACGAAACACTTGTTCATTTTCCTATTCAACATCATCAAGAAGAAGTCAAGTCTGAGTTTTTTCTGAAGTTTGCTATTTTTATTAACAGTTTAATTTTAGAGAAAAAATCGTGCTTTTATATATATATATATACAACTTCCTCTTCCTTCAATAAAAGACCCATCATTGGGATTTTGACTCAAGAATGCGAGGAGAGTGACCAAAGCTGCGCCTATATATACATGTACTATATGCACTTATATATATATATATATATATATATATATATAATATAAATTAATATATTTTGTTTTATTTTTTTGCATGTCTGTTTCACTAAGAAAATGTGTGTACTAGTTAACCACAGGTGAGCCGTTAGGGCACTTCGTTTCATCTAACCAAGTACTAACTATGGTTAAGTTGCTTAAATTATTAGGGTTAAACTGGCATTTTTATTTTGATATGTTTTGGTTTTTTAAGCATCATCTGAGTCATTTTTAATAAGCAAATAAATCTTTATAAAAAATGAGGTATAGATAGTGTAAGTGTTTCCAACGAATAAGATTTCGTCATTTAGTGTGGTTACAAAAGTGGGGAAGTACAATAGTTCTTAGGAAGCAGTACTATAATCACCCTCAATGAAAAAAATAAAAAAAATAGGTGCTGTGGTTTCTGTGGTTGACACCACTGCATGGCACATGGATCCCGTGCTTAACTCCTTTGGCATAAGGATCACCATATTATATGTAACCCCGATTAAAATTCATTGTTAAAGTGCCACACATGCACCAGAACCCTGTGCTTGATTATCTATTGAACAATAAATATAGTTAATGGGTTAGTTCTACTGAGGTTAGTAATATTAGAATTAGTAATAATACAATCCGTCATACCTCGTAAAGTCTAAGAATAGCTCGACCGGTTTCGGGTCCATCTGGATCCCATCTTCAAGAGCACCTAACTGACTGTGAATGTTATTTTCCTATAACCTACCTATATATGTCATCTACATTGTGGAATCAGTGTTGTCTGTGTAGTTAATTTTTTTTTGCATTATTTCTTTAATTGCTATGTTTTTTCCTTTTATTTCTTATTTCATTATCTATTTCCAGTTCCTTGTGTCGTCTTTTAAATGTTATTAGTGATTTTGTTAAAATGTCGGTTTGGTGGTTTGTTTCTTCATTGATTATATTGTCTGTCATTTTCATTCATAATCACTGCTCCAATAAACACAACTAAGTTTATGACTTCATATGCAGAATAAACCTGGTAATTTAGCGCACCTAAGAATAAACTGGAGGAAAATAAACAAAAAATACATTTTTAACTCATTATATAGCACGGCAGACGTAAAAGTTCTAACCATAAATATTAAAACCAACTTCATCTACTACATTTAATTACTATTACAATTAATTATTAAAAAAGTTAAAGTAATTAACGGTAAATATATTCTTAATGATAAAAATATTCCATCTTACCTGCTAAATATTCTTTGTCGTTGGTTTGGAAAAGAGTGGGTCTTCGCGATCGATATGAGCTTGTTATGTGGAAAAGTTCTAAAATCACTTATCGAGGATTGGAATATACGATGAGTATATATGTTTTTTCCAGAACATTTCGAGAACAATTCTCTTGATACCAACTATTGAGTTTAGTTTCTTTACCACTTTTGATAAAGAAAACATAAACTATTAACGTTGATTGTTAACTGAAGCTATGTTGTAGGTTCTGTGCTGGTTTCTGGTGGCAATAGTCACAACTTCCTCTTCCTTCAATAAAAGACCCATTATTGGGATTTTGACTCAAGAATGCGAGGAGAGTGACCAAAGCTGCGCCAATCACACAAGTTACCTGAGTGCTACATATGTAAAGGCTGTCGAGTCATCGGGAGCAAGAGTCGTGCCCATTGTCATCCGAAAAGACATGTCTTATTATATGTAAGAAAACAACCTATCACTTCATTTAAAACTCTTTAAACAGCCATTTTTATTTATTGTAGTTTCTCAAAAGGTCATGATAATTCGTGTTTTTTTCTTCAGTCAACTGGTTTTAGACTTGTCTAAATTGTAATTCATTGTAATTATTACGACAAATTTACAAATTTATTATAATTATTATAATTGTAATTAATTATAACTACAACACTTGTAGTGTGTTGTTGATCAAACTTGGTATCTTGAGAAGTTATCTCTTCATTCTAATACTTTAAGGACGCTCCATCTATACGATATACTCCATCATATCTCGCAAAGTTTTGACTATACTCTACTGGTTTGGAGAACATTTATTTTGAGCTAATACGAACTTTAAGGACGCTCCATCTATACGATATACTCCATCATATCTCGTAAAGTTTTGACTATACTCTACTGGTTTGGAGAACATTTATTTTGAGCTAATACGAACTTTAAGGACGCTCCATCTATACGATATACTCCATCATATCTCGCAAATTTTTGACTATACAGTACTGGTTTGGTACACATTTATTTTGAACTAATACGAACTTTAAGGACACTCCATCTATACGATATACTCCATCATATCTCGTAAAGTTTTACTATACTCTACTATACTACATTTATTTTGAACAAGTTGCTTATGTTCTTTCTTAATATTGTATTAGTAAGTTTAGTTTTTTTGTAAATACTAGAATGCCTTCTCAAAAAATAATCAATAATTGAAATTTACTCTTGAAATAATGTCTACATTTATGACTGGCAGTCTAATTAATCAAAATAATAATTTTAAAAATAGGGAAGATTAAAATGGTAAAATTTTCTAAATATGTTGTAATTTGAGAGTCTCTGTTCTGAGAACAACAATTACAGTTTGTTCACACTGTCGGTAGTGTATAAACTTTTATGAATTTTCGTCAAGATTGAATAGAGGTCAATCAATTTAAATCAATTTATCCTGAATTTAAACGTCACTTTTAATGAAGATATATAAGTCCATTTCAGAATGCATAATAAACAGATTGAAAACATGTAAAGAATTTTATATATATTTTCAAGGAAATTCCAACCAAAAGTTTTTTGAAAACTAAGTATTAGCCGACAACACTTTTTTCTTTAGCCAAACATTTCCTTTTCTTCTACTAATTTAGTGGTGATTTTTTAATTATATATATATATATATATATATTATATATAATATATATATATAATATATATATCATATATATATCTAAGGAGAGTGAAAGAGTGACAGTCCAAAGTTAATGTAATTACAAAAATAATAAAAGGAAAACTATACGCTTACACGCTCTGAGTTTTAGTTTTAAATGTTTTCAGGAGGGCGAAGGGAGGAAGTCCAAACGAGGTATAAAAAAGGATAAATTACAGATGAATAAAAAATTCTCATTAAAACTCGTAAAGTGACACTTTTCAGTTTTTTTTATATATATTTTTAAAAATTTTATATCTATTTTGGTTAAAAATAGAGTTAATCTAAAAATTCTTTAATGCTATATAAAACCTAGTGTGTCTAGTTTGAGATTCCAGACATCAGGCTATAGCAGGGGTGGGCAACCTTTTTGAGAGTGTGTGCCAAATCAGCCAAGTCTCTGATACAAACTTTTACCATGTGCCAACCATTTTTTTTTAGAAAATATTTAGTATCTCTTAAGAACTTTTTAAACGAAAAAAAAATTACCTCATTGCAGAAAAACAAAGTATAAAAATACAGAAAAAAAATTATTTAATCTTCAGAAGTACATTTCAACAGCTTTTAAGCTTTTGTGACTTTAATATAATACAGCAGCTAAGATTCTCTTGAGACCTCTTTAGCTTCGTAGAGCTTAAACCTCTTCACCACCAGGACGTACATATACTGTCATGGCATGAAAGGTTATACCCCAAGGAAAGTAGTTTTTTTTTGTCTGTGCTTAGGGTAACATGTGCTTGCATCTGTGCTATGTGTAACCTGTGCTCTTGTGGCCAGAGACAAGTCATGCCAGGTTTTGGTGTTTTGGTGTCGTGCCAAGTTTGGCACGCATGCCAGAGGTTGCCCACCCCCGGGCAATAGGCATGTTGGAAACAGTGAACAGTAAAGTTAAGCAACACTGGGAGTAGTTAGCACTTGGATGGGTGACAGAAAGTGCAATTAGCGCTCTAAGTAATGTGGCTCACTTATGACTAAGAGTTACTAAATATAAAATGAGGCATACCTCCCCTTTTGAAAGGATAAACAGGCGTAAAGTAAAAAAATGTAAATATGGGTATTATAAATATTTTTGACCTGAGTTGTATAGTGTGAGGAACTCGTTAAAAGTCGTCACTCTAACTAGAGTATAGCCTGCCTTGTCATGTAGGACAACGAATTTCTTGTCTCTCGTCCTTTTTTATTAGCAGTCACCAAATCAAGAGCTTTGACTAATCCCCATATGTCAGAGTCAAGACCCGCGGTCCAAATGAGACCCGCAAGAGGGTTTTCTATGGCCTGCAGGTTTAGTATTAAAACCGGCCCGGTGGCCGCAGAAGTTTTACCCACACCAATACTACATTTCCCACAATGCAACAGCGACTCACCGAGCGTCAATGCCAAAAAGATGATAGATCTTTGACATTGATTAGACCAGGGTGTCAAAGTCAAAATAGACGGAGGGCCACATCATAAATTTAGCAACAAGCCTAGTTCGGACTGATCAAATGTTTATTGAAATTTCTTAAAATGATTAGTGTAGAAATGTAATTACTAGTTACTAGTAATTACTACTAAATTAGTTACTACTAATTACTAGTGTAGTAAACCAAATTGAACCAACTGAAAACCTAACAAATATATTACAATATGATCGGATAAATAAAGCAATATTCTCTTATGGTTCTGTCAGTCCTTTTTAATTTACAAGAGCACAAAAGACAGATTTCCTTTATATATAAATCCCCATAACATGAATATTAAATAATTGAGACCACATTCTGCGTCAGTGTCCATCTTCAGTTTTGCTATTTTTGATGGGTATCTGAAAGTTAACTTTTGCTATTATGCTAATGACTGCTGTTAAATTATGAAATGAATCCACGCTAGGTGATTCGTCGTTGCATTGTGGGAAATATAGTATTGGTGTGTGTAAAACTTCTGCGGCCACCGGGGCGGTTTTAATAATGAACCAATATCATCCTGCGGGCCATAGAAAACCCTCTCGCGGGTGTCATTTGGCCCACGGGCCTTGACTTTGACATAAGAGGATTAGATAAAGCTCTTGATTTGGTGACTGTTCTAAGAAATCACATTGCTAATTAAAATACATACAGTAAACAAACACATAACGATGTCAGTGTTTAACATAAACACTGACTCAATCCGCTTGAAAACAACGATACAAACATAAATTACTTTTCGATCATACCTGGCTTTATAACAATTTCCTTGTTTTTTTGACGAAAAAGCATATTTTACTTTACAATTGATTATTGTTTTTTTTTTATTTTTAGCAATTTAATGAAAAACATTAATGGTGTTGTTTTTCCTGGAGGAAGTTCGGTATTCGATAAAGGAAATGGAATAGGGAAAAGTGGGACCATCGTCTACGAAATAGCAAAACAGGTTAGTTAAATCAAGCAATACCTATTGAAAAGCAAAGAAACCCTTATAATAATAGCAAAAAGAACTTTGCAGCTTACGAAATTCAGATTATAATTAGAGAGTGACTCCAGAACCATACATCTTTAAACTAATTTTTAATCTAAATTTTGGTGTAAGCAGACTTCCATTGGTTCCAATATTAATTACAATAATAATATTAAAGTAAGTAGATGAGAAATTATTTAGTTTGTTTATTTCCTTGAGGCATTAAAGCCGCTCTTAGTTTACACTCATATTTCTTCCTGAAACTCCTTACCGTGTTTTAGCTGTAAGGCGCTTGAGAGCTTAGTCCTAGTGTATTTTAAGTACATTCAATGATAAGTGGCACATTCCCCTGTAAGTGTGTTGGAACAATACAAAAAGGTGACGGCACTGAAGATGGGTTTAGATGATTATATATAAAGTATTTTCATCCAGGTGGTATTGGTAACTCAAGATATATTGGTGGCATATTTTGATAAGCTGTGCCCATATTGTCCGACTTCAGTATGCAGTTTGATGTTTAACGGTATTTTCTTATTTGAATCGCCGTTATTTTACAGCCACTTGTGGATTCTTATCAGCCACTTCTCAGTTACTGAGTTAGTAACTGTGTTGTGTTCTTTCTCAGTTACTACAATCATCTGTTTATCTTCCGTATTCAGCTGGCTTTTGACAATTAAAATGACCTTTCTCTTCGATCATCTTATCAACAAATTTGAAAAAAATACACCAATAGGTTGTTACTCTTGGACAATTATTATGTCTCCTAGCGCCAAAAAGAAGAATAATTCATGAAACTTATATTGCATTGGCAACATGAATCCTACAGAGGCCAGTCTTTTTTTATTAATGTAGACTTAAGAAAGCGACTACTGCCACGATAGATTCCTAAAATAACTCAGGTTTCAGTTGATTTTTCAGGTTTTAACCGAAATCTTAATACCAAATTATTGATTTTATGCAAATATCTTTTCATAATATCTTCTGTAATATCCAGCTATAGCTGGATTTTCTGCGCCAAAGCTATATAAAGAAAAATAATGTGCAATATATATGTAGTTCAGATAAAAAAACTTTGTACATGTATATATACGAGTATATGCACAGTTCCTAGGGTATCCTCACTCTGCAACTCCAACTGCTGTCTCTGCTATGCCTGTCCTGTATATAGTTTTAACATATTGTTGAAGCTCGTAGTTTCATGATTCATGCTAGGCCTTCGTTCTAAAATGTTTAGGGCTTCCAATATAATTAGCTTTTGTTTCTCTTTTTCATAGAACAGAACCTCTGTGTTGTTTACTAACATCTCTCGTGTGAGTTTGAGTTTATGGATGTTAAGTATATGATCTTTAGGGCCATCTGCTGCAGGTGCATAGTAAGACGTCGGGACAAAGTTATAGTAGTCGAACCAATGTATGTAGATTTGAGGGATTCGCAGCTAGCTCCCTATCATACAATTATACCGGTACACCACATTGGTCCGTTGGAGTAATGATTTAATTTAGGAATTGTTTCTGATGATTAAATTAGTAGTATTAAAACCTCTGTAATATATATTAATTTTCAACCTGTCCTGGGGATTCAAACAAGAGGTGTTATTTTTAATGATAGTTTTTACAACACGTTCATCAGTTTTGTACGAACTTAAAACTGATTAAGGTAATAAATAACTTTTGTTTGACCTTGAACATCTATGGAAGGCCTTCTGCTACTGTTCAGTCTATTTAAATATGTATGGAGAATATTGTCAAACTGTCTATTGCTATACCCATTGTTTATCAATACTTGCTTTATTCTTTGAGCTTCTCTGTCAAAAATATTCGAATTTGATGAAGTCTTATAGGCAAGATGTAATAGGGCCTTGATGTTCCCATTACATTGTGCCCTATTACATCGTAAACCTTAATCGGTTTTCTAGAGCGTACAAAATTGACGAACTTGTTGTGAAAACTATCATTAAAAATAACATGTATGAGTATATTTACGTGTGTCTGTAACTGTATGCAAGTCCATTTTTTATATGTACCACATCTACAAATTATTCACTGAGTTTTATTTATTTATAAATGACGAATATACCACAACTGTTTAATCACCTCATCTTTAGTCTACACTGATGGGCATTAAATACGTGAAACTAACGCCAGAATCAAGTGCCATTTTGGTATTTTTAATTTTTGGCGGAGTAGTCAGGATTCATTTTGCAATGCCCTTTATTTCTGTGAAATCGAATCAGTTACACTAAACAAGTTGTGATGTTATCTATTAGGTTATAAGATTTTTCAAGGAAAGTATTAGTATCATTAAAGAAATATAATTCAGGGTATGTTAACTCATGATGTACACTCAACCCTCGAGTTTCCGTACTTCAAAAAACCGTACTTTCATGTTTCTGTACTTTTTTTTTTCTTTCGAATGGCGTAAATTGTTATCCGAATATTGGTAATTCACAATGAGGGCAGAGTGAGACCTCTGTAGCCTAGGCTACTCCATTTCGTTATCTTAAGCAAACTATACCTTTTTTTTTTTGTTCATTATAAAGTTTATTATGTATTAATAATAGTGTTTATTTAAATTAAATGTGTATTGTGTTAAAAGTAAATTAAACTGAGATAGCCTAGCTCTTGTAAAAAGTTTTATTGAGGTCATGTGAGGTACGTCTTGCAAGCGTGTCAATCATTTAGCCTCCTCTACACCACAATTAGGATACCACTTGCCAGTGTTACCAATGTCCGGGCTTTTCTGTTTCCGCATCTCTCTCCGTCTTTATTAGAGCGTAAATTCTAGGTCCACTGTATTTACTTCTTAATTGAACCTTAAATCTCTTATTCATTATAGTCTTGGAAAGGTCCTCGTATTGGTGTAATATCAGCAAGTCATTAAATATTGCTTCACCTTTAAGTATGAACAAATTTAAATTACCGTAAAGTCCGGCGTATAAGACCCCTTTTCATAACCAAAATTTAGCTCCAAACTTGATGGGGGTTTTATACGCCGAGGAAGAAAATCATAACTCAATAAAATAATCTAAATTAAATTAAAATTTGGCATAAAATTATTTAATTTTTTCATAAAAAGGGTATTATTTAAAGTATATATTTTTATTAGTAATTTGAAGGTAATTTCAATTTATTCATAATACTATCATACAACAGCGCTACACGTCCATATGATGACTTTTTAACAGAGGTAGATGAAGAGCTCGTAAATGAATTAAATGAATTAGACTCACAGGAAGAAGATTTACTGGATTGATGAATAAGGTTTTTAATTTTAAACTTTTTGTTGTTTTGATGAATATATTTTATTACCTAGATAGTCTTTTTACTTCTTTTAATGTATTTTATTATATTTATACACAAAATATTTTTCTTTCGAATAAGTACGCATACCGATATTTTATATGAGGGGTCTTATACGGCGAGGATATGCTAAATCCTAGTTTTTGCTTTATAATTTAAGGGGGGTCTTATACGCCGGACTTTACGGTATGTGGGTGTATTTAGTATTTTAGAGGTGAACAAACGGTGTGCTAGGTGGCCTGTTTGGCTTTCTACTATACATATTCCCTCATATTACAAAATCTACTACTCCTACTACTAGATTACTAGCCTTGAATATCAGCCACTGCTGCCACAAATTCAACAAACAGCAACTACTTCCAGGCCAGCTCTCGTATGTAGTGTTATCAGAATTGTTAGAAGGCAGATCTGCTTGTGTGTAGATGGCTGCCGAAGGAGACCCTGTGCCTATCCTCGGCGTGTGCCAGGGCCTGGAGCTTCTCACATTCATCACCAACTCGGCACAAAACCCCCTCACGAGCTGCCCTTATTATGAAAACGTCGAGCTCAGTCTACAGTTTAAACCTGGTACGCTTACAGTTCTCTTTACGAACTTGCATCAAAGGAAGATATAATGACTTTATCAAATCTTCCAAGCACTTCTAATCATCACAGGTAATGTTCTAATTAAAATTATTAAACATTAGTTCATTCCAACTTAAATACTTAATTTTTAAAGCATTGTAAATAATAATTTTTATAACTGATTGAAATAATAATTGTTTGAAGTCGTTGTTATTTGTTCTTCAACAAGCTGGAGAGAATTACAATAGTGACACTTCATGCACTGACCAACACAGTTTTATATATTACTCCTAGGAGCTGTGAAATTTTCACAAAACACAAAATTAGTTTAGCATACACAGCGACTGCTATAGTAACCAAATGTGCACCTCCAACTTCTTCATAACGGTTTATGAAGAATCCCACATAAAATGTTAAGTTTCTTTTGTAAATAGTACTATCTGTGTTCAGCCAGAATCTTATTAGTATGTTTAATGCATGTTCAAAATAAATTGAATTTATTAGAGTTATTAGTAATATAGCAAATTAGCTTTTGTATAACTAATACGTTCTATATAAAAGATTTTTTTCCTAAAGAACATTGGCCTTATTGAATTCTGTCAAATAGCTTTATTGTTGGTATCACATATATGAAGGAGCAATTTTGTTAATGTATCATAAAAATGATTGGCTAACGAAACATCATTAGGTGTCTGGTTCATTAGGTTTATTTTATGACATAGAGTATAAAGTTGATATTTCCATTTTTTCTACCGTAAAATCACTGAAACGTTTGGTAGGAAAAGGCAATTCTTTTGAATTGTAATTTTCTTTGTACTCACAAGTGCTGTTCATTGTAGAAGTCTCTCCATATTATCTTACTGTTATTGGAAAAGTAACGGAAAGTAATGTATTTGATGCTATACTAGTAAAATTCTTATGTAATTGTTAAAGGTATTTTTGGTAATTATAGGCATTTAGGTTTCACATTATTTTAATAAAAAAAAAAACGAAGGAATATAATACATTGAAATTGTCCCCCTTGAATTAATAGTTGAAAAAATAATTTTTGAAGATCAGTAAATTCTTTAACTAGTTATAATTCCACAAGGACGAGTTTATAGCTTATGGGGGTTCCCTTCTGGAACAGCCACTGCAACTCAACTAATTAATATAATTAATATTAGGACTATAATATACCGTCTTACCTCGTACACTGCTGCTGAAGCTCTCGGACCGGTTTTGGGTGTCACCCATCTTCAACAAGAAATGATAATCAGAATCAGGATAATCAGAAAGGTAAGACTCCTTAGATCATTTCTTGTTGAAGATGGGTGACACCCGAAACCGATCCGAGAGCTTCAGCAGCAGTGTACGAGGTAAGACGGTATATTATAGTCCTAATATTAATAATACTAACCTCTGTGATAATGACGAAACGCATGAATTTAATTATTATAAATTCAACAATTAGCAATGATATTTGTGTAGCAATTTGTTTGATCATGATCTGTTTTCTTGTAGATGGGAATACCCGCAGGTACTTTGGAGCCTGGGCTCATAATGTGCTTAACTTAAAATGATTCTCCGGTTGCTGGGCTTTCCTTGTTGTTGCATGAGAAAGAGTGCCTTTTCTCGTACGTCCTGGTCAGCAAAGCCGAGGTTTAGAGCACTGGAGCCTCTGCTAACTAGAAATGAATCAGCTCTACTGAGAATAAAGTAGAACAGTGGTACTTGCCTTTGGGTGAGCTATGCATCCCGTGGCAACCGTACGGAACACTTCAGTGGGGACGCTCAAAGTTCTAAAACCATTGGGTAGTGCTAAAACTGGAGAATGTTTTTATACACCCCGCATTTTAAAACTATTACTACTTAAACAGAAATATTATGATCTTTTCTCAGGCATTGATGGATAGGCATTGATAGTTCTCACAGAATCTTGAGATAGTTCTAATATCGGTAGAAACAAGTAGGTGTCTACAAAGATCTGTCTCCATATGACCTTCTTACGTGAAGTACCCTGAAGAATACTTAATGAGAAGACCGTTGCATAATATAGCAGTGGTTGAACAGTTTATACCCAATTAGATATTATATGATTTTGATATCAGAAAGAATAAGTTATTTATCCGATTTGTTTTTATTGTTTAAACTGATCCCCTAGATTCTACACATTGAGAGCCCTAAATTTTACCTAACTTAAGTGCACAGGTACAGTGGCGATCTTTAACGAGTACCTGACATCGTGCAGGCTCGGGACTGAGGGACGACGCACTCAGACTTATTCACCTCCCGCGTGAATAAATCGAGGGCCAGGTGGGGATCGAACCCTGGACTACCAGAGGCGAGTACGTTAACCACTGAGCTACCATGACCCCTTAATTATCCAATAAAACAATGAATTTTGTTGACGATCACTATGTGGAAAAAAACAATATGTAGCCTTGTAAGTTTACTTAATAATAAATCTATAAAAAAAAATTTGGTTTACAATTGAATGACTCGTATTAAAATATAAATTATGTGTGAATTGCACCTAAAGATACCAAACTTGTTTTAACAAAAAAAAAATTAACTTTTTAGATGGTGTCTGACAGAAAAGAACTTGACGAGAACCGGCTTAGACAAACTTTGGAAAGTATTATCAACATCAAGGGCTTCTGAAGAAACATTAGAATTCATCTCATCAATGGAAATGAAATCAATGCCAGTGGCAGCAGTTCAGTTCCATCCAGAAAAAACAGCTTTTGATTGGACCAAAGGATTAGCCAATGCTCATTCCCGATTAGCCATCTCTGCTTCGAGGCTCTTTTATGATTGGCTTATCGATCATGCAAGGAAAAGCAGTCACAAATTTATAAATTCAGATGAAGAAAATGATGCTCTTATTTACAATTACAGTCCTATATTTACTGGGAAAATACCTAGAAGCTCTAATACTCAAACCTATTATTTCTGAACCTGTAAAGTACACAAACTATTTGTTTATATTCTTTCACCAGTTTTCAAAAACACGAATTATCAAAAATCTTAAACCTTCATCCCTGCTAATCACTAATTTTTAATTAAAAGATGTTTACAATTAAGATTCTGTAATCGTTTGAAATAAAAATTGAGTTATTTTTTATTTTGTACATAATATATTAAGGAGTAGTATATTGATTCTTATAATACAAAACTATTATTAACTAAAAATTGCATCAATAAACAAGGTGTGGTTAATTTTTATTTATTTATATAAAATGGACATTCTAAAAATGATTCCTAAAAAAATGAACAATCATTCATTATTTTTGCAAGTTAAATATTCCAACAATATTTCTGATCGAAACCAATATGTTTGTAATATAGTAGATGAGGTTGAGACTTCAACTAACCAACTTTAAGGCTCTTGAGTTTACTCTGGGAGATGGACGAGTCCGTATCTGTTTAAGCACCCCAAACAACACACGAAATAAAACCCATTAAAATAGTTTTGGTTTATTTTTGACTATCTTATGTGGTAGTAATAATCTTCATTTATTTCAATGTAAATAATATGCTCTCAAATAAGATTAACTTCTTTAAAATTTTTATTTTAACATATGTATAACTTTCTGTTTCTACAGTATGTGCATTCTATATATTAGTTTGTTTTACAAAAAAAAACAAACAAACAAAGATATATGCAATTTTTCAATGAATATTTTGAATATGAAACACTGTATTTTATGTTGTGTTGAATTCTGTTTCGCATATTTTCTCCCACTTCCTCTTTGTCTTTCAAAGGAGACTGAATTTCGAATGACATACTATTTTCTTATTAATATTATGTATGATTCATGTTTATTGGCTTATAATGTTTTCAATTAAAGAACTTTGATCTGTTTGTAAATAAATATAAAACCATTTGGAATTGCGTATGAAAAATTTAAGTGATAATGACTTGAGAAAAGGGAAGAAATATATGATTTGATACGAGCCAACGAACAAGAAACGAATATAAAAATGGATTCGTATTTCATTGCCTCTGTTAAAACTAAAAAATGTTTAAGAAACGCAACTATTAAAAAAGGCAGGTATCAAAAGAATGTTGATTACACTTATCAGAGTAACAATGATAAGGAAAGTGTCGAGGAAAAGTTAGTTACTTGGATGGCGTTACCGAGTGACCGTAATGGTTTTAAAGGTATAGAATCTAATATAGAACTTTCTACAAATTAATTATCACTATAAATTACAGAAAATAATGCACATACTAGAATAAATTTCAATATATATTGGGACAAAATAATGTTTTTAAATTTAATAATATTTTAATTCATTTTTGACTAATATTTTTTTTATATACACAATGACAATCTTATTGTTTGACAAGAGATAAGTATAAGACTTGTTTATTCTTTGACTCTCTTTTTGTATGTAAGTGGTGGTTCTAACTGAATGGATTCCTCTGAGGTTCTAGCTGAATGGATTCTTCTGAGGTTCTAACTGAATGATTCCTCTGAGGTTCTAACTGAATGGATTCCTCTGAGGTTCTAGCTGAACGAATTCCTCTGAGGTTCTAACTGAATGGATTCCTCTGAGGTTCTAGCTGAATGAATTCCTCTGAGGTTCTAACTGAATGGATTCCTCTGGTAGTCGACTTCTGTGTCTTTAGGATTTTTAATTTGGGAAAATTTAAATATTTCTTGGTTATGACGTGAAGCCTTAGCAATGAATATTCCTGTTCTGTATATATTAAATCTGGCAAAATGTATGATTTCAGATGTATAAAAAAAGCTGAATATGTGTTAATTATGATTTATAGCCCAGAGACAACTTGTTCGCCTCTAGAATGGTAGATAAAGGGTTCAATACCTACTGGGCTCATCGATTTATTCACTTGCTAGATGAATAAATATGAGCAAGTCGTCCCTTAGAAAGAATGGGAAGCCTTCAGTCCCGACTCTCTACGATTTCAGGTTCACGTTAATGATAACTACTCAAAATGCAATTGATACAGGCAAAACTGTAGGACTCCAGTCGTAGAATCATTGTGTGGTATCACAAAGGGCTAATGTTAAGCGTATGTGTTTTCTCTTGTGTGACTGCCACTACAACCTAAGTATGATACACGCTTAATATGTATCCAGGCCATACATCAAGACCCTGGTCTGCTTCAAGGAGTGAAGGGGGGAGTTTGAATAGAACAGCACTTATATTGAAGTCATATTTTATAAAAAAAATTTCTAAATTATAAGAAATATTAATTTTTTGAAGTTCATTTGATTGAAAAGTGACTCTAGTTAGGAAAAATTCTAGATATGCTCTACTACATCAAAATCTGTAGACAAGAAACTTTTGTCACAAGTTGTGCAGGTTGTAGAGTTTAGCACAACAAATGTTGAGTTGAAACTGACGGTTCTATAACCGTAAAAGACTGTGTAAACAATATTATTTATCTTCTACAAGAAACATTTAGGAAATTTTTTTGGATTTGAACATAGAAACTTTAATTCGGCTTACCACTGAAACCGAGTACGTGAAGCCTTCGGTTTGAAGTATTTCGATTATCAATAAATATTCCTGTTCTATATATATTAAATCTGACAAAACGCTCGACCAGAATTTCTGTTATTTTCTGTGATGGCAAACGGATTATTCTATCTAAATTAAACTGAATATGTTTAGATCACACCTAAACCATATTTAATAGAATTAGCACCTTTTAATTCTTACCAAAGTAGTCAACCATTCAATACCTAATTTTTGATTCGAAGTAAAACTTTAAATAAGGGGTTACTAAATTATTAAATAACTCGTAGTCAATGATTACAAAGAATGTATATACAATATCTCATTACATGTATCAAGTGTTTAGTGTTACATGTTGACTAAGCTGAAAGGTGTTTTAAATATTCAGCTCTAAATAGAGACGTTTGTCTCAAATGCAGTTTTGTAAACACTAAAGGTTTTTATTTGATGGCAGAATTAAGTCAAAGAGCCTGTTGAGAGTCAATCATAAAAATAATCCAAAATATCAATAGAACTAAGTTTATTTTCCATTGAATATACTTAAAAATATGAACACAAAACCTTAATGAAGTGATGACTAATTCCTTTCTGAATTCTGAAAATTTTCTAATCAATCTTAAGTTTTGTTATTCGCAGTGTATAGATATTTTTTAAAACGCTCTGTAGAAAGTTTATGAAAAGAAATATGTAAGTGGTGTTAGCTTCTAAGACACCATTGATTCTTTGGACAGTACTAGATAACATTTTGTAAACAACGCACAGAGCTAGACTGAATACAGTCTTTTTCAAGTAATAACCTTATAAGTTATAAAGTTACATTTTTAAGTAACCAAAATAATAACTTTGGGCTTTGAAAGTTCTTGGATGGATGCCACTAGTACTTGTTTATACCTGGTGGGTGCAAATCGTAAACTGAAACTTTTTCTCCGATAGAATAGTACAAAAGATCTAGTTCTATAGGATTTGATCATCAGTTGTATCTTCAGTCAACCTTGTTCTGAGAGTTAGTTGTCCTCCACGAGGGAACACACATAGACCAAACAATGGCTCTTTGTCAAACAATACAACGAAGACTGATTCTATATTGGGAGTCCTAAATTTTATTAAACTCAAGTGTATTTAGAGTAGGAATAAAAAGATTTCACATAAACACGTGAAATAACAATCAATGATCAAACCACAATAAGAAAATGGGAAAACAAGACTAAGATCTTTCAACCATAACAAGCGGTCTTCGAACTGGTTTTTGACCCTTGAGTTTACACTTGAGTTTAGTAAAATTTAGGACTCCCAATATAGAATCAGTCTTCGTTGTATTGTTTGACAAAGGGCCATTGTTTGGTCTATGTGTGTTCCCTCGTGGAGGAAAACTAACTCTCAACCCAACTGGTTAGAGTAGGAATATTTATCAAGTACGTGTCTTTGTAGTGTCTCAAGACCGATGGATTAACGTCCTTTTCAAGGGACAACAAGCTCAAAATTATTCACCTCCCACGTGAATAAATTGAGAGCCAGAGTGGGTATTGAACCCCGGACCTACCACTTCAGAGGTGTGCATGCTGCCACTGAGCTAACCTGCCCCTCATAGTTGTAAATACTACATCAATAGTTTGTGTAGGGAGAAGTACATAACGTAATCTGCTGCTTAGCAGACAGGTCACTGATAAAAAATTATGGAATCAATGAAAACCCTAAGAATATTTGCATTATTTATTTATTTTGAAAAAAATAATATTATATTATTAAAAAATAATAAAAATTTATTCGCATTATTTATTTATTTTTTCAAAATAAATATGTTATGGGCTATTTTTTTGAATAGATGAAGATTTTATTCATACATTATTCACTTCATTTCTCTCTATATTTGTAAATGCTATCAGAAAATAAATAAGCAGACTTTATACTTTGGTTTATAGAAGTCCATCTAGTCTAATTATATACGAGATGCAGTGTTAAATAAGTATCATTGAATAAATAAAAGAGGAGAGCATAGTGTCGTGAACGTCACCCGCATTACACAATGAGCAAGCAGCTATCTATATGCATCTGTGTTTATTTTTCAGGAAATCCTTAGCTTGAAAATCCGATTGAAGGTCATTGATACCTTATCACTCAAGCCTTTGAGTTTTTTAGTTTTGGTTATAAAGGTTCTATCAACGATTTGAAACATGATTCAAAATGGGTTTTTGTACCACTGTTTTAGATGATCAAATTCAAAAAATCTTCTAGATAAGTTCTATGATAGTATTTATTTTAAAGATTATATTTTCAAATAAAAACTAAAAGATTCCAATTAAAAAAGTTGTTTGCAGATATTTACTGTACTGTTTGTCGTGCTGTCTCTGGTTTGCGGAGAGACAAACAGACCTATTATAGGAATTTTAGCCCAAGAGACAGTAAGCAATGACCCTAATAGAGACCAGTATACAAGCTATATATCTGCCAGCTACGTAAAAGCGGTGGAGTCTGCAGGAGCTCGCGTGGTACCGGTATTTATCGACAGGAAGCTCTCCTACTACAGGTAACTTCACTGTGCAAGCATTTCATCTGGGTTATTCATGTATTAAGAACTCACCAGAATACACACATACACACACATATATATTATATAATATATATATATATTATATTATTTTCTATTCTAATATATATATATATATATATTATATTATTTTCTATTCTAATATATATATATATATATATATATATATATATATATATATATTATAGTCAGTTGGGTTTTCGACTCTGACGAAGACCACTTGTTACGGTTGAAAGATCTTAGTCTTGTTTTCTCATTTTCATATTGTGGTTTGATCATTGATTGTTATTTCAGTGTTTATGTGAAATCTTTATATATATATCATGATTTGTTTTCTTGACCCAATATTTATGTGATGTAATTTTTTTTTTTTGAGGTTTGATCATTGGACCTCAAACCTTAAAAAAAAAATTACATATATATATATTTGTGTAAATAGGAAGCAGATTTTCGTTCATGCAAATTTCATTAAATTATTTGTTTCATTAATTATTTATTTATTAATTATTATTAATTAATTATTTCATTATTAAATTAACAACAACAACTTTATCGACGAAACTCACAATGCACCTGGCTGCGGGTGTCCTAAAGAACACACAAATAAGGGCTATGGCTTGGAATTATCGATTGGAATTAACACGACAAATGTTATCTAGGAATAGTGAAATAATTAACAGAGAAAATGATTTTGGTCGTCTACAAATAATAGAAGCACTCCAGATATTGGAAAAGAAACCCTATATAAATGAACAAATTTCAAGTTTTACCAGAATTTTGAAGCTACATGTAGAGGAGTCTGTAGGGACAAATCACCATGAACTGTATCATTTAAGTTAGCATAGCATTATCGTAACCTCTCATATTTATGTACCTGTCATGCATGTCGACTGTGTAATTGTTTTTTTTTTTGTAAAGTAATATTTTATTCTTAGTTAATATGGATTTATATAGGGTTTTAAATTTCTAGCGCTAGTAAGTTTAATTAAAAATGCCCTGAGGATGGTCCATGGATACTGAAACGTTGGTAACTGTATATTGTTAACAATGAGTTTGTCAAGATAAAACATTTGGAGAATTGTTGTTTCATATCCCGGAAAACGTTAGAACACTTATTAGAAAATTAGAAAAGTTAATGATAATAGAGACTAAAACAAGGGTTCAAAAAGTGTTTAATGAAATAAATATATATATAAAAAGATTTCACATAAACACGTGAAACAACAATCAATGATCAAACCACAATAAGAAATGGGAAAACAAGACTAAGATCTTTCAACCGTAACAAGCGGTCTTCGTCAGTTCAGTTTTTGGGTTTCTTCCCATTTCTTATTGTGGTTTGATCATATATATATATATATATAAAGATTTCACATAAACACGTGAAATAACAATCAATGATCAAACCACAATATGAAATGGGAAAACAAGACTAAGATCTTTCAACCGTCACAAGCGGTCTTCGTCAGAGTCACATTTGAACTGAAACAAGTGAAATTGAACATTGGAATTTCATAATATATTTAGACGTTATATGTATTGTTTATAGAAACAGGTATCAAACTTAGCTAATATCTCTTTCTTATAGGTCCCTCAATTTTCCTAAATGACTCTCCCGTTAACTTCGTCTACGCAGTTTAGCATATTTTCTGCAGTGGACATATTTCAAAAGATCGCCTTTATCTTGAGAACATAAATAACTTCTTGAGAGAATTTGTTATTTATACAAGCAAAATACAGACAGTGCTTATTACAATTACAACAATTTTACATAGTGATTCACATAATGAAGACACTGTATAATTACTGCATATTACAAATTTAAACACTCACGGAAGATAACATATTGAAAGAAAAAAAACTACGAACTATTAGATTAGCGGTTTGAAATAAACATGTTTATATATATAAATTTCAAACACAGCAAAACACTATTTCTAGTATTGTGTATACAGTATATAAACTGAAATTTTTAAAAGTACCTTTTGTAAATAATGTTTTTATATACATGCATATTGTTAATACCACTGAGGTTAGTATGATTTATATTAGAAATAGGTAAAACCGTCATACCACGGATCATCTTACGAGGTATGTCGGTTTATTTCTAATATAAATGTTTTTATATATAGAATTTTTTTAGTAAATAAAATATAAAATAATATATAAATATAATAAATATTTATATTATATATAAATAATAATATATAAATATAAAATATAAGAAGTAATTGTAGAATCTTTATTATACTATAGTTGTCTTATGATATTGGTAGTTCGTTATGATGTTATTATTGCTTTTTTTTTGTTTGCTGTAAATCCACAAGGTTAGAAGATTTTATTCATAAAGTAAAAAAAACTCTAAGACTATTCACTTTTTGTTAGCAATAACGAACAAATAAATTAAGGCTTCTGTCTTACGTTGGGAATTGGTGTTATAGCCGCCTGACGGGTTTTGCACGTTGTGGATCTTTAAGAGGGTTTGAGGATGGATATTGTGCGAAACCAGTTGGGTGGCTGCAACACCCATCCACCAAGTAAGACGGATTTTTATAATAATATAATATTTACTAACTGCTGTGGTACTAACAAGTTGCTTACATTTCTTATTAAACTTGTCTTGGTTTGATTAATGGTAGAATTTTAATTGTTCATTGTAATATGTGTCTATATATATATATATATAACAGATTCAATAATATATCGACCGTTTGATAGAATAGGTGTGTTCTCTAATCGGGGTTCGGTCAATTCCAACGTTTCGGTTTTAAATAAAACCGAAACGTTGGCAACGAGAGTTTTTTTATCCTGGAAAATTGACTGAACCCCGATTAGAGAACACACCTATATATATATATATATATATATATATATATATATATATATATAAATATATTGTTGAAATATACCGCAGCTACGGTATTAACGACTTTTAAACTAAGCTGTTCTAGTCTCCTGACAGTCTTACGAATATAAGGTGGTAATTCCCAAACTTTATATATATATATATATATATATAAGAAACATGCGCACAATAAAAACTAATTAAAACCCGAGATTTTACATTAATTACTCAAACAATTTTCAAGCAAAATCTATTTCAGGGATATAATAAAAAAAATTAACGGCGTTTTGTATCCCGGAGGTTTCTCTAACATGAATTCTACAACAGGGATCACTAGAAGTGGAAAGATCATGTATCATCTAGCCATGAAGGTAAAAAGCTATAATTGAACATAAAAGCAAAGTTTATTGCTTTTAAAGGGTCATACTCATGACCCTTTGTGTCACTCAGAAATTATAACAATAGGTATTGAAATTAATTCACTGAACATGATTGACAGGGATAATTTTAATTGTTATTTATTGTTATTAAGGCGCGGAAACAGATTCTTATATGGCCCAAGCTTTTGATATAGTATTCTTAACTTAATTCAATATATATATATATATATATATATATATATATATATATATATCGTATACATCTATACATCGTAAGTATATTTAGCAAAAGAAAAATCATTTAACAGTAAAAAAATAATTTATTTTATCATATAAATAAATTCGAGTATTGAATCAATTCGAGTTATATATACAATGAAATATATTAAAACAAACAAACTTGTAAATTGAAATATTCAATTTATTTACCTAACATAAAATAACATTAATGGAAGGAATGTGTTTTTATAATATTACCTTAAAACATTCGTATTTTATCTGACAGTTGTGTTTAAGTTTATTTCTAAAATTATTCATTTTTAACCTCTAATGTAGTAATTTATTATTTATTTGTTACATGTATTTATAATACATTTGCAGTACGGTCATCAGCGAGCACGCAAACCTCTGGGCAACTCTTGCTCCATGCCTTTATTTTATTACTAGTGTTTATATTTTGCAATTTTAAATTAATTTTTTTTGTTACATTTATACATAGTACATTTTCACTACTGTCATCGGCGAGCATGGAAGCAACTGGCTACTTTGGATCCATAGCTTTTTACTTTATTACCATTGTTTATATTATTCAAATTTTAAATTCAAACATTTTTTTGTTACATTTATTTTTAATGTATTTGTGGTGAGCACGCAAGCCAGTGGGCTACCCTGGCTCCATGCCTTTAGTTTAGTACCAGTATTTATCTTACGTAATTATTACATTAAAAAAAATGTGTTTGTTGTATTTATATATAATACATTTGTACTACTTGTCATCGGCGAACACGCAAGACATTTGCTACCCTGGCTCCATATTTCGGAATATAGTGATAATTTTCTTTTATTTAACGTTATCCAGGATAAATAATATATATTTAATTTCAGGTCTCTATCTCAACGGGAAATGAGTAAACAGAGAAACAAACCAACAAACAAACTCACGATTTATATATATATATACATTATATATTAATAGAATAATTAAGTATATATTATTCTATATATATATATATATATATATATACTTTATATAGGGAGATTTCCTTAAAAATATCAGCAACAGTATTTGAACTAACAAAACACAGATTTTAAAATATTAATTTAAGTTATATCTAATATCTGTCGCAGGTCTTTGCTCATATCAGTCCTTAAAATATTTTTTTCTTATCACTGATTTATCTACGTTGAGAGATTGAAAACCACTACGCTAAATGAGGACATGCGATTTTTGTAGGGTTGTACATAAGTAGAGGAAACATAGATAAGAGATCAGTTTGTTAGTAGCTAAGAAAAATAAGTTTGAACCACTGAAACTTTTAAGGATTGGTCAGAAAAGAATGGCAAGATAGATGGTTCACATTCGGCTTAAGTGGAGTGTTTATTAGGACACGTGGGAGGTGGTGATAGCATAAAGGATATTGTACAACAGGAGATAGACTTTTTATCTGATATCGGATGAAAGTACAAACTATACTAGAGGAATAAAATGACTATTAGAAAAATATAGCAGAAAAAAATTATAAATTTAGTACACTATACCCAATTAGGCTTTATTAACAAATAGGGAAAATATATTTAATCTGTTTTTGCTGTAGCCAAACCCAATTTTTTCAAATAATATTACCTACTTTAGAGGTTGTATATGACGATTTTGGGAACTTTTAAATAAAAAGGTACAAAAGAATGCTTTGCTGGTTTGGTAAGGTGGCTTGAACGAAGTTTGAATTCAAGTCGTAAGTTTGATTTTGTTAGCACTGCAATGCTTGTTTTTAAACAAATTTTGTATTATAGTTTGTAAATGGTGTTATAACTGCAACTCTTGATACATCTATAAAACGAAAATGACATAAAAATTTTTTGATGATATAGCAGGGGCCAGTAGTGTTGGTTGGGAATATTCCTATTTATATATTTTATCTCTGTTTCGGGTCAATAGGATTAAATCTTCAACCTGCTAGTTAAAGTTACTCTACCTACAAGAGCATTTGACTATCGGCAAAAAACTAATTTTATAAGAAGAATTTAGGACTTCTAAAGTATAATAGTGTTAAAAATTAGAGTTGACGCATCTATAAAAAAAATATAGAATCATATGAAAGTAAGAGGGAAAAAATTGTAAAACTACTCTTTGAAATCTCATTCCTATAACCCCAACGTAAGATATTTAAAAAAAAAATAGTCTTGCAAAATCCACACATCAATTTTAATTATACTTCTCTTGACAAAAAAAGAGAAGTTGTTTGAATGATCAGTTTGTAATATACAGTAAATTTTACACTTTAATCAGAGAACTAGTTTTGACGGACTCAATAACTATAAATTGTAAAAATGAAGTTGTATTTATGTATTGCCCTGAGAACAGGTTTTCTTTCATTTGCAATTCTCCGTGCTACAGGTGTTTCGTGATTATCTAATGTTTATGTGGTGGTCTATTTATGTAAGTAATTATTTTCATTATCGTTGACAGTTATGTTCTTCCGCCGTTAGCTTTGATGTTTTTCAAGAACATTATGCAAGAAGGAGTTTTTGAAAAAATACTTAGTTTTCTAATTGTATGTATTGGGATCAGAGTAGCTAAGTGGTTTATGTGTTTTCTTCTGATTTGGGGTTAGCTATCAAGTCTGGTACTTGATTTATTCTTACGGGAGATGAACAAAATCTGATCAATGCGTCCCTTGGAGAGGCCAGACACTCCTCTTAATATACTTGAGTTAGATGAAACTGAAGACTCCCATTGTGGAGTGTTCACTGTGTAGTATCACAAAGACAAGCCTTTGCCATATGTGAGTTCTCTCATGGAACGGCAACTGCAACTTAACATAACCATAAGGTGTTCAAGGCAAAAACAAAACCAGACTGTCACAATTACGCTATAGACGCTAAAAATTCTGTTCATTGCATTCTTTTATACTAAGATATAAATACATTTCTTCTGTTTTAGATTAATCAAAACGGAGGACACATGCCTTTATTTGGAGTTTGTGAAGGTTTTGAACTTCTATCTATTATATCAAACAATGGGAAAAGTCCATTAATTTATTGTAATATTTGGAATGAAGCCTTACCACTCAACTTTAAATTGGGCTTTAGATTTGGTTCTGTGTTCAGCCGAGCTACTGATCGAGATATTTATGTCTTCAAACACACACCCAGTACAGCACACTTCCATTAGTTAGTAAAATTATATGTTCTCCCCTTAATCTTACTTAAAAACTGATTAACAGCGTTAATGATGTCTTTTATCACACATAATAAACAACTGTGATAAATAAAGAATGCGAAGTAACGAACATATTGTTTCACATAAAAGATTTTTTCCATTATAGCCTACTGATCATTGATAATATTATATTTACTTATATAAAAAGATTTCACATAAACAAGTGAAATAACAATAAATGATCAAACTACAATATGAAATGGGAAAACAAGACTAAGATCTTTCAACCATAACGAGAGGTCTTCGTCAGAGTCAAAAACCAAACTGAGGTTTGGGTTTTTGACTCTGACGAGGACCGCTCGTTACAGTTGAAAGATCTTAGTCTTGTTTTCCCATTTTCATATTGTGGTTTGATCTTTACTTATATATATGACACTGTACAAAAAGCATTAATATAGTTGCTCAAAAGAGTCAATTAAATCAGATTATAATGTACATGGTTATAATTATAATTATAAATTCTAACAGTTTATGGATAATAGTGCTTATTACACCTGTATAAAAATATAATAATATTAATTTTATTCTAATATTACTGTTATCAGTAAAAGTATAGTCGGATCAAAGTAATAGTTATTGAAATAAGATCGTAACGTGTCCTATGTATTTGACAAGTTAATATTTCTGTTATGAATAGTTATTTCTACGAATTATAAAAAATCATTTCAACTGAGCTGTTTTTTGATATTATAAGATTCAGATCAATGTCAGCACCTACTAGCGTGCAAAGCCGTTGGGGTTGGAAATACTGAGTTTATTATATCACGCTCAACGTCAATGTTTTCTTATTGGAGTTCTAAGAATCTGTTATCACATGTCCTAGAGATTATGTAAAGCCCTAAATCCTTTATAGCGATTTCTCCTAAACATAAACTTGAGTATGCCACATTCTGAGACTTCTAGAGTTAAATGAGTTTAAAGAAATTAGTTAGCTATTAGCAACTCAGATTTAGTAAGGATACCATTAAAAAAAATCTAATCATATTAATAACATAGGGAATTTTATTTTGTTTCAGTTTCTGCTTGACTGAGAACAAGTTGATGGATTATGGTTTGAACAATTTATGGCGAGTATTGAGCACTTCAAAAGGAGCCAAAAACCCGTCTCCATTTATCTCAGCAATGCAAATGTATTCTGCTCCAGTGTTGGGCACACAGTTTCATCCGGAAAAGCCTGCTTTTGAATGGCTCCCTTGGCAAAACACACCCCACGACAAACAATCCATTGACGCCAACAGAATCTTCTACGACTGGTTTATAACTGAAAGCCTTAAAAACAATGGATCATTTGAAAGCTACGATGAATTAAAAATGAATCTCATCTATAATTACAGCCCTAAATACACTGGACTTGAGAAACTCTTCAACGTCCAAGACTACTACTTCAAAGATCCTCCGTTCGAATCATCCATAGACGAAGCGTCTACTCCAGAATGGCTCTTCGACACCAACGCCGTCTAATCCCTTCACACCACTGCAATTAAAAAAAAAAGTGTACAAAATTCAACTGATCGCACAAAGATTGAGTATAAATGATATTAAAATGGTTGGTAGTTTGTTGTAGAATTCTTTATTTTTGATTTCAATGAGCACGAGTTGTTTCAATATTACTTTATGGAAAATGCCATCGTGTTATCTATATACGTTTAGATAGTTACTGTCGATTTAACTGTATTTACATATATCAAGGCATTTTCTATCAAATATGACTCACAAGTAAAAAAAAATGATACATGCATATTGTTAGTACTACTGAGGTTATTATGATTTACATTATTAGTATGAGAAACCATCGTACCTCGTAAGATGATCCTGGAGTTGTTGGAGCACTTGTCCACCTTCTAACCTACTCCAGTAAGTTAGTTGCGATAGAAGATGGACAACATCCGAAAGTGCTCCAACAACTCCAGGATCATCGTACGAGGTATGACGGTTTCTCATACTAATAATGTAAAAAAAAAATTATAACAACAGGTCTAGCCCTGTTCTGGGTTCAATATCAAATGTCATCAGTAATTGGACTCAATAATAATAATAATAATAATAATTTTTTTTTTTTTTTCTGGGGAAAGGAGGTGAAATGCATTTACGCACATTGTGCTGGGCTCCCATATAAACCAGACTACCATCTAAAACACCCCCCCCCCCCCTTTTCTTCTTGGACACTAGCCTGGGACTGTCTCCCACATTACCTCTGGCTAGGTCATTCATTACCTTACGAAAGGCATCCTTGGATTTAGAATTAGTCATTCCCTTCTAAGTGTCTCTTTTTTGTAGAGAGGATACTTTTGACTAGGCCGTCTACCATTATCCATACATCAGCCAAATAATAATAATAATAGTAATAATAATAATAATAATAATAAATAACAATTAAAATGTTAGTTATTGTTATTAGTTAGTTTTATTATTATTATACTGTACTAATTATTACAGTATAATAAATAATGTTAATAATGAGAATCATGCTATAGTAAATCATGAAGATCATGTTGTAACAAATATTGTCCAGTCTTTACTAATTGAATGCAATGGGTGAAATAGTATAGTCGTAAATATTAGTAATTGTTTCTTCAATAATGAGTCTTATTAATGAAAGTAAGAATGTCTGCCAGGGTTGAGCAGCAGCTGAGAGTGTTTTACTTATGTCTTCCTGAACTCTTTTTTACCCTGACTTTCACTTTCCTTGCCCTTTACTCCCTTTAAAATACCTCGCCTCACTGCCTCACTTCTCCCTATCACATCCCATGTTATATTGTTGGTTTCAGTTTGTAGGAACTTTATTTGCCTGAATGATACTAGCCTTATTTTAGAATATATATACACCCAAACTGTTCTTATCTCAACCACATGTGTATATAGTTTTCTTTACTTAAGTTTGGTTCAGAGCTAAACAATTCTCAAAAAAACACCTTTATGCTAGCATTTTGTCTATATTTCTAGATATCTTATTATAAATTAATTATAATAACATATAACTTATTTTTTCATGTTATTGTAGTTAATTTTGCATTATGTAGACCTAAAGATGTATGTAAAGAAATATAGACGAATTGATAGCATAAATCTAATTTTTTGAGACTTGTTCAACGGTGGACAAATTCTCAATATATATATAGATATATAGATATATATATATCAAATAACCACTAAAAGATCCTACAAATTTTCTCTATTTAATTTACTACTTTTAGCTCTGATATCCTTGATTATAGAATCAAATATGTTTTTTATATGCACTTCTTCGTATTAGTATATGATGACAGCTAATCTTTTAAGCATGTGGTATTGTAGTTGGAACCCTAGTACTCTACAACGACCTCCTTTTGACCTAGGAAAGTTGAAAGCTCATTACAGACAGTATAGTTAAGTGTAGTTATTTAATAAAGTATTTAATATAGTTATAAATAGTCATTTAGTGAAATGTGAGTTTTGTTTCTTTGTCTCTCCAAGAACGTCTATGTCTATTTTCTTTTATATCCATGTCTCTGATAAGTTTATTGCGGAAATTACCACCAGCTCAGCGCAGACTTCCTTGGCAACCAGAAAGAAATTTGTAAACGCTAAAATAGCTGTGACATACAATACCACTCCTACATTGATATATATAATATAAATAATTAGAAGAAATATAGTGGAAAAATGAAAGATTTATACATTTTTAGAACTCAACCGAGCCTTTGAATGTTTGGTATTTGTAAATTAAAACAATGAGAGTTTCCAACTACCTTCCTAGGTATACTGTCTGAAATCCTTTGTGATGTTTAGTTTATATTAGACGTGTCATTGTACTTGATTAGAAGTTTGTGCGAATCGTGGCTTTTGTTTTGAAGCAGTCTTTTGACTAAGCACAATGGCGTTGACAATGCTTGCGTAGGGCATTGATGAGTTGAAAGCGAGGTTTTTGCCGTGGCTTTAACAGTGAGGAATACTTTTGCTGCCACTTGGTGGAGATGGAAGAGGACAGAGGTGGTAGCGTCTTCATCGCCACCGCTTTGTGCCTGTGTCCTGTTGGACAACAGTGTCACGCTTGGTCGCTTCTGGCAGGACTCTTTGTGTCTCAGCTGCCCTGTTACTCTACAAAGAACAAGCTCGACGAAGCTGTCAAACCCACCACCATACAAAGTGCTTTACCTACTTCCTTTTCTTCAAACTATTCCATGCTGACACCATTTTTTATTGAGTATCAAACTTCAATCCTGTGTAGCTTCTTTATCATTGTTTGCCCCTAATGGAGTGGCACCTCGGAAAACTGTAATCTAATAGAAGTACATTGCCATTTAAAAACATCTAATATACTTCTTCTAAAAATATATAAATCATTATATTGATATTCTTTTTTACTTATAGATAATTAAGTAAACATTATAAGAACTAACATCAATTAATATTCACATTTTTGCTGTACTTGGTTCTACCTCTCTACTCTTCTGATGCTGGTTTTACAAAAGAATTGTGATCCGGGAGTGTATTTGAACTCTAGTTTGTTTTTACAAACGTTTGGATGGAGTTTTTATCATTGTATTATATATAATTAACTTACATTCAATATTCAACCCTTTTTAACGGTCGTCCTCAAGAAAGGAAGATGAGTGACAAGAAGACGAAAGCCTATGGATATATATTCTTATATATATAAGAAAGAGATACTTTTTTACTGTACTCCTTTCTTTTCCCAAACATCTGTTTCTGGACATCTGTCCTTTCCTGTGCTTTCACCCTTTTAAAATACCATTTATCCCTCCCACTCTTCTCAACCCCTCACCAGATGTTTTCTGCATCTAGTGTTTTAGTTGGGTTTTTGACTCTGACGAAGACCGCTTGTTACGGTTGAAAGATCTTAGTTTTGTTTCCCCATTTCATATTGTGGTTTGATCATTATATATATATATATAAAACAGAAGAATTTACATGGAACGAGCATGTTATAGTACCCTCCACGGTACATATAAAAAAATATTATCAAAATCGATCAATTTTCTAGGTTCAAATAGAATTTTTGGAGCCAACGTTTCAAACCAATGTAAAAGCTTTTTGAAAGATCTACAATTCAAAAGAAATAATAAGAATTTCAATAATAATACACTTATCAACACACTTGACTTGTTATAAATTATGAAATGTTACAAATGTAAAATTCCAGAGAAAAATTGAGAAAATGAGGAACAATGAATTATTGTAATGAATATGAAGAGGAATGGTATTTCAACACATCTATATAATATTAACAAGGACGGTTCATGTTTACTGATACTACGAATCTAATTTTTACTAACAATATAAAACTACAATAACAAATACAGGCATCTAATCGTTTTTAATTAATTTAATACATCTGAGAAAGTAATATTCAAATTTTAACTGATTCTCTTTTATTAAAGAGAATAATTATAAGGCAAAAATATCATAGTTTTATTTATATTTTCAAATGTGGTGCATTTTGTTTTATTACTTTACAAATGTATTATAGGTTACAAATATAAACATGTGAAGTATAAATCAACCTATAAATTCACAAAACAAAATGTTGAATTGAAACTTAGATTTTGTAATACATTGCCTAACAATATATAGATTTATAGTCGGTTTTTAAATTAATATCGCTTCTTTTCTACCTCTCTTTCTGCAGAACTCCAAAAATCTTAAGCAAAACTAGTAAAAAAGAATTATGTTTATTCTAATTGGTTTTCAGAGACTCTTTTACAGTAGTAACTGGATAGTTGTTAGTAAAAAAAAAAACTTTGGTAATAACAAAAAAAAAAAAAGAAGTTTGGAAATGGCAGCAGTGGGAGAGGTGAGTTGGACAGGGGATTGAAGAGGCAGCCAGTACCTTGTTTTTTCCCTGCGTTTTCATTTCTTGAGGATCCCAGGTAGAGCAAGGCTATTATAGTGCGTGTTGGCACAATATCGTCTTCCCAGGGGGCCATCGCTTTGGAAAATGCCAGCCAGACTGTATTTGTGACAGACACGTGGGCTATAACTAGCCAGTCTTTGAACCTTGGTCTCTGTCAATACCAATTAATCCTTTCAATCAGAGACTTGTTATTTTATCGCTAAATTAACATTTTCTTTTTAGTTGTATATTTTTCTTTTATTGTTATAGAACAACATGCTCCACCAGAAGACATTACATGCATTAAAATCTTCAGTGGTATTCAATAATTCTTATTAAATGATGATAATGCAGCTTAACAATTATAATAATTAACAATGATGATAATAACGAAATATAATATCATGTTAAATATAAATTAATATAATACTAAGCAATAATAATGATCACGATGATATAAAGCAATACTACTAACAAAATAATAACAATCAATGATTATAATTGGACATAATGGTAACCGACTACATAATAATCGCGACTACTCACAAACATAATACAGGCTATTATACTGTTCAATTAAGTAAACTTAAATATCTTTCCACCACTTTGAAGGCACCGACTAGGCCCTCGTCCAACAAAGCTGCAAACTGTGGGGGCCACGCACCTCCGGCAGTCACTACTCGTCTCTCCAGCCTGCTCCTCTCCGAGTTCAACTCAACGCAGTCGAACAGTATGTGTTCAACTGTTTGAGGTGACCTGCCGTCGCAGTTACACCCTGGAGAGTTAACAAGCTTCAGGCGGTGAAGATAGTGGCCAAATCTTTCATGCCCTGTTAGAAACTGGTTAAGTTTCTAATCCACTTTGAGGTTTTTATGCGTTCTTTGTCTAACAGATGGTAAAAATCCAGTATTAAATCACTAAATAGAATGTTTATGTAATCATTCAAACTTAATGACTGGGGGTACGTTTCTTCATTATTAATTTCTCCAGTAATTGAAGAGTTGAAAATCATAATGGTCTAAGTAACAAAAACTATTTTTTTTAAGAAGTTGACAGTCTTTGTATATATCAGTCAGAATGGTAACTTATTTGCATAGACCCTTTTGACTGTGTTACTTGTGGTGCTTAGTAGTAGTAATGTACAACAGTAGTAGTAGATATTATTGAAACTACAAGGTAAAACAAAAATTAGTACTTAACACAGTTTTGATTTACAAGTTTTCTATGTTTTTAGTGTTATTCTCTTTAACCCTTTTAATGTGTTTGTCTAAATTTTGATATATTCAAAAATTATAACAAATATTTGATAATGTCGTCAGGATCAGCACTGTAGATGCAATGTGAATAGATAAGAAAATAATTATGTCAAAATACGTGCGTAGTCATAAATGTTCCCCAGAGACTCTAATAAATATCGCATGTAATCGTTACGCGTCTTATATAATACCATATAAGAAAATTTGTTGCAATGTTGTCGTAACTCTTCAAGTGCTTTGAAAGTTACTTGACCAGTAATCCGAAATCCTTTGCAACAAACTATAAATATAGAACAACATACACTTAGAATATCATTTTCATATTCTATTCTGTTATGCTCTTTCTCAACCATAGTATTCTAGGATATCCTATAACATCAATTATTTTTTATCATAAATGAAATACCTTATACAATAAAAAAAAAAGTCAAATACACATTTGGTTGTATTTACTTCTTTTTTTAATTTATCAGCTATATTTTTTTATTTATTTATTGTTAACAGTATTAGTTGCTGTATTGGAGGCCAGGCTAGCTCAGTGGTTACGTGCTCACCTCTGAACTGGTAAGACCGGAGTTCAATCCTCACCTGGCCCACGATTTACGCGATTCACGCGGGAGGTGAATAAATCTGAGCACGTCGTCCCTCGGAGAAGGACGTTAAACCGTCGGTCCCGAGCCTGTACGATGTCAGGTACTCGTTAAAGATCCCTACTCTAAATACATTTGAGTTAGGCAAAATTTAGGACTCCCATTGTAGAATCAATCTTCATTGTGTGGTATCACAAAGGGCCAATGTTTGGCCTACATGTGTTCCCTTGTGGGACTGCCACTGCAACCTAACCTAGTTGCTGTATTTTTATATTTGTTATTATAATATTTCTTTTGTTTATTGCTTTTATATCATTGATATATAAAAAGATTTTATTTATTAGTTAATTCAATTCGTTTTATTGAAATTTATTAGCATGATGTAATTTAACAATTATCCTGTTTAAATATAGAAATTATTAACAAATGGGGTAGAATATTATCTTAGAAAATCACGATATGATTATAATTCGGAGGTGGTTTGAAGAAATATTTTTTTTATAATATCATTTGAGTGCACTAAGTAATTTGAAAATTTTCAAGTTGCAAAGTTATGGCTGGTACTTTAGCTTATTCATAACTTAATTAAATGGTGATGTACTTCAGCAATGTATGTAACCATATTCAGGTCATATTCTTTTAATAGTTTTTAAACGTTTTAATATTTATTGCAAAAAATCCATTTAGTTTATTTTAAACCTTTTTAGATTGTTTGTCAACAAACAAATGAATAATAATTCTAGTAAACACTCCATGACATAACCTTCTGTTAATTAACCAGTATCACACGCAGTCCTTAGTGGTAAATTTCTATTACTTATCTTAATGTGCATCCTTGACGTACTGCATAAAAACCATTATGTAAATTATTAACCTTGTTGCAAAATGCCCCAGAAAATGGGAGAAAAAACAAAAGGTAATTTCATTTTGTATAATTTCTTTTATTTAAAAATTAAGGGAAATTTGCAGCAAATTTAAATGAAAATATGACGTAGTTTTATAGTTATTACAGCTGGAAGAACTTGGTTGATTTCTGACCTAATATTTTTGAGAAATCGCGACTTAGAAACATTGGTTTTGGGTAACTACGAACAGACTTTTCACCATCCATAACAAGATTTCACATAAACACGTGGAATAACGATCAATGATCAAACCACAATATGAAATGAAAAAAAAAGACTAAGATCTTTCAACCGTAACAAGTGGTCTTCGTCAGAGTCAAAACCCAACTGAGTTGGGTAAGAGTCAATAAGTAAGTCACTAAGTAAGAGTCAGTTGGGTTTTGACTCTGACGAAGACCTCTTGTTACAGTTGAAAAATCTAGTCTTTTTTTCCCATTTCATATTGTGGTTTGATCATTTATGGGTGCCATGTATATTATGTTTAACATGAATTAACATAACAACAACAATGTCATTTAAATCTATTTATCACGTGCAAAATATCCAAACAGTAGAAACAAACAAGGACTAAATGATTTAAACCCATAATTTTCCGTCAGAGTGCAAACCACAAAAATTCGTGTCATTACTAAAATACAATTTCATATTAAGCCAGTTTATTCAAGAACTATACTTTTCTATTGATTTATTATCAGCTTGTTTGTTTTATGTCCTTCATTAATATCAACTTTGAAAAAATTACATTGTTAATGAGTTCTCGAAATAAGCGTTTCCTTCAAAATTGATGTTTTTTATAAAGTATAAAAGAAAATATATCCCATATACAATTATTCAAATTATTGAAATGCTGCTTTTGTCAAGGAATATATAAAATAACGAGTCTAAACAATGGAATAATCGAACATATATGGATATTGAAATAAGGCAGTTACAAAATGTCTATGCTCCCGTTTTCAAGATAACCTCATTTAAAGTGAAACCTTGATTCAGGTGATAAAGTTAATTACTTTAGAAACGCTTTAGAATTAAGTATTGATAAAAGAATATTTGGTAGAAGATAAGGACGAGCTATATTTATCGATAAGCTCAAATTGTGACCCTATCATAGTTGGTCATTCAGGATATTCAATCCTATTTGGGCAACTGATAAAATTTGAATAATTGGTTTTGGTTTCGAGTTTGCTTTTTAATAAAGTGAGGGGTTTTTTTAAAATCATCTATGGTTATTCAGTAAGTAACGACAATTTTAAGAAACTTAACCCAATAACGGCATATGCGATAAGTTGCAAAAAACAAATGTAATGAATATTTTATTGCACTGTTTTAGTAATTTAATGTCACAATAAACGGAATTGACCTGCAAGAGATTCCATTTATATGTCTGCTGTGTGCAGACATCAAGCGTTCTTGTTTGTATCAGAGTTCAGTTTACCATGTACATTCGTGCAGCACACTGTAAACTTACTTAAAAAGGTCATAAACAGTGCACACTTTAGCTGTTTCATCAAACTAGACCACTGTGGGCGAATCACTTACATAATTGAATAACTTATAATAACAAGCCCACAAAACTTGAAGTAAATCGGATGGATTATCGGATATAACTATGGCAAGTTATAGACTTACCATATCTGGGAGTTAGGAAACTTAAGAGACAGAAATAGTTGAAAGATGTGTCGCATACCTAATTTTTTTACTGTATTTTTTTCTAAGCACTTTCGAATTTTACTCAATTTCCAAGAACTGAACTTTGAGGTGAGCAAAAAACTAAGTCACTCGAGATATATGATATATTTATTAGAAACTCATATGTTTAAATATTCGTTGTAATCAGAAAGAAGAAGAAGAGTTAAGTTTCACCAGTGAACAGAGATTTTAATTTGGTCCTATATTTTTTCTCCCTAGTTGTGCTTGACATTTGTTGAAATATCAAATTTTTGTGTCCTTTTATTCTTTGATACTTATTTTGATGTCCTCTAAGATCATTTAATTTAATATTTAGTAGATGTATATACTGAGTTTCCTTTGGTTGTTTAGGGTTGGCACATAATTGAGGGGTTCATTAGCAATGTTGTGATATTTTTCCGTAGCGGGACTCGTTGGGGGAGTCACCTCTGTTGTTATATGATCATAGTATGCTGGTTGTTAGTAAGTCCTTAATGACTTGTCTAGTGAAGTCTTTGAAAAGACTATTACATTGTTGAACTCGTTGGGGGAGTCACCTCTGTTGTTATATGATCATTGTGGAGGGCTCACAGTTTATAAATGGATTGACAGATGACATCAGTTTCACCCTAAGACTCTTTGGTTCATTGTCAATTGTTTGCTATATGATTAGGTCCCTCCTATAGATTGGGTGGTCATAATCGTTTTGGAAAAATAACTGGATGGCTAACACTCTTAGCAACGAAAATTTAGTTCTTATTTCAAAGGTTTTAAATAAAATGCCAACATTAAGTATGTAATATTGAAAAATTGTTTGAATTTTTAAAACAGACGCATTGTTTATTTTTTAATCATCTCAAAAATAAAAATGATGGAGGAAGTGAACAATTTTTTGTTTTTGCGTTTAAACTTCAATGATTGAAGACACATGGAGTGTGGGCTTTCAGTTGACCACTTTTGACAAGTTTTTTGGAAAATGAGTTGGTAGTTTTTTTTTTTTGCGGGAGGTCTGCGGATGCAGGAGAGGAGCATGGACGGCTAATAGGTGGGTTGTCACCAGGCAGGCGTCACCTTGTGATGATCCCATTTAGGCTGGAATTAACGCCCCACTGGGCCGGCTCCGGTACCTGCCGGCTTAGGGTCCAGTTACACCCCCTGCCTAAACTTCAATTATACCCTCTTATAGCATGCCGCATTCCCGCAACTCACTCCACACCTGCCATCCACAAATATTCAACATGTCCTCCCTTTGTATTAATTCCTTTTAATATCAAATTTTACTACTGAAATATACAGGGTGTTTTAATTGTTAAATTTAAAAAAGTCCTGTTTTAATTTTAAAATAGTATTTTAATAGTTTTTAAATGTTTTAATATTTATTGCAAAAAATCCATTCAGTTTATTTTTAACCTTTTTAGAGTGTTTGTCAACAAACAAATCAATAATAATTGTAGTAAACACTGCTTGACATAACCTCCTGTTAATTAACTAGTATCACTGGGAGTCCTTAGTGCTAAATGGTATTTCTATTACTTATTTTAATAAAAAACTTGGATAAGTAATTATGTCCAAATAATAATTACTTACATGTTTAATTATTTAAGTAATAATAATTAATAGCTATATATATATATATATATATATATATATATATATATATATATATATATAATAAGTAATAATAATAATTTAAGTAATAATTAGTAATTACATGTTTTGTTTAAGTTGCATATTATATAGTTATAATTATAACTTATAGACGAGCACCTAAGCCACTGAGCTCCTGTGGCCCATTACGTTAAGCTACTTTGATGTATTTTAAATTTATATCAAGAAGAACTTTCAAACAGCACATCTGAAAACAAACTAACTTAGTTTTGTTTTAACAAAAAGTCACAAACTAAATTTGGTAAGAATTACCGAATTTCAAAAAATTCGGAAATTTTCTTCATTCCGAACGCATACAATCTCTATAAACAGACGTATTGTTTATTTTTTCATCATCGCAAAAATAAAAATGATGGAGGAAGTGAAAAATTTTTTGTTTTTGCGTTTAAACTTCAATGATTGAAGACCCATGGAGTTTGGGCTTTCAGCTGACCACTTTTGACAAGTTTTTTAGAAAATGAGTTGGTAGTTTTTTTTTTTTGCAGGAGGCGAGGAGCATGGACGACCACTTTATACTACAGATTATCGGGCTGTAGTATAAAGTTCGTAGGTAGATTAAAGTTCGTGTGCATTTCAAAAAAAAATGTATACCTTTATTTGTACTTGCGATAAAAATAATCTCCAAAAAGAATTAAAAAAGTAAATCTATATTTTTTAAGGTTTCTTCAAATAAAATTTTCAGAAGATTAAAGTTATATAATTATAGAATAATAAATTAATAAACATAGAAGTGTTAAAGCATTTACGAAAAATTTTCTAATTGATACAACAATAAAATTAATGTTTTGATTCCAGTCATTTTTTTCTATGTATTTTTCTTCCAATATTCTTGAGACTTTTGAAATTAATGAAATTTGAATTATAACTGAACAAAATAATAAGAAACCTGGTTTCTCATGATCCATCTCTTGGGTCTTCGATTTGATGAATGTGGTCCACATTTTTAGCACCCCTTAATTATCCTGTAAGGTTCGCAGCTTTGCTTTACAAAAATCTTATAAATTTTAGCCACCGACGCTAATTGGAGAACAACATTTTTTTTTTACAAATAACTCATTTTAAAAATGGGATCTACAATTTTGCTAAAACCATATGAGTATAGGCACCATTCTTTTATGATTACATGATTGAAAGTGGAGATTTACTAATGGTAAGTTATTGTTTTCAAAACTAGTGGTTTTTCATTTTTTATCGTTCATATTTATGAGCTTCATCATCCGCATTGTTCGGGTGAAACTCTTTTCATTTTGACCTATCAGCTATTCTAGTTATTGGCGTGCGGTGAAAAACCGGATTGATTAAAGAGCGATATCCTAAATGTTCAACTAATACCTGGGTTAAATATAGTTAATGGGTTAGTTCCACTGAGGTTAGTAATATTAGAATTAGTAATAATACAATCTGTCATACCTCGTAAAGTCTCAGAAAAGCTCGACCGGTTTCGGGTCCGTCTGGATCCCATCTTCAAGAGCACCTAACTCTTGCACCTAAGAGAGTTAAATGCTCTTGAAGATGGGATCCAGACGGACCCGAAACCGGTCGAGCTTTTCTGAGACTTTACGAGGTATGACGGATTGTATTATTACTAATTCTAATAATACCTGGGTGCTGTAAGCTTATTGTCCAAGAAATAGCATGTGCTACATTTTTTATATCCAACATGAAACATTTGGGGTTAACGGAAAGATTTCTTTATAAATATATTTATACTACTAAATTTTGTGGCTGCTAAATCCAAAGCTAATATCCAAATTAAGTTGGTCAGAGGCATTCAAAATTCACTATCACTAAACATTTTCTCTGTAATCCAAACTAAATTTACATAATAAATTATATTTTTAACCACTAAATTTTAAATTCTATAAATACATTTTAGAGGGGGGTGAAGTTGATCGCCTGCACGTGGTGCCCCCTGCATAATCCAAACGATCAACCGAGGTTTCGCCTAAAGTAGCAACAAATCTAAAAGAAACACTTTAGATTTGCATAATTTATGAAATTAAAGTCTGACGATTACCTACATTTAGGTCTAAAGTTTGTTAATTTAGTTATAGTAATTAACAATTTGTTTATATAATTTAAAATTTAGTTACAGGTGGTTAAAAATAGAGTTAATTAGGTAATTCTAGTTTGGATTACAGTGAAATATTGTGTTAGTGACAGTAAATTGCGAATGCCTCTGGTTAGCTTAATATCTGAAAAGGTAGTAGGTACGTTATTTTGGAGGTAACTAGCAAAAGATCAATGCAGAAGCTGCTGCGAACTTTAATATCTTTCGACTAAGAAAATATTTACTGCCTACTCTACAAACATAAATTTATTCATACAAATATAGAGGTATAATAGACTCTTAGATTTATAGCAAAAGAGTATTTAAGAAATACATTCCAAGATCTTCTATTCGTTCAAAGCGTGAAAATAGAGTGTTGTATGAGGAGAATTTATTTATTTAAATCAATTATATAAATAAATGAAGGATAAACTGTGGTTCAAAATTATTGAGTATAACTTTATATTTTCAGATCATATTGCATTTGTTGCATACTTGCAAAATTACATAGGGATCCGCAATGGATTATTGGAAAGAGTTCCTGCCGTTGTTATCGTAGATCCAAAATCGTAACTGGTTTATCCATGATTGTTATCTGTAAGATATTGCAAATATCAATGTCGTCCCACGTAGAATGCCTTGTTCTCCAGCCGATATAATGTAAGATATTTAAATAATGATATGTACATCTAATATATAATTTTGTTCGTCTGTATGTTTGTATGTCCGTTTGTCCTCTATGCATTCCTCACAGACTTGACGAATCTTTCTGAAATTTTACATGTGGCCACATGTGGTAATAAGGAAGGTTTTAGGCCACTTTGCAAAGCACCATCCCCCCACTGGGAGCCCACATCAACCATAGACAAAAACCTTTGCGCATCCCTGGCTTACACTAAGGGCTCCCAGTGGGGGGATCCCACATCAACCATAGACAAAAACCTTTGCGCATCCCTGGCTTACACTAACCACATTCCCTTAGTACAAGCCTAAAACGAAAAGTGTGTGTGTGTTTTGCTAACAAAACACACACACACACACACACAATAAGTAGTTTCACATTGTATTTAAGCAGAAAAATGTAAATAATTAAATACGTTCCCTTTCTTTAAATTAGCAACACTGAGAGAAGGGGACTATTTTAAAATGAATTAATTCAGATGGCATTGATTAGAGGAACAGTAGAGATGAATCATTCTAAAAAGGCGCCAGTTATACTCCTAGTTTAGTTCTCCGCGTCATTCCAAATATCTTTAAACCTTTTTATTGTGTTAACCATTTAATTTTTTAAATAACACTTCAATTCAAACTTCAATACTTAAATAATACTTCAAATAGTAAGTACAAATTCCTACTTAGCTTTATTTTTATATTTTTAATGATTACTTAAATAGTTTTATACTTGTCCGATTTGTTGACATGGATTTACATTGACTTAGAAATGTTTTCAGTTAATCGACTGAAATAAAATTGATATTTAAAGGTTTAATAAATAAAAAAATTGAAATACTTTAATGAAATAATTTGAGTTATAAAAAGAATAAAATTTTTCTGTTTAAAAAACCTTGGAACAGCATTACACTTTTTGTTTTCATCTACATATTCTTGTGAATAGCCAATATTTATTTTCAGTTTATGCCACCTAAGAAAAACACATTGGGCAGAAAATCCCCAGCTGCCTTGAGAAAACAACTCCAGAGGCAAAAAGAAACTGAGGAGCAAACATCACTTCGTCTTCAAGACCAAAAAGAAAGAAGTGCCCATTTGAGAGAAAATGAGTCTCAGTTGCAAAGGGAAGAGAGACTTGAATATGATAGAAATCGGCACGCCCAAGGAACACTTCTTGAAACACCACAGAAACAATCAGAAAGACTTCAATCCATGAGGACAAGTCTAAAGATGAGAGGATGAATCTGCAGTGCAGCAATCTGTCAGACTTCAGACAGAGAGATCAAGGGCTGCTGAAAGGAGAGAAAATGAAGCTCCAGAACAGAAGTCAGAAAGACTTCATTCTATGAAAAAGAGCTATAGCCAGAAGATAAAATGAATCTGTAGAAGCTAGGAATCAGAGGCACCAGCAAGACCAAGCTAGAATAGCTAATCATCGCAATCAAAAAGTTAAGGACTGGAATTTAATGGCTTTTAATTATGATCCAACACATAATTATGCCAATGAGCATTTTGTAAAAATAGGTGGTATGACTGTGAAGTGCAAAGTATGTGGTGATTTAAACTGGGACCGTGAATCTGAAGGAATTTGCTGTTCAAAAGGAAAAATTAGAATAAATCTCCTTAAAGAACCTCCTGAACCGCTTAAAGGACTTTTGATTGGAGAAACTCCAGAGTTCAAACATTTCTTGAGAAACATTAGAAAGTATAATTGTGCCTTTCAAATGTGCTCCTTTGGTGCAAACATTCATGATGAAGGTGGGTTTATGCCCACTTTTAAGATTAATGGACACATTCACCATAGGATAGGATCTCTATTACCTCTTCAGGAAGATTCTCATCAGTTCTTGCAGATTTATTTTGTGGGTGATATGACACAGGAAGCCCAAAGAAGGTGCAATGTAATTGATGGAGATCATCAGACCAAAAGGAGGTGTAATCCAAATGATGAACTTAAGTTTGATTTGGTATTGAAACTCCAAGAAATGCTACACACCAAAAACAATTATGTGAGAAGTTTTATAAGTGCTTTAGACAATGCCCCAAATCTAGAATTGAAATTAGTGATAAATGCTGATAAAAGGCCATCTGGGGAACATTCTAGGAGATTTAATCAACCTGAATGCAATGAAGTAGCTGTGATAATATCTGGTGAACAGCATGGAAAAAGAGAGTTCAGACTTTACTTCTGTATTAAAAACAACTTACTTTTATTTAAGTCAGAGTATGCCTCCAATCTCTGCTGGTCAAAACATCAGATGTCTCCAGCAGAATGAAAAGGAAGTATTGATCTAAAGAGTTTAGATAACATACATTTATAATTGATGGTAATCTAACCTTGTGATCAGTACAATACGTTATAGGCAATGCATAGTAGGGCGCCTTGGTGCTCTCAACTCTCTTTAAAATATGAATGTCTCATACAGTTGTCTTAAATATGATATTGTATATCTTTGTCTAATTATGAAGAAATATATGTTAGAAATAAAATATACTATTCTGTCTATCATTTCTTCTCTTTATTCCCGAGCAACGTCGGGTACTTCTGCTAGTAGCTCCTAATTGAGTACGAACTTGAAAAATTGAAGATTCTTTAAAAATTTCAGATTCCTTAGCAAAATCCGGGTCTTTTGACACAAATTTAGAATCAATCAGATTTGATTATTTAAGATCAAAATTTATCATTGAATGCTTGTTTTGATGGTTAGTAAACTTTTACACTACTAGTAGTAATTACATTTAAAACAATGTATTGCTTAAAATACCTTTGATTATGATAATTTAAACTAAATGTTGAACTTTCAATTTAGTATCGAAAGAACTATTCAGGGAACGGAATTTTATATATCACGTTTTAAATCTTTTGAAATTGTAATAACACTAATTCAGTTTTAGAAAGCTTTTCTTCTGAAGTGGACGAAGAGAAGGTTTATATAAGGACATTCATTAGATTATCTACTTGTTTAGGAAAAAGAAAACAAATCTTTATGATTCGAGACGATATGGTTTAGTTGGTTTAATGGGGGGGGGGGGGGGGGGGGCGCTTGAACGAGTTGGTATTTCCTAAGTGGGAAACTTGGCGTAGAAGTCGTAAAGAAGGAATCCCAATGAGGAGGTGGTCGAGTCGTGGGAGCCGAGTAAGCCTTGTTTAATTTCACTTAAGTTGACCTTTTATGATGTGCCTCAGGCCGGCGTCACGATAAATATGCTAATTTGAAAGGTGGAGAAAATCGATATGCAAAGAGGACTGGGAGTTTGTTCTGGCTCAGCATCGCTCTTGAGTTCAGATCACGCACCTGCTTCATAGCCACCTACTGCTCTGCATGCTAAGAAATCAAAGTAAACACAACTATTGTAATAACCAAACAGAACCAAATTTATTATCTTTAATAATACTTCATTACTTTATTATCTTCATTACCCACCTTGTAATGAGATATTGCATCACAGAATGCGTGTAATAATTGAGCCTTCAAGGAAGGCAGAGGAAGCCAAATCAAATTGAAGTTTCTAGGTGCAAAAAGGAATCCAAGAATATTGCAGACCTAAAAAAAAAACAGTTAAATAAATCAGTTTTTGATTACTGCAATAGTAATTAAAAAAGTGAAATCAGTGCCAACATTTATCAAGGCTACTGGACATCAGCAGGAAATAATATATTTAAGTCTAAACCACAGTAAGAAATCAGAAAAAAAGACTAAAATCTTTCAACCGTAACAGTTTATCCGTCAGAGTTAAAAATGATATTGATGTTTAAAAAATTAATCTCACTTGATATTGATTCTCACTGATATTGAATCAGTTATCAGTTTGGACTCTGTCGAAGACTGCTAGTTACGGTTGAAAGATCTTAATCTTTCTTTTTCTTTATTCCTTACTGTATTTTTGATGTAGATTTATATTTCATGTGTTTCTTGTAAAATATTGGCATATAAATATATAAAAAATTCACATAAACACGTGAAATAACAATCAATGATCAAACCTTGTTTTCCCATTTCAAATTGTGTTTTTATCATTGGTATATATATATATATATATATATATATATATAATCTAGGAGGTCTCAGAGCTTATTTTTCTTCATTCTGATTCTTCCTACGACGTTTTGTCTCATATGCATATCTTATGTGTTGCTGGTCTGAATACTGGGCGGTGACTGAGTGTCGGCTTGGCGAGTAGCTGGTGGTTGGTCACCTAGTAGCTGCAGTGTGCGTGAAACCCCCGTGTGTTGACGATTAATTAATGGGTTGTGCTTCATGATTTTCATGACTTCATATATTTGCAGTCTGGCTGGATCATTAATTTTCTTTAAAATGATGGTGTTTTGAACAAGGTCCTGGCGGGTGAGTTTTCTTCCATGTTCCTCAGAGGTGTGTCTAGCGATGGCTCCTGCTTGCAAGTGCATTGTCAGTCGTCGTGAGAGTGTGGTCGATGTCATACCGATATATTTTGAATTGTCTGGGAGCTCACAATCTCCGATATTGCAGTTATATTCGTATATGACATTGGCCTTTTGCATCTCCGGGATGACTGCATCAGGGCTATTTTTCATTATCAGGTTAGCGGTGGTTCTACTTTTATAATAAATATGGACTTGAAGACGTTCATTTTCGTTATTACATTTAACATTCCTGCGGATAATTTGTTTCAACACTCTCTCGTCTTCTTTATACGCCTCTGTGTATTGATTCTTATAGTACACCTTATGGACTGTGCTACTTCGGTCGATTGAATGTATATGAGACAAAACGTCGTAGGAAGAATCAGAATGAAGAAAAATAAGCTCTGAGACCTCCTAGATTATATAAAGAAGAGTAAATAAATAAATAAATATATATATATATATATATATATATTGTTAACAGGAAAACAACGATTCAAAAGGACAACAAACGTTTCACGAAGAATCACAAACAGAACTAAGGAACAAACAGACTTACTGTCTCAAAAGTCTGTTTGTTCCTTAGTTCTGTGTTTGTGATTCTTCGTGAAACGTATATATATATTTAATTGACATTAATTATTAATTAATTGACTTTAATTGACATTAAAAAATAACAAAACATGTAGAAATTGTAAGATCTTGTAACCTCTTATTTGTTGCCTAGATGTTTTTATTTTATTTGTACTCATTGTGCTATTATTTCATATATTTTCGTTATTATTAAAAAAAAATAGGTCTTAAATCTACCGTTTTTCTAAATTCTTGTTTAAAGTAAATTCCTCTATAAATTATACATTAATCATTATAGGCCAATAAGTTTATTGAATCACGGGTACACTAGTGAATTGTGTATTTCGTATCTGACTAAGAAATTTAGTAGTTACTCTTTCTTTGCAATAATAATACTAATGGTAAAATAACATAGATGTATATTATTGGAAAATGACAATAAAATGGCAACAATTCAATTTTGCTTAAAAGTGTGTTGAAAAAGAGAGCTTTTTGACCCTTATCGATTGTAATGAAACACGGCTTTAACAGAATTCCATTTCAAGCGGTAGGAATCATGGGTGGAGATCTATAAAATATTTGTCTTCTTTTGCCGCAAACTAAACAAAACAATCTACCTGGTGCAACAAGAGATTTGCTCAGCTGGAAGAATCGTTTATCCCCTTCTCATCTGGCCTTTGCCAAATATAATAGGCTCTCCAAATAACTCAATATCCGTCTAGTTATATTCTTTTTTTAAGTGTAACAAATGAAGGTATCTTTATCTCTCATGAATTCTAAGACTCCCAAATAATTGCTTTTTCCATGGAAAAAATACTGCATAACGGGCAACTATGTTGACCTAACCTCAAACAATAATCTATTTAACATTTTTTATTCATGTATATAATTGTATGTACATTCTTATACAATTCATAATTATATACTTGTATTATGTAAATATGCAGTACATCATTATATATAAAAAGAATCTGTAAACATTTTTTTTTTTTTTTTTTATTGTCAGAGAACAGCATGCTCCACCCGAAGGCACCACACGCATCAAAATCTTCAATGCTACACAACAATCTTCATCATGCTATGCAAATACAGCTTAAACAACAACAAAATAACCACAATGACAACAGAGCAATTGCCATCAGAGCACACAGATAATACAGGCTATCATAATCAACCCAGTAAATTAAAATATCTGTAAACATTTATTTTAAGGACTTATGGTATGTTAAATATTAAGTTGTTTGATGATAATGGTTAGTAACAAAACATTTCAGAAAAAACAATACTGTAACCTCAAAGTTACAATTACTAACTTTTTATTGGTTAGTAACAAAGCTCAGAAAAAGTATGCTATATAAACGCATATATTAGTATAAAAAGATTTCATAATAACCACACGAGACAATAACAACGTCTAAAACACAATATGAAATCAGAAAAAACACTAAGATCTTTCAACCATAACAAGCGGTCTTTGTCATAGTTTTCTGATTTGTTATTGTGGTTTGGACGTTGATATATGAGTATAAATAGTATAATAGATGTTTTTAAACATGTTATATTTCTACTTTGTTTAAAATTTAAAATTTGAATGATTTAAATCTCAATCACGATATTTTAATTAATATTGGTCACCTTTATCAAATTTTACTACGCTGATGGAACAACAGGAATTAAAGTTGATTAATGATGCAAAGAGAGGAATGAATATGTAAAACTAAAATGAAATTATTACATAACTATTCCAAGAAGGTAAAATAATAAGAGTTACTGGATGTATATAACGAAAACATAAGTGACTATATATATATATATATATTGGTGTACTGAAATTAATACATAAAAATGGATATTTAAGTTAAAATATATGGGTATATTTTGGAGAAATGTTATAAGATAACAATTTTTCAGAGTGTGACCTTTTAACTAACTTTATCATCTTCTTAAAGTATTAACTGAAGCAAAATAAGTACAGAATAGTTTGAAGAGAAGACTTAAGAACAGTAACTTTCCACACCTGCTTGTGTTCTCGGTAAACCTCAGATTCACTACCACCGTCATAAGGGAATTGTTAGAATATGACCTTATCACTTCACAACACATTTATTTTACTACCACACTGCTATACTAGATATATTGAGCAAGCCAATAGCTTTGCAATTAACTAATAGGTGTTGGCAAGAAGGTCCACTTGGTAGCCTACTTGCCAGACCTTTCGTCTCTCCACACCTCCCATTAACATTAACCAATAGTTTTTTTTTTTTTGCTGATTGTATAATGTTTCCATATTTCTTTGGCGGCAAAGTTCAAAGTGTAGTTAGAATATATTAGTAATTTTTACCACACTTGATCTAGAGAGATAAACTCCATGGACTTGTTTTGTATGCTGTTTAGGTAAATCGACCTAAAAATGAAGATTTTGACGTCTCAAGATTTTTTTAGATTTCGTAGTTTGTTTTGATTTTGTAGTTTTACAATCTTTATAACTCTCTGTGCAAGTGCAAACATAACTCATATACTAATATACTCTGAAGTCCACAGTCTAACGCCTTAGGCGATTCATCGCCATAAAACTCCTTTCTTCAATAACTCCTCTTCTTTTAATACAACATGAAGTTAATATTAATCTGCTAAGTAGTCTTAGAAGCATTGCTATTAATGTTATATTGCATTCCTTACTCATTCCGCTTATATTGGTCATTATGTAAGCTCTGTAACCTTCATGCATATTACACCATATATTCAGGTGACAGTTATTATCCTTTTCTGATTAATTTAATAAAACTTAAAAGGCAGTCACATATAGGTAATAACAATTAAATTTCGTACAAATTAATTAAACTAATAAGCAGAAATGAAAGGGTTAGTTTTTTTTTTTTTAATCAAACACAGCTGTCGGACTTCTATTGAACTCAGCCACTTTTAAACAGACACTTTAAGTGTTTCTGTTTAGTGTTGTTATTTTTATTGATCTCCTAGCTATTGTTTTATTTTTGATCTCCTAGCAGGTGATAATTTCAACCGTTTTCCGGCTTTTTGTTTGATCGGTGATTCTACAGATTCTACAATGGGAGTCCTAAAGTTTGCTTAACTCAAGTCTATTTCGAGTAGGGATCTTTAACGAGTACCTGACATCGTAGAGGCTCAGGACCGATGGCTTAACGTCCTCTCTGAGGGATGACATACTCAGATTTATTCACCTCCCGTGTAAATAAATCGATGGCCAGGTGGGTATCAAACCTTGGACCTACCAGTTCAAAGGCGAGTATGTTGATACTGTGCTAACCTGCCCCCTTTCAGTGTTGTTACTTTAGCCATACTGCATATCAGAGTAGTAGTACAAATTAATGTGTTTAATTGTGTCGCGAGGTAAAAGGTTTAACATTATATTAGATGTAAGGTAATGCAGGGAGTGCTATGGCCGCTACTTCCCCCTTCAAGCTTCTTTTGAGCAAGTACTTTCAATTGCCATATTTCATCATGTAGTTTATTCCGATATAACAGATTTGCTTTTTTCTTTCACTAGATGCTTTTTCTGCCATTTATGATCGAAAACATTATTTACTATTGAGAAATGAAAATAAAATGCAAGGAAGCTGCAAGAGGTAGTGTTAGCTGAAGAAAAGGTTGGTAGAGCTCTTAACCAGACAGATTTTAGAACTTTTTTGCCATTTAGATGCCTCTATTACATAAGAATACAATTTATTTTGCGTATTACTGAATTTAATAATTATTTTTTTTTTATGCTTTTTAAATAAATAATGGAATATTAATTGAGAAATAACACTGAATGTCACAATGTATTGCTGGTGGAGATTGTGGAGACAAGGTAAAGTGAAAATATGTTGGTGCAATAAAATTGAGGTTTAAAGAGACTCACCTTAAGGAGCTAGAACTGGAGTCACAAGCTTTGATTTATGGCTAATACTTGCCGTTTTATGTCTGTGTAAACTTAAAGAAAAAAAGGTGAAAGCAATACTGGGGCTTGTAAATTGATGATTTTTAGCTTGTAAAATATGACACCTATGCATAAGCCATCCCCCTCTCTTTTCTGAATGCAACTTGCTGCCTGTGGTGTTGAAACTAGAAGGACACATCGTTACAAGCAAAAAGAACTTTCTCCCATAACCTAAACCTGATGCGTATATCGTCAACTCCATGCCAACTCATTTCAATTCAGAATTCTCCTTTAGTTGTAATATAAGTCAGGTTTTCTTTCCTTTTCTCTGACATACAGAAACCCATAAAAACAAGTACCCACTAACTCACCTCGTTAATATTTAAAAAGTCAACTGCTGTGTAAATAAGAAATTTATTTGAAAAAAAAAATATTGATATGAAATCCAAAAATAGTGTTTTATAACATTTATTTCTATTTAATTAAATTTGAAACAGAAATAAATATAAATGGAATCAATACGTTATTACTTTTTCAATATTTTAACCCTCTTAATGGTCGTCATCCGGAGAATGTGTGGTACGAAGAGGACAGTCAACTTATATTTATAGCATACATGACTACTACTAATAATAATATTAATTTTTTTTTTCTTTGGGTAAGGAGGTGAAATGCATTTATGCACATTGTGCTGGGCTCCCAGTAAACCAGACTACCAACTAAAACACCCCCTTTTCTTCTTGGACACTAGCCTGGAACTGTTTCCCACATTACCTCAGGCTAGGCCATTCGTTCCCTTACGAAAGCCATCGTTAGATTTAGAATTAGTTATTCTCTTCTAGGTGTCTCTTATTTGTAGAGAGGATATTTTTGACTACCCCGTCTACCATTTTCTACACATCAGCGCTATCATTTTGGTCATGATGGTTTCTGGTGAGAATATACCAATTTTCTTCACCAAATCACTTCTCTGGCCATTCCATTCCTTACATACAAAAAAAGTGTGCTCCAAATCGTCTATTGCTGAGGAATACAGTCACCGATAATTAATATAATATTTAATTTGTTCTATTGTGACTACATTTTTTGAAGAATTCTTTCATTAAAGGACTATGCGAAAAAAGTACAGTCCTTTTAAATATTAATAATTAATATTTAAAAAATTAATATAAAAATATAATTAATTAACAAATTATTAAAAAAATTATACTATTCATATAATTTAAAATTAATTTAATTATTAAAGATATAAAAAAAAAAAATTAAAAATGAAGCATAAAAGTTTAAGATGTTTCTTTCTTTGTGACAAGTAATTATGAATTTTTGTAATGAAGAAGTGAACATTTTTGAATTAAGACTTGTTTCATCCTATTTATTATAGGTCATTGTTTAGATAAGTGAGAAAATGTTAAAGTTGGTTGATCGACATTGAGACTGCTGAAGCAGTGAAACAATGTTGAAGACTGAAATATTTGTTTTAGTTTTGGATATATTTGAATAAGATAAAGGAGATTTTAGTATGTGTATAAGTTCATTTTGAAAGGAATATATAACTAGTATTTCTTGTGGGATGTACATGTGTAATTGGGAGTTGGACAAAGACATGGATGTTGGCTCTTTGTGTTGGTGCTTTAAGACGGTGGAGATGTTTGAAAGCCTTGGTCCAGGATTACGGCCCAAGTCGGTAGGAAGAGGCAGATGGCCGTGTCCTAATCCAGAGGATGAGCTAAACAGCCTAATCCAGACCGCTTTTCGCTGAACAACCTTTTCACCGAGGATACTTTACGACTCACTGCTTCTTAAAGCCTTTCCAACTAACCAATAACCCTAACTGTTTGAGAACACCGTCTTACAACCCTTAGACTTAACCAATTAAATTCATTCTACGTTTAAAAAAATAGCTACTCTTTAGAGCAAATTCAAGTGGTGCTTAGCAGCAAAAATGAATTGTCAAAATGAATGTTGAACCCCAACTTGAGTGTAGTAAACTATTGAATGGTTGTAAAAGTATCACCTAAATACTATTCATACTGTATAGTTCAAATTGCTATTTATAATTTAATACACTTAAACCTAGTTTTTGTATTAAGGATCTTTTTTTTGTTGATTGACTTTATTTCTTTCTTAAGAAACTAGTGTTAAGTGTTACCCACTTAATGTACACACTACAGTACTAGCGTTAGGTAATAAGGTGAAAATTAGGTTTTATTTTATTTAAAGAGTACATGACAATGATTCTCAGAATTTTTTGGTTATGCCATACCAAATTATCTTTAAAATACTGATGGTTCCTTTGATGCAATAACAACTATTATCATTATTTTTTGAAGCATGAACTATAATTCCGTTAAAAAGAATTTAAAGGCCAACTTGGTTATCCAATAGAGCATGGCATCAATGAGTGATTAAAAAAAAAAAAAATAGACGATTTTCTTTTCTATTTTCTATTCTAAGAACAGCTAAGACTTCTGAGTAGAACTGCAACGAAAAAATATAAATTATATGGAAAAATCCTGATTGGTCTAATGTGCTAGATGTTTGCCAGCCTGTACCTAACCATCAAGGCAGACACTTTTCTCCTGATGACGATGGTGGTATAAATATTGAAGTGGGATGTCAGTTCTTTGGGGTAGTAATGAAGTGATTAAGCGCCTCTAACACTCAACTCCGACTTTCAGCCTTCACGAGGATACCCTGTTAACCTGCTATATGCAGAGACAAACGAAAGAGGAGGAGAAGGTGATCAGGGCTGGGCCTGACCATCTTCGTTTCACAACCTTCCTAATCCCCAAATCCCCTCCTTTTATCCCAGCCCCAATCTAAGGCTTTATGCGATCCGTGCCGAAGGATGGATGACACAGGGGTTACTGTATTATGAACGGATCCTCAAGGGTACCAGGCGACCCCCTTGAGTAAACAGCCTTACTCCTGTTTGAGGTGCTCTTGCGGAGCGGACAAAATACCACCAATAGAGCTTCAGGGATTTTTCCCTGTAAAGGAGAAGGAAGTCCGGAGACCATCCTCCGAAAGCGCAGAGGGTACAAAAGCGCTGACTAGTGGGAACCAACCTCCCACAAGTGCACCCAAAGACCCGAGAAGGAGAAAAAAGGTACTTTTCTTCCGAAACGTAGGAAGCCTAAAGGGGCATTATCAATGATGGTTTGTGCAGATTCTCGAATAGGAAGAAACACCGTTGCACCTGCTGACTGAATGTAAGGCAACTTTCCTGCACAGAGGTAGGTGCTTCGGGACACTCAACAAAACCATAGAAAAACTTTTACCGCTGGACCCAGCAGAAGGGCTGAACTTCTTTTAGGCGTTGAAGCTAACTGCTGGAGTACTTTAGTACAAAAGGGGGAAGTACAATAATTTTTTTTTAAGATGCAGTGTTATAGTCACACTCAAAAAAAGTCAGTTTTTTCTCTCTGTGTTTCTAAGTGTTTTAGTTTGTAATTTAATATACATATTTCTACGTTTAAGTTTCAGTAAAAAATTTATAAGTTATACTAAACATTGATCAATTCAATTGGTGACTCTGACAGGAAAAGTTTAAAATTGTTTGTGATCAAATGTTTCAACCTCTCACGGAGTTTCTATTCTTCGTATAATATTAATTAATCTTGCTTACGTAATGATAAGAAAATAAATTGTTGTTAGATATTCTACATATATATCTAAATCCTTCCTTTAAATGTTTAGTATTTCCTTATATATTTAAGTTCGGTTGAAATGAGTTTCTTAAATATATTAGATTTAAGAAACAGATATTTATCCATCGAGCTTTTTTTTTTGCTTTCTTCTTTATCCATTCATCAATTGCCTCACTCCTTTGTATTCGCTTGTTTCGAGGTACCTATGTGAGAGGTAACTTATTTTTACTGTTTTCATTATTAATTCTTGACACGTCAGTATATCAGACTGGAATTTTTCTTGAAATCAGGAAGATTGCAATCAATGTAATCATTTATGATTAAAAAGTATTTGTGTAAAGTAAAAATTATTGTTTACTGCAGCATTTATTAGTATTTATTAGTAGGGAACATTTTCACTGGAAGACCCAATTTTGTGTAAAATATGATCACAAAACTATCAAAGAGCATCAAACGGTATGGTCAGTAGTGCGCTCACAAACTTACCAACTACCCTCTAACACACCCACCCAAACACCATACACACACATATATATAACTTTAAATTACACAAAGCACGACACAGAAAAAAGAATAAAAAGAATACTTACAGAATTTCACACTCCGTTCTTCGACGTGGGGAAATCTCTCTCACTTCGTCCTCGCTTCTAGTCTACTCCTGATGACGAACAACAGTTCGAAATATCGAATTCTGTAAGTGTTCTTTTTATTCTTTTTTCTGTGTTGTGCTTTGTTTAATTTAAAGTTTTATAGTCCTTGTGGACCGTTTCTTATATTTAGTATATATATATATATAAAACAAGATTTCACATAAACACGTGAAATAACAATCAATGACCAAACCTCAATATGAAATGGAAAAAAAAAAGACTGAGATCTTTCAACAACAACCAGTGGTCTCCGTCAGTTGGGATTTGACTCTGACGAAGACCGCTTGTTGTGGTTGAAAGATCGTAGTCTTTTTTCTCTTATTTCACATTGTGGTTTGATCATATATATATATATATATATATATATATATACAAACAAACATACACACACATACCGACATGCTCGAAAAAACTTAACAAAAGGGTCAAAAGATCAGTTTGGTGACACCAACACAAGTAAATCCGTGCAAATATCGAGATCGAATTTTTTCATTATTATCATACTTTACTGATAGTAAAGTAACAAGGGAAGGGAGAAAAAATAATGAGAGTAACAGAAAATTCCAGAGATTATCAGTGAACTAGAGAAACAGTAAGGAGAGTTCCTGAAATTCAATTGTTGTTTATTATAAAGAGAGATATTAAATGTGGCTTGATGGTTTTGGCTTGTAGTTGGGCAGAGCGGAAAGACGAGAGATTACTGCGGGCAGGCTTTAAGTGGAAGACGGTCACAGGCAGGTACTCGTGATGGTCGTTAGCGTCGCAAGGGCAGGTGTCGGAGTAAGCCAATCACTGCCCCCCTCCCATCATCTGCCTTGATTGTTTCCCGAGGGAAGCCGCCTGCCCTCTCTGTTAAGTCAATATTTGAGTTGTGCCATAATTACAGACCCGGCGTGTTAGGCATTACACCATCTAGTCGCGCCAACAATCACCCCTCCGAAAAAGAGTCGAAGAAAAAACGAAAACCTTCTCACCTATCAAACCACCCTCCGGCCTCTCTCACCTTAAATTTCCATCTTCTCGCGCTAGAAAAAACCAACACCCCGTCTAAATTATACTCGGCTTGAAAGCATTAGTCTCCTCTAGATAAGTATGCAAAGTGTATACACAATTTGTGTTTAATCTCTGTTTAAAACGCTCTACAGTTTACCCTTTATTAACATTGAAACAGAGTTATACACTTTATCTTAAAATCACTCAAACCTTTTCACATTAATATTCATAGTCCGTAAAAACGTTTCCTCTAAGATAACTTTTCTTCACTAACCATCTCCTCACTAAATTAATTATATTTCGAAGACGCCTATGTGGATGGGGACACTTCATGCTCCTTAAAGAGACCATGTATTTGGATATAAATTCTATATCCAAAGAAAAATAATTTCAATTATTAATTTGAGGTTAAACAGTTGTTCAGTTGGGAGTAAATTCACAGTAGAGTTTTTCAATATGCATCAAGTCTTTGATAAAAGGTACTTAAATGTTTTATAACAATGCTATAAATTGAGCAAAGATGAATTCGTTAAGATTTTAACGTACGTACATGCTAAGCGTCACTAATTAGTTTTATTGAACAGTATTAAGTTAATTTTGAACAGTGGCACTCCGAGTGTTTTTGATACCTTTGTCATCTCTTTTGATTCAATCAAAATCAAGAATGATTATTAACAATTGATGCATACCATAAGGCATAATGATATGCTCCACTGGTATGTTCAGGATATGTTTGCAATCAAAGATTGTGAAAAACACAATCAAAACTTCAGCAACAGAAATGTTCTCATCGACTTTATTAAAATTAATTTAAATAATTAAACATTTTTGATTGAGGAAAGTTTGTTACCTAGGGATAGCCAAATAAGTCACTGACATAATTGTATAAAATCGTTCCAAAACTAAAGACTTATTCTTTCAGACTAATAGTATTATAGACGAATAATTTAAATAATTTTATTAAAATGAAGTTACGATTCAATATAATATCAATAGCTATAACAAATATATAATTTTGATATAAATTGTATTATCGAAACTATGTTTACATCATTTAGATTATTATCAAGATTAAATGAATAACAAAATCGACTGCAATTTTTTTCAATTAAATCAAATACCCAGCTTCTTCTTTAAATCTTTATAAGCTTCAATGACTGAATGCTTTTAGCATTAATTGAGTTTGCAACACAATTAATTAAAATACATGGATAATTTAATTGTATTTTTGAATCTTGAAATTACCTCAAAAATATTTTTTAACATTAATCACCAATTTAATAAAAGAAAGTTTAGAATAATGTCCGTCATACCTCATAAAGTTTTCGGAGAGCTCGACCGGTTTTGGGTCCGTCTGGTTCCCATCTTCAGGAACAACTGACTGTGTTTTATTTTTTCTTGCAACCTACCTTAACTTGTTATCTACATTGTTGAATCAGTGTTGTCTGTGTAGTTAAATTTTGGTTTACATGTTTGTTTAATTGTTACATTTCTTTTCTTTTATTTCTTATTTCATTATCTATTTACAGTTCTTTGTGTATTCGTTTGAATGTTTGTAGAGGTTTTGTTAAAATGTCTGTTTGATGGTTTGTCTGTTCATTTATTATGTTGTCCGTCATTTTATATTCATATATTTCTATTTCTTCTTTCATGTTCATTCGTTGTCCTTTTTGTCCTGTCTATAGTAGGTCCATTCTGTTTTCCATGCTCTCTGGGTTATGTCCAAATTTGTTTAGGTGGTGTGCGTAGTTTGATTTGTTTGTATTATTGGTGTAGTCCTTAATGTTTTCTTTAAATCTGCTTTTTAGTGTTCTTCCCGTTTGTCCTATGTAATTTTTACCGCAGTCTTTGCATTGAATTTTGTATATTCCGCTTTTTTCAAATTTATTATCTTTATTCTCTATTGTGTTATTTGTCATTTGTTTTATAGTATTATTCGTTTTATAACCTATTTTCAAAGAATATTTTCTTTGAAGGGTCACAACTTTTTCGCTAGGTTTACCTATGTAAGTTAAAGACGCGTACCTGTTCGTTAGTTTTGATGTTGAACTGTTATTATTATATTTATTTCTTCTTTCGTTTTTTAGTTTTTGTATACTTTTTCCTTATACCCTTTGGTTTTTGCTATTGTTTTTATGGTATTTAATTCCTTATTACATTTAGTTGGATTCATGGGTACGTTTAGTAATCTATCAATCATATATCTATACGCGGATGTTTTTTGTTGTGGTGGGTGGAGTGATGATTTATGTATAGTTGTGTCGGTGGCAGTTGGTTTGCGATATATTTGAAAACTGAGTTTATCTTTAGTTTTTCCTATTGTTAAATCTATGAAGTTTAGTTTATCATTTGTTTCTATTTCGTGGGTAATAAAAACAATAGAAAAGAGTTGTTATAATTAAACAACTTGATCCTGTTGTTTAATGTGTTAAGATAATTCTTTATGTCTATTATATGTTAGTTACTAGAGTTATTGACTATTAGGAAGGAGTCATGAACATATCTGCAATATTAAACAACGTTAAATTTTGACTTTAGAACATTTACACAGACCTTTTCAAGTTCTTGGAGGAAGATTTCTGAAGGTATGGCAGATGTTGGATGTCCCGTTCCTAATCAGTCGTTTGATTTGTAGAATTCTTTGTTGAATCTGAGGTAGTTCTGTTTGAGGGTTGTTTTAGTTAGTTTTATTAGTTCTTCTGTATTACTGTCATGCTCATGTTTATTGGTTGTTAGTAACTCAAATATCAAATTTGGTGATTATAATTTTTTTGAGGTTTCGGTTAATTTTCTGAAATATTGTCCTAAAGGACTGTTTCATGTTTTGAATTATAAATACATATATATAATAGATTCACAAAAAGAACACACATAAAAGAGATAACAGAAAGTCACTACTATATTCCGACTGTGTCGTCATCAGGTGGAGAGGTAAAGAAGTGAGTCATTCAGAAGACAGCCGACGGGCAGGGAAATTCTGAGTGTCTTTTTCTGTGAATCTATCACAGAAAAAAATAGTTTATTTATTAGTCTATTTTTCGATCATGGAATCTTTTCATTTAATTAGTATATATATATATATATATATAAAGATTTAAATAACAATCAATGATCAAACCACAATAAGAAATGGGAAAACAAGACCGACCATACATATATATATATATATAAATGTATATATACCAATTAAATGAAACGATTCCACGAACTAAATAAATTATATTGACACAAAGAACACTGAGAAATGAAACAGAAACTCACCACCACACTTCGATGTTCTCGTCATCAGGAAGACAGAAACATCGATTTTTCTCGAGTTTCAAAAAGTTTTTTTCCCTTTTTCCCATTCCTTATTGTGGTTTGATTATATATGTATATATATGATTCGCGCTCCGTTCTTTGACGTGGGGAGATCTCTCTCACTTCGTCCTCTCTTCTAGTCTACTCCTGATGACGAAGAACAGTTCAAAATATTGAAAATTCAGTAAGTGTAATTTTTATTTCTTTTCGGTGTCGTGTTTTGTAAAATTTAACACACACACACACACACACACACACACACACACCACTCACACACACACTCACTCAAACATGTACATACACAAAACGTATCAATGATCAAACCACAATATAAAAATGGGATACAAGACCATATTATATCTTCTTTTTCTTAGAAAAACCAACCTAGTTGAGTTTTTGACTCTGACGAAGACCGCTTGTTACGGTTGAAAGATCTTAGTCTTGTTTTCTCATTTTCATATTGCGGTTTGATCATTGATTGTTATTTCACGTGTTTATGTTAAATCTTTTTTACAAAACATATATATAAGTTTAACAATTGTCATAAGAATTTTTATGCAAAATGCATATGTAATATACAAAGAGCATAGATTTTAATTGAAAGTAAAAACATCTTATATCTTGGAGTCGTCCGTTCGTAATCTGACTGTGAACTGTGGCAACTTTAGTAGAATCTGATTTTGTATTCACATCAGCCTGTAGCGTTAAATTTTTAATAAGTTCGGTTGACAATTAAATAATTACATAGCAAAGGTAATTAAAAGAAAGACATGTTGAGGGATGGGTGGGGTAATTGTTACACGATTAGTAAGCCCCTGTGCCACTTTGACTGCTCTCATTAACACTTGGTCACTGTCCCTCCTTCAGAACATCGTTAACAGTAATTTCTTTCAACTCCTCATGTTATCCCAACCAAGTAATTTATATGTCATTAGAATTCCTCGCCTCCTCTAACAAGTTGATTCCATATTACAAAATACTAATTCATCCCATCATTAAAACTCAAATTTTCTAAACTTGTTTTGATTTCAAATTGTATTTTAATTGAATCAAGATGATTCTAATATTTTTTATTTATTCTTCTATACCAAGGTATCTATTTCCATGTTTGTTTATTCAAGTAATATTTATTTTTAATCTATTTTATAACCAGTAATTAAAGTTTTTTTATATGATTCGTTCTACAAATTTTATGTAAAACAATTCTGACCTGTTGGACAAAGATTGGTTTAAATGTTTTATATTTTAGTTCATTATTCAATGAAGCTAACTACTTCGTAACTATGTAAAAAAAAGTTAAAATTGTTTAGAAATATGTTGAAATAAACCAGTAAGTCTGCAAATAATTATAATTCAAGAGAGATATGGCCTGGACAGATTCAACAAAAAATTAAAAATCAGGTGGTCAATGTAACAGTGTTAGACTGGAATTGTCCATTGCTTAAATTTTTGACAGATATTTCTTGAGAGCTGTTTCTCTAGAGATGGCTTGTATTTGTCACAATAGCACTGGTACATTCATCTTCGAAAAAATAGGACTTCTTAAAATCGCCTGGAATCCCTTAAATCCCTCTGGGCGAACTAGGATATCTTCAGAACTGGATCAACATTAATACGTCGGTAAATTAATCTCGATATATACCATATTATATATTTCAACATGTATTTTTTTTATTCTATGAAATTCTGTAGGAACTGTCCTCTTTAGATGAATGAAAAATTGATTCTTGAGAAATGTTGTTATAAAGTAATATCAATTTTCTATTGTTTTATATAAAAAATGACTGCATTAAATTTATGCTTATTATGCAAAAAAAAAAAGAATTACACCTGCAGCTTTAACAATTGTTTTTTGAAAAATTTAAAAAGTAATTCAACAGCAATTATTTTGGAGTACTGGTTACAATTACAACAACAATTATATTTATAATTTCCTTCTTTAGCTTAAATATTTAATTAGTAGATTGACTCAAAACAATTCTTAAAAATCAGTTTTATTTAAAAGATAGTGTAAATTATAAAACATAACGAACTGCCCAATTGACAGAATAAATCTACTTACCTAGGCTGTTTGCTCAGTGTTATGTGAAAAAAGGGGACAGGTTAGATCAGTGGCAACGTGCTAGCCTCTGAACTGTAGGTTCGGGGTTCAATACCCACTTTGACCTTCGATTTATTCACGTGGTAGGTGAACAAATGTTACATCTCTGTCGTCCCTCGGAGAAGACGTTATGCTGTTGGTACCAAGCCTGTACGATGTCAGGTACTTGTAAAACATCCCTACTCCAAATACATTGAAGTAAGAAAAAAATTGGAACTCTCAATGTAGAATCAGTGTTCTTCGCGTGGTACGACAAAGGTCCAATGTTCAATTTATATGTGTTCCCTGTGGAGGACTGCCACTACAACCTAACCTACAACTTATATTAATAATTTTATTATCTGTTTATTATTACTTGTCATTTTATTTAGTTTATAGTTAAAATTATTTTTAATTAATTATTTTTTATTCCTTGCCCCTTCAAACATACATTAGATGTACTTGCACTACAACTAAGATGAAGGGATTCTAGAGTGTTTTTTTTCTTGCTCCAGTCAGCTCTACATAACTGTCTTCATAAGGAGTCTTTTCCTTGTTTTTTTTATTATTTCTTGACAGAATATGTACATTAGTTTGATCGGAGTAATATATTATTAATTTTATTTTGTCACCCTAATTTTTGTGTTTGACATTAACAGTTACTTTAAGAAACCTCTCACCTGTTCTATAAATTTTAAAGTAATTATCTATTACAAATATTTTTAGAATACTTGTTATAGAATCTCTCCTCTCCTCTATAATATCTACCTTATTCTGTCTATATTCTTATTTAATTTCTAAATTCTCTTTTTGAGTAGTCATTAGTATTGAGATATTGTTTTAGATTTTAGCTGCCTTGCCGCAAAACGTAATAATTTATATATAGTATATCTAACAACATCTACTAAAGTACAGTAAACAATTTAGAAATTCTAATAAGATCTTTCAACTAAAACAATTAGTTTTCCTCAGAGTACTATTTATTCTGTATGAGCTATACATAATGTCGGTGGTGACATCTGTTTCTTGCATATCATATATATATAAAGATTTCACATAAACACGTGAAATAACAATCAATGATCAAACCACAATAAGAAATGGGAAAACAAGACTAAGATCTTTCAACCGCAACAAGCGGTCTTCGTCAGAGTCAAAAACCCAACTTCGTCAGTTGGGTTTTTGACTCTGACGAAGACCGCTTGTTACGGTTGAAAGATTAGTCTTGTTTTCCCATTTCTTATTGTGGTTTGATCATATATATATATATATATATATATAAGAATAATAATGAAAATAACACTTGATATAATAGATGGACTAATTTACCACAATGAAACAATTTTGGAAACAATGCTCTAAGGCCTTTCGTCAACACATCATCAGAGAGCAAGTGAACTAAAAAATAATAAATACTTGTTAAACTGGCTGATTGAAGTTTCCAGAATTGTTGGCAACGCTGAATGTGTTTAATGATGAAGAAGTGTCATCTCTACACTTAGAATTAGAAACTGTTAATTGTTTCTAATTAACAGTTTACCGTTTGGATTACACACAGTGTGATTCCTTTTATGTGGGTTTAGCTTCCACCAAGCTAAGCCTGAGTATAAATAATCACAGGTTGCCGTTGGCAAACGCAGTAACCTTCCCGTTGCTACTCATACCAGTTCTCACGGACTCCGTTTCAATGACTGTTTCCGTGTACAGGTCCTGAGGCAGATTAACGACAATATTTCAAAAGCCAGTCTGAGAACTTCAGAAGAAGTATTTATTAGTCTTCTGGGTGGTAGATTTGCACCTGAGCTTAACCCCAATCGTTAATTGCTTCTTTTTTATTTTAGTCCTTTTTACTTACTCAGTTTCATTTTTTTTAGTTTGGTTTTTACATGTTTTAATAGTTTTTAATTTTATTTTTATTTAAATGTGTTCTTTCATTTATCTTTAGTTGGCTTTTATTTTTTTATCTTTCTTGTCTCCTCCTCTTCCAAAAGTTTGCTACATTGTTTGAGTGCTTCTTTTTGAACGCAAGCCAGTCATTATCATCCTTTGGAGCAATTCACATCTATCTTCCTGATGACGAGGGCAAGGAAATATAAAAGTGAGTTTCAGTGATTTCATTTCTATGTATTCTTTTGAAAATTCTAATATATATATATATATATATATTATATAATCAATAATCAAACCACAATAAGAAATGGGAAAACAAGACTTAGATCTTTCAACCGTAACAAGCGGTCTTTGCCAGAGTCAAAAACCCAACTGAAACCAGTCTTGTTTTCCCATTTCTTATTGTGGTTTGATCATTTATTGTTATTTCACGTGTTTATGTGAAATCTTTATATATATATATATATATATATATAAATGAAAAAAGACAACAAATAGAAGAAGCGAGAAAACTTACTGGGTCGATATTTCGAACAGAAGTTCGTCGTCAGGGAAAAGAAGGGAAGAAGAAGAGGCACGTGCGACCACTCGCAATGGCAGAGAGCGACTCTGTGCCTCTTCTTCTTCCCTTCTTCTCCCTGACGACGAACTTCAGTTCGAAATATCGACCCAGTAAGTTTTCTCGCTTCTTCTATTTCTTGTCTTTTTTCATTTATATATCTGTCCGGTTTGGACCGTTTAAATATTTTGATTATATATATATATATATATATATATATATATATATATATATATAAGTTCAAAATCGAAGAATAGCAACACACAGAGAAAGAGTCACACTTACTAAATAAAATTTTTGGATAATACGTCTTCAGGAAATAAGAGAGTGGGAGACCAAACACGCCGGAAACACAACGGCAGGAGATCGTCCTGGCCTTCGTTTCTGAATTTCTTTGTGCCCAGTTTGGATTTACTTTCCGACTGTAAAGTATATATATAATTATTTAAAGTTAGCAAAGAGGAACAGATAAAAGGAAAATTACATAGTTACAGTTTCTAATTTTCTGTTTTCATCTTCTTCAAGGGAACAAAGATTTTTCTTTGCTTTCTTTAAGACAGTATAACAAAAATTAGAAACTGTTTATGTGTATTTTATTTTTAATTGTGTTTTTAAATAATAAAAATAAATTATTTAGTGTGATCAATATTTCAACCAACAGTTAAATAATAATGATGAGCAGATCATAATGACGAGCAGAATATTATTTCGATCATTTGAACAACCGTCGTAGTATTTTCTTCTGTTCCTTGTTTTGTGCAATTTTTATTTTTTGCATATATTAGTCAAGCTGAGGGTGGCATGAGACTGCTGAATGTAATATATGTCATATATCGGTGATTATTTTACAATACTTAATAGTTTCATATATAAAATATATTTTGTATTAAGATTTATAATAAACAATTAAAATAAAAAAAATAACATTGAAACTACTACTCGGAAATGAGATTAAGATCGATTTTCTAAAACAAAAGTTCTGCGTCAGAGTCACAATCAAGAGAGTTTATATATATATATATATATATATATATATATGTACCAATGGTCAAACCACAATATGAAATGGGGAAAAAAAGACTAAGATCTTTCAACCGTAACAAGCGGTCTTCGTCAGAGTCAAAAACCCAACTGACGAAGACTGCTTGTTATGGTTGAAAGATCTTAGTCTTTTTTTCCCATTTCTTATTGTGGTTTGATCATTGATTGTTATTTCACGTGTTTATGCGAAATCTTGTTATATATACATTTTATTTTCTTTCCAAATTAATTTATGCATTTGTGTTATATAAAAAAAATTGTTTTTGCATTTTTTTATTGATTTTGTCTAACATGCCATTTGACCAGTTTCTTTTTCAGTTGATCCCTGTTAGCAGAAAGTTAGTTAGTAGAAGAGTATCTTCAGTCTGAAGATCGTGAATACTGAGACTGCGGTTTAATTTAATGATATATATGTGTATAAATGTTTTATATGTACCTACACATACCATTCTTCATATGTTTATTCAGTCCCACTATCCACTGTATGACTCAGGCAAATTTACATATCTCACATTTGAAAAATCTGAACGACATTGGTCAGACATATAGTACAATAATAGAAAGCCATTGGTTTTGGTAACATTAATGCATAGGATGGTGGGATATCGTATACGGTTACCACTCAATCGTATTATCTCTAAAAACTTTAAAGTTTATGTTGGCCATTGTTTTTGAATATTAGCTGAAATAAATTATAAAAACGTTGAATAGTAGATGAAGAAAACTACGATAGAAATGACAAAACTATTATGCTCTAAATATAGTCACTTTCAAGATAGATGACATAGAGCTATTTTGTATTCTATGTAACACTATGTATCGTAACATATATTACATTTTTGTCATAATAGATTAAATAGAAATCGCCACTTTAAAATGAACTAATGAAAAACATAATTATGAGTGATTTTGATAATACGTTTGCTTGTAGTAAAACTGAGTATACATACCATAATTTTTTTCATTTTTATTATTGGTAGTATAAATACAAATTTAATTGTTGTTTATATATCTAAAAGGTTAAAGCTAATTCGTTTCTATTGTTTTCGATCTATATAAACTATTTATATATAGTATTTTGAATAATATTCTGAAAAGCACTTGGGGCGAACTGACGCATTCAGTTATTATTTGGGTGTTCTGACTCTAATGTGAGGTTGTAACTCAATGTAGGGCGCACGTCTTGAGGGTACCAATTTGATTATTAAAGTGGGCAATTCAAGAATGAGTTATTACAGAATGATTTTCGTTCCAGTGTCTGTGTAAGCACGTGAGGGAGATAATGCTAAGGTCTTTATACTGGATGTGTAGATGGGAAATGTGTACACTCAGATAGTTAATTGCCTATGTAATGTGCATCATATAGTTATTACCATACTCTCACTGACCATCAATTGTCACATATGTATCCATACATATATAAAAAGATTACACATAAACACGTGATATAACAATCAATGATCAAACCACAATATGAAATGGGAAAGCAAGACAAGAAAAGATCTTTCCCAACTCAGTTGGGTTTTTGACTCTGACGAAGACCGTTTGTTTCGGTTGAAAGATCTTAGTCTTGCGTTCTCATTTCATAATTATGGTTTGATCATTGATTGTTATTTCACGTGTTTATGTGAAATCTTTTTATCGATGAATACCATGTGTGATACCTACTCCTATTTCTGTCATCGTTTTCCTTTCTTCGTCCCTGTAGTGAAAAATTGTTTGTCTAGCTTGACACAGGCCCATAAATTAATAATAAAATTAAAATGTTTAAATAATTGTTTAAATGAAAAGGTTATACCTAAATCTCTTATTCCTAAATGTTTGCTAAATATTTGTGAAGGCTCTTTTGATCATTTTCATTCTTTGTTGCAACGAAAACATATTAATTGTGCCGGAGTGATGTGAAATTAGCCTTCGGTAATTCGGTGCGTAAAAAAAGTGATCTTAATCAGCTCATTCCTTTCGATTGGAGAAAAGTAGTATTTGATTATATTTATTGGCAACTTAGAAAGGTTTGTAAAAATGTTTTCTAAAGTACATAATAAAAAATTTCAGTTGGGTTTTTGACTCTGACGAATACCCCTTGTTACGGTTGAAAGATCTTAGTCTTGCTTTTATATTTTCATATTTGTGGTTTGATCATTGACTATACATATATATAATTTATTTAAGTGTATCACAGCTTCGGTTTATTGTCTGCCGTTTTTCCTTTTTTTCTCGTTATATATTTCTTGATTTTGCTTCTGGAATGATCGAAAGCTTGTAATTGTTAGTTTGTTTTATGTTATTATTATTAAAGGATTTTTGATTTTGATGTTAGTTTGGCAGTTTTGTTCAAACATTTCCTAATCATTAAAGTGTCTTAAGAAAAGTGCTTCAATGTTCTTTGGACAACTTATTTGGGAATTACCACCTGTCTTTCGCGAGACTGTCAGAAGACTAGAACAGCTTACTTTTAAAGATATGAATGCCGAAGCTGTGGTACACTTCTCGTAGTACAAAGTACGTTTGTACGCTGTGGTACAAAATATGACTTCAAGATTTGCTACCATCTGATACTAATATATATATATATATATATATATTATATATATAAATGTTCATCATGATGTCCTTTTCTTGACCAACTGTTCATATATTTTTTGAGATTTATTGAGGGTTTTTTGAGTATTAGACCAAAAAACGCTCAATAAATCTCAAAAAATATATATATCAATGATCAAAACCACAATAAGAAATAGGAAATGAAATGAAAATGGGAAAAGAAATGGGTTTTTGACTATGACGGAGACCACTTGTTACGGTTGAAAGATCTTAGTCTTGCTTTCCCATTTTCTTATTGTGGTTTGATTATTAATTGTTATTTCACGTGTTTATGTGAAACTTATTATTCTTAAGATTATTCGAGTGGTTCATTACTGCCCTCTGAGTAAACGATAGTTTTTTCACATCTGGTTTTTTAAATACATCACTCCTACTAAAATTTGGCCAGAAAGTTTGGTCGAATTAATGAATTTAATGTACATTGCATGGATAAACCACACCCTGCTCGTTTCTAGAGTATCTCGAGTTCATCCAAATTTTTAATTTTATAAATTAATGTGGAGCTAGTATTTTAATTACATATTTTAATCTGGCCCTCTGCAAGCCGAAATCTTAAAAATAATATTCAGGTGAACTCAAAACCTGTAAATACGTCAAACTCCAAAAATATTTTTTCCTATGCAAATTTTCGTGATTGAGGTTTGAGATTTTAAGTAAAAATTACATCAGTTTTCCTTAAAATTACATATCCATAGCTTGGTTTCATAGTTTGCAGTACTATTGTCATGAATTGTTTATTAAATCAAATAATGAGTATTGAAAACGTAAATTCTTTTTTTCTTCAACAACGATAATTTTTTTTTGTCAGTACTGACATCTGTACAATGTCAGATACTCATTAAGTATATTTTCTGTAATCATTTTAAGTAAGGCAAAATTTAGTTCTTTTAATTTAACATCAAGTCGGTAATGTGGCTATTGTACACCTAATGGGCTTACTTTCCACCCATACGACTACTGAAAATAAAGTTAAACGTTGGAAATGGAAACAACTAGGTGTTTTACCTAGATTTTGATCAGAGTCAAAATCTTAAAACCTGGGACTTTACATTCTTGTTTTCATTTTTCCTGGGAAGTTGATATTCACGGTTTAAAGAAATAATTTATTTGCATATATATAGTTGAAGGAAAGTTGACTAGGACACAGCAAGTGGGAACAGACCGATGCTACCTGCATCCTAATTTGGTATAATGAAGGAAATTATTAGCTTTACAAGGGTAGGGAGGGCAGCCCACCTGTCGACACCTCCACCCCTCAAATGACCCCTGCCGAGTCCACCTCCAGATCTACCTCATTATCACCTCCAACATCCTCGCATTTGTTTATCACTTTTTGCTGCCTGCCTGCAACAGAGGGAGGCTTTTTTTTCCCACTTCTTTTCTTAGAAACAAACATCCTCCCTCTCTAGGATCAGGTTGTAGATAAGTGGAAGTGTTGGAGGCGGAGTGAACAGATGCCTACAGAACTGACCCTCTGGCACTCCCACCAATCACTTTCGACCTCTCTTCTCATCAGCCATTCCCAGCACGTCCGTTTCTGATAAATACCACTCCTCCTGAAAACTAACACCTCTTTTTTATTAATTTTCAAACATTTTCAGAATCTTAACCTCTTTTAATAACAGTTTGCAGTGCCAACCTTCCTCAGACATTACTGTTAAATTGAAAATGTTATATTAATTAATGAAGGTACAGAAAAAAATTAAATTAATAAGTAATCTAGTTGGCAAAAGGTAAAACATAACATTCAAGTGGGCGAGAATATGTATCCAATGTCATAAAAGTAATAAATATATTTAATAAATGTAATATTTGATTAACTTTACATATATTAAAGAAATTGCAACAATATTAACTAACAAAAAAATACTTTGCAATTGTTGACATTTTATTGTTAGTCACTAACCAGCAATAGGGGTAGTAATGGAGTGATTAAGCGCCTCTAATAGCCTCTAACACTCAACTCCGACTTTCGGCCTTCACAAGGCTACCCTGTTAACCTGCTATATGCAGGGACAAACGAAAGAGGAGGAGAAGGTGATCAGGGGCTGGGCCTGACCACCTTCGTTTCACATCCTTCCTAATCCCCAAATCTCCTCCTTTTATCCCATCCCCAATCTAAGGTGTTATGCGATCCATGCCGAAGGATGGATGATACAGGGGTTTCTGTATTATGAACGGAGCCTCAAGGGCACAAAGGCGACCCTCTTGAGTAAATAGCCTTACTCCGGTATGCGGTGCTCTGTCGGAGCGGACAAAATACCACCGACAGAGTCAGGGACTTTCTGCTGTAAGGAGAAGGAAGTCCGGAGATTATCCCCCGGAAGTGCAGAGTGTCCAAAAGCGCTAACTAGTGGGAACCTCCCAAAAGTCCACCTGAGGACCCGAAGAAGACCATCCCGAAGAAGTAGAAAGGAAGTAGTTTCTCCCGAAACATAGGGAGCCTGAATAGACATTTTCAATGATGGTTTGTGCAGATTCTGCAAAGAGGAAGAAACACCGTTGCACCTGCTGATAACTTGTAAGGCAACTTTGCTGCAGAGAGGCAGGTGCTTTGGGACACTCAACAAACCATAGAAAAACAGAAGAGGGGAAGTACAATAGTTCTTTTTAAGATGCAGTGCTATAGTCACCCTCAAATAATAAAAATAAAAAAAAAATAAAAACTAGCAATAACAGAACTTAGTTTGTTTTTCATAGTGTGTTGGCTGACAGTTGGCAGGCTCGAAATCCCACTCTTTTATTTTATGATGAAGTTTCATTTCATATAAATATGATGAAAGTTTATGATATATACTTTCATTTATTATATATATATATATATATATATATATATATATATACAACTAAAGTTTATCAGGAGTCGTCGGTTCTTCAGGTTCAAATTAAACTCTCATTGCTAACGTTTCGGTTTTTAAAAATTGATAGAAAAACTCTTAATATTTCTACAACTATTGTCGACAGGTGATTTGAATGGTTTAAAAGGTAAAACAATACAACACACTTTTGTAAGGAGTGCAGGCAGACCTGGCCTGGTCACCATGAACAAGTGAAAAAGGAGGAAAACTATACAAGTAAAAAGATAAATAAATTGTAGTGTAATAAGACAAATGTATAAGGTAATGATAAGTACAGATCAAAATAAAGAGAAAGATAAAAATGAAAATATATATTCTTAAAAGTAACTTATTAAAAAAACTATCCCTAATACAGGTTCTTTCAATCCTCGAGTACTCCAACTCCAAAGAGACTAATGTAGACATCAAAAGAAACTCTTAAAGTACAATTGTCGGGGATCTACTCGAGGGAATCAAAACAGTAATATTAGTATAGTTTGATAGCATATAGATACAAAATTAAAGTTTATCAGGACTCGGTCAGTTCTTCAGGTTCAAATTAAACTCTCATTGCCGACGTTTTGGTTTTTATATAAAACTTTTTTCATAGGTCTACAAAACAGAGAAAATATAAGAAATAATTCAATCATCGAAAAATAAAACATACATAAAAAGCGCAATCAGTTATAAATAAGAAATTACAATAGAAATGTTGACAGCAGGTTAGTGGGAGAACTTACAGAAGTGTAAAATTTTGAAACAGAAAAACTAAGTTTTTCATTAGACATTACTTTACAAAGAAAAATAGTATGTAGATTTTAACAACAACTGTCTAGTTTGAATGAACACTTGACACTGAACTGAAAAACAAGCAACTCAACAAAATTTCACTTGACTACCAAAGAGTCACTAAAACAATTTTGCCTCGTTCAACAGTTTGAACCTAAAGAACTGTCCGAGTTCTGAAAAAAATTTGTTTCTATTTCACAGTCGATTATTTTATCAATATATATATATATATATATATATATATATATATATATATATATAGGTGTGTTCTCTAATTGGGGTTTGGTCAATTTTCCAGGATAAAAAATCAAACTCTCGTTGCCAACGTTTCGGTTTTATTTAAAACCTTTTTCATAGGCCTACAAACAAAGGATAATAAGAAATCACATATCAACATTAAACATATACACAATATGAAAATGGATTATTACAACTTATGAATATTACAAGTAGAAATATTTCAGAGATATATAAAACAATATTACATACAGAAGTAAGCACTTTTTAACTAAGAAAATGAAATTTACATTATTTAAAGGAACAACAATGTTAACCGGACAAAACCTTCGACTAGACTAATAAGATATCATTACATATATATATATATATATATATATATATATATATATATATATAAATCAGTTGGATTTTTGACTCTGACGAATACCACTTGTTAAGGTTAAAAGATCTTAGTCTTGCTTTCCTATTTCATATTGTGGTTTGATCATTGATTGTTGTTTCACGTCCTGATGTGAAATCTTGAATATACATATACATAAAATAACAATGATCTAACCACAATAAGAAAATGGGAAAAGAAGATTAAGATCTTTCAACCGCAACAAGTGGTCTTCGTCAGAGTCAAAAACCTTAAAGACTGAAAAACCTTAAAAACAAGACTAAGACTGATAAATCTTGAAAGATCGGTTGAAAGATCTTAGTCTTGTTTTCCCATTTTCTTATTGTGGTTTGATCATTGATTGTTATTTCACGTGTTTGTGGGAAATCTTTTTATATATAAAATATATATAGATGTATTCAAGAACTCCGCTAGAAAGAATAGGGAATTGACGAACGGAAGAGTTTCGTCTTAGACGTCCTCGAAGAATAATATAACATAATTTGACAATAAACACTCTAGTCGACAAGTTTATATATATATAAATATAATTTGATGCCATATAATAGATCAAATAACACATTAGTAATGGCTAATTGAAGTTAGGTTCAGAGTTAACTAGAGCAATAGCTTCGTCTACAAATCTTTATGGCTAGCAGATAAGTTTTACTTATTTCTTCCTGAAATCTTGTTCACCATGACTAACCTTGTACAGCCCTTTGTTTCCTCTGTTTACACTTTTCGCCCTTTAAAATACCTCTCTTGTCTCCCTCCCTTCTCGATACCTCATAAACTAAAAAGAGTTAGTTAACTGCTGTTTTTTGTTTATATGTTAGTTTATTGTGTATTGTTTATATAGTATAGATGCTACCTGACTATGAGCACTAAGTGTTTGAAATGGGTCGTTGTTTGATAACAAGTTTTGTGGAGAGTCTTAGTGTTTATTCCTTTTTTAATCATAGTAAATACCAAACAATAAATGCTTGCATAGCTCATGAAGTCAAGAAAGTTCTCTCCCATCCCAAGCTGCTATTTGTAATTGGTCTGTACCTGGAGTTCTGTGAAACCAATTCGCTTACATACCACCATGCCAGACCTGATTTTTTTTTTACATTTTAAGACCAAAAAATCCTCAAAAAAACAACAGACCTTTACAACTAGTGCAGTAGAAATCGGCAAGCTGGTGAAAGCCTCTGGTTTGCAACTGCGTGACTCTAACACAGATACTGCGTACAGTATTGCACAGAAAATCTCGGTCGCCGGTGGTGGCAAATGTTGGGCATGAACTCTGAAAGGGTACCACATATACATTACGAAAGACTACGCAGTCACGTCTCGGAATTAAATATTATCCAAATAACAACATCATAAATAAAAGGAATATTGACCAAGCGGATTTAAATCTGCATATGACATTGAAAAATATCAATACCAGTTATAAATAATATTATGGTATTTGAAAAATAAGTTTAAATTTCAGAATATTATAGCAACTAGTAGCTTTAGCATTGCTTAATACCAAAATCCATTACATCAAAACCATAAAGAGCATTGTTAAACAGAGGGCATAGCCGTGAGTTAAAAAAAATCATAGTCAACTTTTTTTTTGGCTAATTGAATTGTAGTACCCCCCTCCTCCCCCCCAATAAATTATTTAAAAATCTTAATGTGGCTTGCATCTTACTTTAAACTAAGAAAAAATTCCTTTTCATTTTCTCATTAAGGGAGTACTATTTGGCCACTGTACGCAAATAATGTGTTTCAAGTATTAGTCCTTTATTTTAAACAAAGTTCTGTTTTTGTTTTAATTTTTTTTCAATAAACGGAAATAGTATATAACCATATTTTTATATTATAAATATAAATACAAATGCAGTTCCTGTAGGGATTGTTTGTCAAATTTACATATTATTATTCTTGATTCTTAACAATATACTTAATAAACAATGAATAATCTTTGATTAAACAACGATATTTTAAAACAATTTTCATTAGTACTGACGTTTCATCTAATTGATTTGACATTGTTAGTTTTAAAATGAGTTCAGAATAATAGCAGAAATGATCAAATTTTATTTTACTTTCAAGAAATTAATCTTTCATAAGAAAACAAATTTAACAGTAACAAAAGAAAATAGGAATTTTTGAAAACTATTTCAGCATTAATCAAAAAGAATGTGTCAGTAAATAATACACAATGAAAACAATATAATTGTGCTATACAACTAAGGTTATAACACCTTAGTGTATTGCGAAATGACGTAATATTATGATTTTTACATTTTTACCTTGACTGTCTTCAAGCGCACCTACATCGTTTTGGTCTGGTAGACGATGACATATCGTATGATATACTCTGTCGAGATAGTATTATGGACGAGGACCACATATCCGTCTGCCCCGAGCTGGATAGCCACATGTCAAGATCCGGTCGATACTGGGAGGCTCGACGCCAAATGGCTCAACAGCCAAGAGCGGGCATTGTATAAAAAAAAATATTTTTTACCACCGCTTTGGTACAGTTTGACGGCAATAATCTCTGTGTGTAAGTTAGTGTCGTAATACCTATCGTTAATTGCGTACTGCTATTTGGAAGTAGTTTTTGACCTTGTCTACATTGAAAACAGACACGATGAAGGATATAAAACATAACAATAAAATAATGAGAGTAAAATTCTTAAATCACAAATAAAATTAAAGAAATCAGATAACTCGAGGTCAGCTGCAAGTTCTTTCTGTCAACTTTTATTGAAAATATGTTTTTCTGTTTCGTAATCCCATGTGCGAAAATCCTAAAAAAAATAACTGTAAAAGAATAATACCACCGTTAATTTATACTTTATCATTCAGCTGTCAGTGTTCGTCTATAATTTCCAAGACTTCTATATTATTACTTTACTATAAGTAGAATCTAGTAGTCATGAAAAACATTGATCTCAAAATTTTAACAGTAATAGATATTTCGAGGTCCCTAAATTCCTTTTTAGAGGTCTTTTGATGTTGTCTGTGTCTGTTCAATGCTGTTGAGTCCAGACGTGATCATAATAAAACCAGTAAGATAAAGTTAACTCATGCGAATAGTACATGGACTCAAGGGTGTAGAAAGGAATATACCAGTGGACAAGTTGAAAAAGTTTGAATAACATATATAATGAATCATTGAAGAGGTTACTGATTTTTGACTAATTATACACAAAATCAACAGAAATAACTTTTCTAAGGACAATTATAAATTTTATTAAAAATATGACCGCAGTACGCACGAGTCCCGATGACATCTAAACCTTGGTTTAATGATAATATTCAGATGGTTCTAGATGAATAATTTCAAGTTGTTATAACTGGTAAAATGTATAAAGCACAATAAATCAATTATCTATGAGTTTGATATTAAGTCTACAAATAGTTTTATTAAAATTAAACCAAAATTCATTAAATGTTAACGATTTTGGTATTATGTTTACAGAAATTTCAATGTAAGCTATTCCAGATTATTTTTCTTACTGTAAGATATGATACTAGTCCATTAAAGTTTCTTCATTACATCGGCAAAATTAATGCTGTTGTTAATTGTTAAAAATTTTTATTTTTGAAATTCAACTATATAAACAAAAATGTACACATAATCGTTTAACCACTGGTATGAATAATATCTCAAAGATCTGGGTAAATGGCAATTAAAACGAAATAAGTTTCAGCCTATCAAAGCTACTGATGACCATCTCATTATTTTAAGACAAGACTGTGATTTTATCAGACTTAAGAACGATATTGTACTTCCAAGCAGGAAATATGCTTGGGAAATATTCTCATTCGATATGATTTCAATAAAATAAATTTCAATCTTCAAACAAGGTGTGTTAGTGTTAGGAAACAGACAAGGGTCTCCAACATACCTGTCTTGATATCTAACAAAAATTAGAGTATTACTATCAGCTCAGTGTTTACTCCAAGAAGCTGAAATGATGTTGGACATCTGAAACACTACTCAGGTTTAGAGGGTATGTTCAGCACATCAGTGACACGGCAGACTGGTGTGTTCTCTATCTTATATAGTTATGCCTGACACTGAATAGCAGAAGTACCGAAGAGCAAGAGGTGTATAAATGAATGAAAACTATTGAGTTACTGAACATAATCATGACTATTGGAAAATTCAAGACTTTCAATAAAGGTGATTTTAATAACCTTATTAGTTGAAAACCTGAATACAAATAAAAGTCAAGTTTGACTATCATTGTTTGACATGCTGAAGCAAACATTGGAAGCAAACAGCGATCTATTTGAATTGAAAAGGGAAGGTTGACTGGCCTAATTGAACGTGAGGTGGAGGTCGTGGTTAGGTATTACTATTATCCGACAAATCTTGACGGAGGACCCAGTGTTTTGTCAACACCAAATCTCCCTTGGCCTACCTCCAGTCAGGATGTGAATTGAAACCTGAGGAAAAAAAACGCCAAATCATCAATTCTATTGTGTTTATGCTTTGCAACAATAAATAATGAAGTTTCTTTAGCCTTTATTTATGCTTCATGGTAAATATTATTTCCAGGCGACCAGATATCTCATCTAGCTCTGTTCAGGATTTATTAACAGTTTTCGCTTCTCAACAGTTCTAACTTTACTAATAAGATTGGTCGATTACTGCAAACTCTTTGGGAAGAGGTAATCAGTAGCAAACGATCTCTCGTTCCTACCAGAACACACCTTGCTCCAGTAAACCCTTAGTCTAAAAATAGACTTTAAGTACAAACTAAATTTGATAACAGAAAGTATCTAATTTTAGGTTCAAAGTATTTGCCTATTCTGAGCAGCCCTTAATCCATCTTCTTCGACAGTTACCTCCCTGCCTTAAGATATCTTAATGATCATGTACTAACTTTTGTTTTCCGGATTCCAGGTTGGTCTGTTCATCAGAGAACAAACTAAAATTCCCTGCTTACCCCATACCTAATATTTTACAGTGGTTACACATTATTATAATAATATTAGTACAATACTATATAATGATGAATATTCATATTTTAACTTTAAATTACACAAAGTACGACACAGAAAAAGGAATAAAAAGCACACTTACTCAATATTTTGAACTGTTGTTCGTCATAAGGAGTAGGCTAACAACAGTTCGAAATATTGAGTAGTCTACTCCTGATGACGAACAACAGTTCGAAATATGTGCTATTTATTCCTTTTTCTGAGTCGTACTTTGTCTAATTTAATGTTTTATAGTCCATGATGACCGTTTATTCCATTTAGTAGTATTCATATTTTAACAGATACTATATTAATTTGAACAGAATACTGTTAAAAATGCTTGATTCATCATAATAAATTAAACACAAAAAATATTCCCTTATAGGAGACTGGCCTTTATTGTTATTTGACCCAACTCCTCAAATAAAAGGGGGAACTATCCAACATTTTGTGAATTCTGAAAAGATTTTTTTTTCTTTTCATTACTAATACTGGAAAATATTTTAAATATGACATACTTAAGATGGCATTATAAAAACACAGCAATCTTTGTTTTGTTTTTGTTTTGTTTATAGTTCAACTAAAGTGGAATTAGCTAGAAATAATACTTAACTGTTTTGCATGTTCATTTGTTTTTGAAACTAGATCATTTTTTCTTAATCTGAAATTTAATGAATTTATTAGGCTTGAAATATATTTTAAAAAAATTTGAAATGTTTTTAACGAGTTTTAATGGAAAGGTATAAACCAAATGTATCTGAATTTTTATTTGAAATAAGACTTGGATGTATACATTTTATCGTACTCCTGTTTTTAGTGTTTCTCTAGCAGTGGATATAACTTTCTTCACTTAACCATACAAATTTGGTTACTAAATTATATAATAAATATGAATATGCTTTATAATTTATAAGTGTTATAAGAGAATTACTGTTTCTTTATTTTTCCAAGCAGCTGGTATAAATAGAATATTTAAAATATAGAAAGGGTGAATATTGTACCCTTAAGAGGAAGCTATTACGTATTAAACGATTTAATTAAAATGCAGTATGGGGTGCCCTTTGTTATCATAGACTCAAGTAAGTGTCCATATTTCTGTGACATTTCTGGATCGTTCCAGATGTCTGCCATGACATATTTCAGTGAAATAATGTTGAATTAGTTTCTGTCTGATCATTTACATCAGGAATGAAACAATTTTCAGTTGAAATCACCTCTATATCACTCGTAAAGATCACGCCAGATCTTATAAAAGAAAAATTAATGATTGAAAGATGTAATAAATATGAGACTACAAAATGATGTATTGTCAAGTGTTTTTGCATAATTGGTTATTATACTATTTTATTTATAGAATTTTTGGAGAGCCATAAAAAATGAATTGTTAGTTATGGTTTGTAAACATTAGGTTAGAGGATGTGCAGGTAACCAAATAAAGTTTTATGTAACAAAAAGAAAGAAAAACTAATTGAACTGGAAGTTTGAAATAGCCTCTCTTAAAGAAGAAAAGAAAAGAAAGAAATAAATAAAAGAAATAGAAAAAAAAAACATTTAATGGTAATAGTGAGCAAAGGTAGAGGTTTAAAATGATCAGCCATACGTAATACGTATACTTAAAAAAAAATTATAGTAAAAGTGACATGAAAATATCCACATTAACCTTTTTTCTACATCAGCTGTTCTTCTTCAATTGGTTTGGCCCATAAGCCACCAATGACCTATATATTACCATTATGTGTTGTTAAAATTGAACTAAAGATATTTTTGTTGGGTTTCCGGCGAAGGGGAGGTCAGTGAAGATATGTTAGACTTAACGTCAAAGACTATTGTGAACTGCCTTCCTGTCATTGGACCAAAGCCTATTCAGGCAGCTTTCAATTCATCTGGGAGCGCTGCTGTTTGTTCAGGTCCCCTCTCTGGCTTACCTGTTAATCGCTAGACAAACACACCCCACCCACCGCCTGCCCTACACCAGACACCCACCGTCAAGACAAACACACTTTTTGATATGTCCACCCACTGTTGGCTCATGAATATAATTCTAAACCATAGTCAACTGGGCTGCCACCAACATTTTAAGGAAAACATCTGCAAAGTATTTGGTATCACTTCAAGCTAAACACTCTAAACCTTACAAGTATAAAATTAACAGGAAACCATACAATACTACCCCGTTGCACCTAAAACTTTAATATTGGTTTCCTCAATTGTTTTTTCATCTGGTAAAAGTTACCATAAAGCTCCAAGGGACATTGTAAAAGGTTTAAAGTACACAAGGTTTCCCTCATTGAATCCGAGTCATCATCAGGTAAATAGATGGCATAAATAAATGGAAGAATAGGCCTTACCGATTCTGTATATTGCAGGGGTAACAATGGAGATTAACTCTATCCACAAAAGTTATCCCCTTTAAACGATATCTATACAATAAAAATCTGGAGTGGCCTACACTCTACTTTACTATAAGTAACTTAATGTCAAATTTCTTGAGTATATAAAACATAACGTCTCATTTAAGCATAACATAAATATCTAAATGGGATATAATTATTAGCATTTCATTCGTGAGGTAGTACAGATAGTGATTGAAGGACATTTCAATTTATAAGCTTATTTATGTACATCACAAATAATTTATTATTTGAAAATAATTTCATTAGTATAACTACAGCAGTAATAACATTTTTGAAAAACCAAAGTGAACATTTCTTGAAACGAAATATTATCCTACTAGAGAACATGGCTATTGTTCAAATAGCCAGTAGATTTCTTACATCGTTTAATTGACATTGAAAATTAATTACATTGAATATTAAAGTAAAATTTTCAAATTTAAAACAGGAAATACCCTTTTTTTCTCTAAAAAACATCTTAACAACGAAGAAAATGTTTTTTTAAGGTGATTTATTAATTAAAGATGTACGATAATTACATTTATTAATCTCTAAACGAAAGATTTCAATTTTCAATTATCTTTTACATTTTTGGTTTTTTATAGTATTATTATATTGTGAATTTTATGTCTTCTAAGTATTTAAAAAGATCATTTTCCTTCCCATTAGCAAATAACATATATACAAATTTTTTCTGAGTGAGTGTTATCATTTTCCTGCACAATATTATTCCTCTTACATCCCATAAAAGTCAATAAACAATTTAAACTGTTCCTTTATAAAATCAATTTTATCTCAGTGGATTCGCTCAAAAAATTTCTAAGTCAATGTAAACAATGAAAAAAAATATAAAAAATTCGACAAGTATAGCAGGTGATCTCTTAGTCTAAGATAAACAAACAGTTTTTATAGCGCTATTGCTCTTTCTCATAATTGAAAATTCATGATTTTTTTTTTATGAATTGTTAATTTCTTGTTTCATTTTTGGTCAAATTTTCATTATTATTTAATGAGCCGTTTAGCGTTAAAAAAACATTTTCTGAAAACACAAATCGTACTGTAACGCCCCTTTAGCGAATGTAATTTTCCAAAAAAATATCTCAACTCATTTTCCACATAATGTTCTATTTTTGGGCATAGTTTCATTTTGATCCATCAAACAGTATGACTAGTATCGCTCTCACAAGGTTTGAGATTGAATTATAAGTCAAAATTTTTACATTTTATTGAAAAAAAATATTTCCTGTTGTTTTAAAATTCTGAATATATTTTTCGTTTGTTGCATTTGAAACCTCAAAGATAATGTCAAAATTTCAAAACTTTAGGGTTATCAGTTTAGGAGAAATAAATGTTTTAAAAAAAACTGTTTTTGGCAAAAAAAGTGACTTTCCCATCATGCATAATTCTTCCCAAACAATAGGGATCATCTTCTTTATGAGGCCTATTTTTGTGTAAAATATCAACTTGATCCATCAAAGATTCTGGACCGTAGCGTGGTAACAAGAAATGCTAACACACGCACCCACCCACCCACACACACACACACACACACACAGACATCATCGTAAAAACGTCATAAAACGACTTCTGGGACCTCAAAACATGTAATTCCGTCAAAATCTCGAGATCGAATTTTTTCACGATCACTATACTTTACTTATAGTAAAGTAATAAACAAAAACTTTAAATAAATGTTTTTGAAAAAAAAATAGAAATTTTAAAATGCCTGAAACATGGTTTAAATGATATACTCCTCTTAAATAAAGACAATAAAGTGTGGACCAACTGTTTTGCAAACATAACGTTTGAGTTTATTAGAATATAAGTACTAAATATATTTTGCTTGTTTCATCAAGGAAACCTATTTCGATTTGTATTAATAAAAATATTTAATATTTATTTGATCATAAATACCCAACTTGTGCAGTGGAAGTTCTCGTAGTTCTGACCAAACTCATTTCAGACAGCCCTCTTCTTAAGGAATATGTAGATATGTTGTTTTCATTTAAATAAAGGATGACGATTCACTTACTAGAGTCTAAGGTTGTACAATAACCTATGAGTGGGTGATCTTAATAGTCAATAAGTGAGCGCCATTTTCCATACGTCAGGACTCATAAAAAGTAAGCCCCAATGTTTCAGAACTACTTCAAATCAGCTTTCTTTTTAGATTTTTGTAAGTCAAAAATTTGTCAAAAGTTTGACAAAGATAATGTCAAAATTTCAAAACTCTAGGGTTATCAGTTTAGGAGAAATAAATGTTTTAAAAAAACGGTTTTTGGCAAAAAAAGTGACTTTCCCATGATGCATAATTCTTCCCAAACAATTGGGATCTTCTTCCCTACTGGGCCTATTCTCGTGTAAAATATCAACTTAATCCATCAAAGATTCTGGACCGTAGCGTGGTAACAAGCAATGCTAACACACTCACCCACCCACCCACCCACCCACCCACCCACACACACACAGACATCATCGTAAAAACTTCATTAACGACTTCTGGGACCTCAAAACATGTAATTCCGTCAAAATCTCGAGATAGAATTTTTTCACGATCACTATACTTTACTTATAGTAAAGTAATAAATCTAATTAATTGTTACATAAATGATATTATATTGTAGAATTGAAATATAGAATTGAGCACAACCTGTTTCTATAGCGTAACTGATGTAACTTATTGGGCATAACTAAAGAATTAATAAGTTACGAATAATGAAAAGTGGATTTACAGTTTTCTTACTTTCTAATTTTTGTGACTGATACGATACACGTTAAGCTATAGTGCTTTAAGTTTTTTATTGTGATGGATTCTTGTAAAATCTGGATATTGTAAAATCATATCTTTCAATTATTGTAAAATTATAGTAGTAGTTTTACTAAAATGAATATATCTAACTGGAAGAAATAAAATTGACTGTTATTTCTTATATACATTTCTTTAAACGAAAAAAAAAAAGCTAAGGTGTAAAATGAGGAGCAGGTGGTAGGAAATTGCGTTTTGAAGGGTTGAAGCTTCAGTCATAACCCTCAAATCGCCTCCCTTTGTAGGAGCCCTACGATTATCGGACATAGGGGTGAAAAAAATAAGCCTCGAGGAGAGTTTTCAACACCTTTAATAACTGTATTTATGCTGAGTGTTGTGTAATGGAAGCCCAAGGCGAAGCCGTGATGCAGGAAAGCTCAAGCCTGTGTTATTATGCTCAAACCACTTCGGGAGTGATTGATACAGTTCACCTTACTTCCTTTCTTTCAAGGTTACCTTTAACAAAATTAACGAATAACAGCAGCATTAAATGATTTATCAAAATTTGGTTAAAAATCTTAACTGAATTAAATTATTATTTAAATAATGAATTTATACATAACTATAAAAAAGCTATAGAAATTATAAGAAAAATCATTTTCGAGTTATTAACAGATATTCACGCAAATTTTCAGCCAATTTTTTATTCCTGGTTAGTGTTAATCAAAAGAATTTTTTTTTTATATAATATTGTAGATAGGTAGCAGATGTTTCTTATGAATGCTTCATAACAGTGAACCGCAGTCTCGGCATTCACGATCTTTTGACTGAGAGATTCGATGTTAAGAACCAATTTCCTTCTATCAGGGATTTGTCAAAATAAGAGTTGGTATGTGACATGTTTAACAAGGATAAAAGAAGCTTATGATACTAATATATTAGTGTATTATATAATCAGGTCTCGGTCAATTTTCTAGTTTCAAAAATCAAACTCTCGTTGCCGACGTTTTGCTTTTATTTTAAAACCTTTTTCATAGGCTATAAACAAAGGATAATAGTAAATCACATATGAACATCCAACATATAAACAATATGAAAATGAATTGTTACAACTTATGATTATTACAACCATAAGTATTTCAGAGAGATAAATAAAATAATATAAATTACAGAAGTAAGAATTCTTTGAATAACTTTTCTTATTCAAAAAGTTTGTAGTTCTGTAAATTATATTATTTTATTTATCTCTGAAATACTTATGCTTGTAATATTCATAACTTGTAACAATTCATTTTCATATTGTTTATATGTTGGATGTTCATATGTGATTTACTATTATCTTTTGTTTGTAGGCTTATGAAAAAGTATTTAAAATTAAACCGAAACGTTGGCAATGAGTTTGATTTTTGAACCTAGAAAACTTACCGAATTCTGATTATATAACGCACCTATTCTATCAAACGTTTAATACATTATTTCAATATATATATATATATATATATATATAAAGATTTCACAAAGTGAAAACCCAAACAGTTGGCGTTTTGACTCTGACGAAGACCGCTTGTTACGGTTGAAAAACTTAGTCTTGTTTCCATTTCTTATTGTGGTTTACGATAGTATATAATAAAAAAACAGTAATTAAATGAAAAGGTCCAACGGACTTTTAATAAAAACCAATTAAAAAAGATAGCACACAGGATGACACAGGAATAACTCACTTCTATATTTCGACCATCGTCGTCATCAGGAGGCGAAAAGTCCCGCAGGAAGGCAGAGCAGCGACGCTCTCCTGATGACGACGATGGTCGAAATATAGAAGTGACTTATTCCTGTGTCTATCTGTGTGATATATTTTTTAATTGGTTTTTATTATATGTATAATAGTATATAGGGTAAAGGGATAAATGAAAGAAATAAAAGTAGATGTGTAAAAGTGGTTAGGAAATTTAAGAGTAATTGCCATCAGTGTAAAAGAAAAGAGGAAAAAGTATTACTATGGCAGGTTAAATAAAGATATAAGTTAATGTAGATATAAATATATATCACACATTCTTCCGATTTCACTTCTTTTTGTTCTTTCCGAATTGAACTCTTTACCTAATATTGGTGTTCACAATGACATCAGCACCCATATTCCTTCTCATTTTTCTTGTTCTGTTTTCTATTTTCTTTCCAGATTCCACAAATTGTTTGAGACGAATGATTTATTTTCCTCTGGAGATCCAATGTTTCTTAATAGATAGAGTATCTGCTTCGTTGACCTCTTCCTACATTCTCTGTTTACTGGCAACTTGCTTACTGTAGATAACCAATATCAATTACCCCAAGCTCTACTCATAACCTTTGATCTAGTACTGATGGTTTTTCACTCTTTTTTTCCTCATACTAATACAGATCAATGTGATTGTTTAAATTCCTTCCAATACTTTCCACGTTGCAGAACTTACTCTCTCCCTCGTACCAAAGTTTTTCTTATTAGTCTAGACAAGTTTGAACTTAAACACCTGTCAAACTCTCACTGGTTATATTACCTTCGAACTTAAAGCAATGCACTCAATGAGTAGAATTACTGATACCACTTTTAGAAAAATGTTCACGACCAAATTAGGACAATCTTTCTTTTATAATCATCAATTTCACTCTTTTATACTCCCTATATTGAGGATATTTACTCTATTTAGAGCAGTGTTTCCCAAACTTTTTCGAGTGACCGCCCCCTTGGGTCCATAAACCTATAACTCAACACCCTTGAATAATAATCAGATTCCTAGACTAAATGAACCTACATGAGTAACATTTACCGAATTCTGATTAACAATAATTACTAATGGAATATTCTATTTAGAACGTTCAATAGATGTATTGTTTCATAGCATATGTATATATGCAAAAAGACATCAATATACAATGAAAGAAACTTAGGTCCAGCGGACTACTTTTAACATAAAAATGAATTATCAAAACGAAAATTTAAGAAACACGTTTCCTAGAAAGTTCGCATGTCGTGTTTACACTTAACATTAGAATTATATTGCATGAACATTTTCAATTTATGGAAATAGAATCCCGCTCCTTTTTGCATAACCGCCCCCCGATTTCAATGCACCGCCCCCAGGGGGGCGGCACCGCCCACTTTGGGAAACACTGATTTAGAGCCATATTAAACATGGCTTAAACCTCTTTCTTCCGTCCCTTCTTTGGTCTCTTCTGATAATATTCAAGCAGTCACATTATTCAAAACTCTGAAAGGTAACTCAATTTTCAAAATATATCTTTGCCCAATAAGTATATGTAAGTTAAACAAAAAAATATATGTACTGTTTTCATTAACACATATTTTTACATATAACATATTACATGTATTATAAAGACATTTACAACGTGATCAACAATATTTTTATTAAAAACAAAAATTAAAAATTTGTCTCTTCTGTTTTAGAGTTTAATAATGCAATTATAAATAAAATTTTAATTAATTGTAATATAGAACAATTCTTTTTAAATGTCTTGAAAGTGCCAATAGTTTGTTGTTTAGATCTGTTTGCTTTCTTAACTCTAGTAGCCAGAGGAAGCCACTGGCAGCTCTCTGCATTTAGCTGTAACCTTTGTAAATAAAGCCTTCTGAGAAACATTATTTTTTCAGTCTGTTTGCTCGGTCAAAACTGTCCGTTTGGTTATGGTCGGTTATCCTCTGATCGTTTTATACTTGCAGAAATATTCCCGCATCAAACTCTATAAACACGAGGACCTGAAATGTCCAATATTGAGAGCATTCCAAGGGCAAGGGACTTGATTCTTCTTTGCTACTATGTCTTATAAAGCATTTTGTTTTTAAGCCAAACTGGGTTTTATTCCTTTAGATAAGTTTACGCATTTATTCCAATTATCTGATACTTCATGACATTTTTATAAATACGATTAAATAGGTAAGACACTATAAATAATAAGAATATACATCTTAAGTTTTCATACATCGACTGCATATATTCTATACTTTTGTTTTGATAAAGGCTCGGTCAAGCATTAAACAATTTTCAAAAAAAAAACCTTTAAGCTAACGTTTCAACTATATTTCTAGGCATCTTAAGAGCTTGTTATTTTTCTTTTGCTGAAAGACTTTACCTTCTTAGTTCGTATTCTATTCAATACAGTGCTACTCATAGTTCAGTATGTGATATGTTTTATAAGTCTTGCGAAGAGTATGTGGTAATTCTACAGACTATTATAGCACTTATATTTTAAAAAAGTGTTTAAATGTCTTTTTGGACAACTTATTTGGGAATTAACACCTACCTTTCGCAAAACTGTCAGCAGACTGGAACAGCTTAGTTTTAAAGTCGTGAATGCCGAATCTGTGGTATATTTCAATAAAATACGGGATAAAAGAAGATTTTCTACCATCTTATGCTAATGTAATTATATATTTGAAAACAGCGCCATATCTAGTAGAAACTTCTTTAGTAACCATATAACTTCTTCAATAAATTCAGAATTTCAATTTGATGTAACGCTTCACATTATTAAGTGAACTAATAACAAATTTATTTATTGACCACAAATAAATTAGTTAAAGTGCTACACCAAATTGAAGACCTGAATTGAAGAAGAAGTGCTTGTCTACGAAAGAAGTTGCTGCTAGAGAATTTACTTTACCAGACACGAGACATCCAAGTGCCTCTATTGCTCAGCAGTAGAAGATGTGGAGCACACATTCATGCAAAAAATGGAATAGCCAGAAGATGATTTGGTGAAGAGAATTGGTATATTCTCCCCAGAAACTATTATGGACAAAATGATCCAAGTGCTGATGTGTTGAAATGGTAGACTGGCTAGTCAAAAATATCTTTACCACCAAAAATAGACAGCTAGAAGACCTAGAGTAATTAATTCTAAACTAAGGATGCCTTACGTAAAGAAATGAACGGTCTAGCCTGAGGTAATGTGGGAAACAGTTCCAGGTTAGTGTCCAAAAAGAAAAGGGGGTGTTTTAGTTGGTAATCTGGTTTACTGGGAGCCCAGCACAATGTGCGTAAATGAATTTCACCTCCTTACCCCCTTAAGAAAAATGCGGTAGCAAATGATTTGTAATTGTAGAATAAAAAGCTAATGAAAAAGTCTCCACATATAGAAATTTAATCGTATAAATAATGCGTTTCGAACACGTAGTGTTCTTCTTCAGGCATTAACTAAAAAAAAAAATACAATGTCATCAGAGAGTTATCTATAGTACAAAATAAAATAAGGACGAGAGTACGAACCCAAGGGTTATTGTATGTGGTACAACTGACTGGGATAGAATGGAAGTGGGTGAGGGTATGGAGTGTACATGGAGTATTTCATTAGCTTTTTACCCTACAATGAGTAAATACCACTAAATAACTGATTGCACTACATTGGAACGAATGATTTGTAGTTATTATTGGGAAAGTTATGGATAATGAATAACTGAAGCTCTAAATTAAGTAAGAAATGATGGGAAATTAGCATTTACGAAAACATGAATGATAAATAAATACCTATCATAACATGGTTTATAATCAGTTGATGTTTTATATGGGATATATTTTATTTCAGGCTTCGATTACTTCATGATTTTAAGTTTTTTGGTTAAAACGTTTTTGTTTAATAAATAGCCTCTGACTGCAATGGTGCTAGTGTGCTTACAATCTTGCAGTACCTACCTCAACACATTAGTTTTCACTAATTAATAATTTCACAAAAAATTTACTTCATTAAAATTTACAGTTTGTTTTCGGTGACTCAGCTTCTATAAGTAATCAATAACATGATATAAGAGGCATTAAAGTTGTTTGAAAGATTTATCAATTCTACAGCTCTATTAAAGAAACATGACACTTTATGCAGATTTGATTTGGCTATTAAAAGCCCTATAAATTAATATGAAGTAACATCTAACAGCGCAAATGGTTGTTTATATAATTACATATTTTGAAGAGTTTTGAATAATTTATCTTGTGATTAATAATATTGAATCTATTAAATTACCACTTTGTTTAAGTGGATTGGCCTAGAATATAAGACTGGAACATACATATTGAATAATAAAAAGAAAATGGAACTTTATAATTAGCCTCAATCTTATGATTTTGAAAATAAAAGTTTAAATAATATATGAATTAAATTAGATAATTAAAAAGTTAAATTTGTAACACATATTGAAATATATCATTCATTAAATATTAAGAGAAATCAGAATATATCTTATAAATTAGTCATACCTGGTTGATCGGTGATTTAGTCGTCCAACCGGTTTCGCACGATGGGCATCTTCAAAATGGACTGAGAAATATCAAATCCTGAGAAAAATACTGTGTTGTTATATGAAAGATCAACTAATAAAGCATTTATTCATTTAAATTTATAATGAATATAAATTGACAATATGATATTTAAGCATATATAGGGGAATGCATTTGACATTTCTGAGTCTCTCTTGAAGATGCACCGTTTGGATGGTTATATCATGCATTTATTTTTTTTATATATTTTTATTATGCAATACTTTTTACCTGAATGTAAATTTTTTTACAAAACTTTTCACAATAGAATATTGAAATTTTGCAAAAACCTCTTAGTAATATTAGTATCTTAAGATAAAAAGTACAGGAGTTTTAGACAAATGGAAGACGTGATAAGTGGGTGGGAAATTATTTGCACAAAAATATTATTTGTTGACTCCATGTTGCATTATATCAACTTTTTTATTTTTAACATGAAAAATCTAGGTCCATGGTCAAAATTGTGTCAATTAACGAGGTATATCAGATTTTTATATTATGTTTTCTAACTGCTTTGGTACTAACAATTTGCATATATGAAATGAAAGTGTTCAGCTATGTAGTTAATATTACGAATTAAGTGAGGGTTTAATTATTTATATTACCCATTTTTATTTATTTATGTAGTTAATATTACGAATTAAGTGAGGGTTTAATTATTTATATTACCCATTTTTATTTATTGCAAATCATTTGACAGAGTTCATGAAAAGATAATAAATATCATAACAAAATAAATTTTGTTATAACAAAATTTCATAAAATTTAGATGCTGCAAAAATCAACATACATATAACGGAATATAAAAAACGGAGAGTTCGTCTTCAAATAATGGATCACATTCTGTACTTTCGAATTTATTTACAGTTCTTTACATTATTTATATTGACTTAGAACATTTTTAAGTCCTGTAAATTATTATTTAAATGTTTTAATAAGTTAATGTGATATGTTAGAAGAATAAAAGTATTAAATGTTAAAAATTAGCCCCTATCAAACATATATATCTTATATAATTTCTGATGCATCCCATGTCCTCCTATCTGATGGGTGGTTATCGAACAAAGTGTTCGTCTAATCCAGTGTTTCCCAAAGTGGGTGGTACCGCCCCCCTGAGGGCGGTGCTTTGATATCGAGGGGCGGTAATGCAAAAAGGAGCGGGGATACTATTTCTATAAATTGAAGATGTTCATGCAATAAAATTTCTGAATTTAAGTGAAAACACGACATGAAAACTTCTAGGAAACGGTTTCTTAAAATTGTTTTGATAATTCATTTTTATGTTAAAAGTATATCCTCACCTAAGTTTCTTTTATTGTGTATTAATTCTTTTGCATTAATATGCTATGAAACAATACATCTATTGGATTCTAAATAAATATTCGATTAGTAATTATTTTAATTTAATTATTAAAATGTTGCTCATTTGGTTATTTAGTCTACGAATCTGATTATTATTGAAGAATGTTGAGTCATAGGTTTATGGACCCAAGGGGGCTGTCACTCGAAAAAGTTTGGGAAACACTGGTCTAATCAAAGTACATGTTGCACCCTTAAACCAAACTTAGAGTCAGTATAGTTCTTGGTGCGTTAATGAACCCCATTATCTTTGGATAAAATTGAAGTACGAGAAAGCACTATTTCCTTCTTTATTACTAAATGGATATAAAAAAAGTAAAGAAAATAAACTCCTACTTGGATTTTGATAACAATGATGTAAGTTAATGGAAACAAATTTGACAACAACCGTACAGCAATATTTACAATTTGTTGTAAATCCATTAAAATCATGGCACTGATTTTTTTCATAATTACGTAATATATGTATAATACAGTTTGATTGTTTTAAACAATTAAATTAAATGAATGACCTTTGATATATAAAAACCAACTGAAATATGAAAAACTAATAAAGATAAAGCTAAATTTACAGTATCTATTAACTTAGTAAAAAAGTTAATAAAAAGTTAAACCTCTACTAACATTTAGACGAAGATACAAAGAACTGGAAATAGATAATGAAATAAGATATAAAAGAAAACAAAAATGTAACAATTAAACAAACATGCAAACCAAAATTTAACGATACAGATAACGCTGATTCCATAATGTAGATAACAAGTTTAGGTAGGTGCAAGAAAAAATAAAATACAGTCAGTTGCTCTTGAAGATGGGAACCAGACGGGCACAAAACCGGTCGAGCTCTACAGAAACTTTAGGAGGTATGATGCACATCATTACTGATAATTCTAATATTACTAACCTCAGTGGAACTAACCCAATAACTATATTTGTAAAAAAGAATGGTTTATTTATTTTGTTTAATGATATTATAGTATATGTGAACTTATAATACAAAATTTGAATCTAAAATGAATGCAGAAATTTTTGTCCCGGGTTAGCTATCTAAGTATTCTTCTTTACACTTGTTTGCCTTTTATAGTTAAATTTAATTATTTCAAGATTTATTTGTAAAATTACATTGAATGCACAAAAATAACAGCAACGTGAAATCAATCTTAAAATAATTAATATCTACAGAGCAATACAATTTTCAATTATAACAAGATGAAATATGTTTCATCAAAAAATAATCATCTGATGAAATCATTTGAGTGCATTAATTTGTCTGAAAAAAATTATTTCACCTTGCAAAAAGTAAGTAACTATTGAAGTTTTAAATTATTGAGTCATTATTATCAAATTAAAAAGAAAAGGAAGATATTAAGTTTTATGATAGTAAGAGATCATAAAGGATCAAATCCGTCAGGATTTGAATTATGTCACTATTATTATAGAGATATTAAAAGAAGTGACCCCACAAGTATCGCATGTGTTATTACTGTAAGTCAAGCCTGTTGTGATTATTTATTGCCATTATTTACGACTCGTCCTTAGTTTTTCCTATCAAGATTATCTTCTTACTCCAGTTAAGCAAAGGAGATGGTATGAATTTTTTCATTCTTTTATCGGTGTTTAACTTGGTTTTAAAAAAGTATTGGAACAATAAAAGGGATTTTATTGGTTGTCAATAAAGCTTTTGTTAAAAGTAGTGGAAGGGTGTTTTAAGTATTATTGTGGGCTGTTTATATTTTAATGTTCTTTTTTAGTAAATCATTATTAGGTCATTGATTTTGGAAATTTTTATTATCATATAATGTTCAACACTACTAACACAGCTGTAAATATTTACATAAAATTTAAAAAAAAAATTATGTTAACTAAATAATTAGTTAACATTATTTGAACTAAATGGAAATAAAAGAAGACACGAGGTGTAGTTTGAAGTTGACAACTAAGCAAAATATATTTAATCAAGAAAATCTGTTTAAAACTATTATCTAGAACCCAATAGTTATTTCATTTGTGATTAATGTTTGTTTTTGTTAAGTTGTTAATCTATTCGACTCGATTACTCTAGATCAGTGTTTCCCAAACTTTTTCGAGCGACCGCCCCCTTGGGTCCGTAAACCTATACTCAACATTCCTCAATAATCAGAATCTTAGACTAAATAACGAAATGAGTAACACTTTAATAATTAAATTAATATAATGACTAATTGAATATTTATTTAGAATCCAATATATGTATTGTTTCATAGCATATTTATGCAAAAGAATTAATGCACAGTAAAAGAAACTTATATGAGAATATACTTTTAACATAAAAATGAATTATCAAAACAAATAAGTTTAAGAAACCTTTTCCTAGAAGTTTACATGTGGTATTTTCACTTAAATTTAGAAATTATATTGCATGAAATTTTCATTTTATGGAAATAGAATCCCCACTCCTTTTTGCATTAGCGCCCTCCGATATCAAAGCACCGCCCACTTTGGGAAACACTGCTCTAGATCAAGGAGATGAGTAGATTATGAATCAAGACTCCGCTTGTTAGAATTTAAAGGCTCTTCACTTCATTTGTTATTTAAATTTATCCAAGTTGAAGTGACTTTGTTTTAAAATCATACATACTAAGTTGTTTTGTGATACACGAACTCTACCTGTCGCTTAGAATAGACAATCAGAGTTAAAAATAGAAACGATATTCAAATAACCTTTAACCGAGTCGATTTAGTCAACATCCTTGGAGAGTCTTCATTTAACAACATACTCCTTTCTTGTCGTTCAGACCAGTGAACGTGAGACTTTTTCAAGGCAAAAGACAAAAGGATTTTGAATGATAAATTAATTTTTTTTTTAACGAACTCATAGTGGCTGTGGTTACTTAATCAGGTTAGAGTAGACGCAAATGGTCTAGATCAGGGCTTCTCAATGGGGGTGAACTGTGACCACAGTATATGTACAGTGTGAAGAAATCTATTATTGGTTTTGACCTCTTAATTATAAAAATAATTTGATTTTCCCCCCTCCTCCTAGTTCATTTAGTCTAATCCAGAGGTTCTCAATGGGGGTAAAATTCACCCCAGGGGTAAATTTGGGGTTTTCAGGGGGTGAATTGTGACGACAGTAAGTTTACAGAGTGAGGAAAGCTATCATAGGTTTAGACCTCTTAATTATAAATCAAAAATACTATTTTGATTGAATTAATATTTTATGTCCATCAATAATTGTAATTAGCATTTCATTTGTAAAATTCTATTATGATCATAAACATTGAAAAGTTGTAAAGATGTATATACATACTACTTTGGTAAGAAAAGGGTGTGGGGGGAATGGTATTGTGGGAAATAGCGAGAGGAGTGAATAGGCTGAGAACCACTGGTCTAGAGTGATGTGTCGCTGCGAGAGAGGCAATCATCTCGGTGGGTGCCTTCAGAGCGCCCTCGAGGAGCTAGCCCTCCGACTCCCACCAGCGGGTGAGGAGCACAGATTGAGAAGTGCTGGCACTCACTCTCAAAGTGAGCCAGTTTAACCTGGCTCAGACTAAAGGCCATTTTCTCCTTTGAGGTATAACCGAATCCTAATGGATACTGTAATCTTTTAACTGAGAGGGGTATATAGATCTTGATCAGTATTCTTCTAAAATTCATTTTTCATTCTGAATGTTACCAAATAATATTCACATACAATCTAAATTATATTTACTTTTGAATTGTTAGGATTTTTTGGCTTTATTCTGTAGCATACAAAAGTATAAACATTGTTATTATTATGGCTTCGTAATCATATTATACCTCTTTGAATTAATAAGTAAATGCTCTCAAATTCATGCATATTGTTGGTGCCACAGAGGTTAGTAAATAAGATATTATTATTAAACGTCATACCTCGTCTACCGCTGGTGAAGTTGCCCTACCGGTTTCGCAATGGCTGCATCATAAATGGGATTAAGTTTACTTTCCAAAATCACGGATATAAATAACATGAAAATTAAAAATAATAAAACAATACAAAACATGAAAAGACGACAGGATGGACAGGACAGAGACGACTTAAATTGTAAAAGACAAAAAACAGATTAAAAAAATCTATTAGATAGGGAATTTAGGCATATATTGGCACCATTGAGTTAAAATAGGTATGTGTATCGGTGATTTTGGAAAGTAAGCTTAGTCCCATTAATGATGCAGCCATTGCGAAACCGGTCGGGCGACTTCACCAGCGATAGACGAGGTATGACGGTTAATAATAATAATATTTTAAATGCTCTCAAGGTTACGTCTTTTTATCTAGGTTAATACACTCTGAAGTCATTCTTTGAACCTGCTACACTCCCATATTGCATATGATATAATAAAAAAAAGAAGTACAAAACAGTAAAAGAACGAAAAAATCATCCTAAATTACTCGAAATAATGCAAATAAAACCATTTTTTGACCATAGAAAATATAGGTAAATTTTCTGTCTGCAGGGCTTCGGAACCCTGTGGTTGACCAAGTACCAGTTGTATTTTGTTTTAGAATGATAAATATAAACGAGTAAATACATACATTGTAGACTTGCAATATTGGAAATAGAAAATAACATAATATTGAAAATTTACAAAATATTATGGTTTTTATATTATAACTTAAATTAAATCATTTTAAATTGAAATAATTGCAACCTCAGCTGTCGACCAAACATCTACCACAAGAAACAGTTATTAATAAATAATAATAATACGATAAATACCTATATGTATTTATCGCATTTTTTATACGCCAAAAGGAGGTAAAGCTGCAGTAATGATGGAACAAGCGAGTCACCAACATGAAATACATTTGTTCTGTTTTAGAATATTTCTCATCTGGTGGAAATTGCCAGACCATTTACAATTAAAAACGACAAAGAATCTATATTAAATAACATATCATAATATTTGTGTAATATAAATATAGTAAGCTAAGACAATAAATAAAAAATATACCATGTATTACAAATACTAAGAGCCTATGCACATTTTTTACATAGGCTGAACTCTTTGATACCACACAATGAACATTTCACAGTAGGAGTCCAACTCAAGTGTGTTTATAGTATGGATCTGTAACAAGATCCTGATACTGTACACGCTCGGAACCGACGGCTTAACGTCATCCCCCCCGATGTGCCTTCACCTTGTCGTGGTGGGGGGGCTTAACACACCTAGGCGCTTATTCGCTCATGGTGTGAACTAAGAAAGGCACAACTGGTTAGCCTGGGTTGGCACCGTCGGCTGAAAGGCCACTCTTTCGAGCGCCGGCTTGGGTGGCAGTCCGCCCTTATTAGTCAGATGTGGCTAACCCCTCTCTTTTTCAAGACTTCTTTTGAGGGGTTTGGTGAAATGGTTGTGTCTTTGGTCTGGGGTTCGCGAGTGGTAGGTCTGCTCGGCGCAACGTGGTCTGTGGAATTACGTGTTCTTTCGGCCTCGTGTGGCTGACGACTGTCTCTTTCAAGACTTCTTCCTCACTGTGGTGGCATAACGGCGGCTTTGACCGATATCTTGGGTTGGTGTCCGATAGTGTAAAGTCTTTTCAGTCCCGCACTCTTCGCGAGCTGGGTCCCAAACTCCTCTTTTCTTTTTCCAGCTTGCGCCTGTCGTTTTCAACATTTTTTCTCGCTCCTCAGTGAAATCAGACAACTCTGTTTGGCAGGTCAAGGTTTATTCGGACGATATTTTAGTTTGCCTAGCCCGTCACAGTGTGCTTAGCATATAGGAATGCATCTCTATACCTTTTTTCATAATCTGTGACCCTTTCCCTTAGTTACCCATTGTTTCCTATATCTCAACCCCTATTAACTGTTATTCTTGTTATTTTCCTTTACATTTTTCAACTGTAGGTTTTGATAAACTCTTTCATAAAGTAACCATCAGTCTTTTAGAGACTACCAGACTTATGTTTATAGCTTTTGTTGATGTAGGTCGTGGAAACCTGCCTCCGCTAGGTCCACTTTGAGCCCTTTACGAGGACTGTCTCGCTTTTCTCATTCATGATAAAACGAAAGAGCTTCACGTCAAAAACATCAATCTTATTGCATGGTTGAAAGGCTCATGTAACGAATAAACAGAACAGGCTTAACGTCCTCTCCTAGACCACGTGCCAAATTTATCCACCTCCCTTATGAATAAATCGAGGACCAGAGTGTTGAATCCCGGATCTACTAGTCTAGAGAAAAGCACTTTGCACTAAGTGAAACTGGTCCCTACAATACCTATAAAAATTATAGCATTTATAATTATAATGATATACTGATCAACCTTGTTTTCTTCTACCTTAAGAGTTGGGAAACGTTGAATAAAAACTTAAAAATTATCTCTGTAGAAGAGTTAATTGACATTACGGAGAGTGCAGTGCTACATTTTTAATATAAGTAAATATTTCATAACAATTTTTGTTTTATTGAGACAAGCAAAACATTTTTTATTTAAAGTTATTTGAATCTTGAAGCGAATAAAATAAAAACTCATGTATTTAAAGACCGTAATAAATATTAATAATTTTCAAGTTTATTGGTTGCATGCTCTTCTTACATAAATGTAAAGAATACTAGTGTAAGAATCAAAGGAAAGCTAGATGTTGAAGCCTGTTTTTAGAAAGTATGTTTTCAAGTATCACTCTGTACCAGAGTTATTAGAGAGGCCTCCATGGTGAATGCGTGTCTCCTGATCTCTTACAGCCTTTGAATACTACACCCTTACCGCAACTAATAGATCAATTTATCAAATAACAAAATTACATCTTTAAAAGAACAACAACTCTCCCACCTTGAAGCTTTCTTAAGACCCAACAAAATTAATACATCACAATATTTAATCAAGCATTGATCTATAAATATATATCTATATATTACAAAACCGCCTTCAGCTCTTTGATCCTGTGGCGACACATTCAAAAAAGCATGCGCCCACAGATTAAAATAACAGATAAATCTCCCATATTTAAATCTACATAATTCCATTTATTCTTTCAATCTATTCTATTTATCTAGTACTTTATCAGCATTACTTGGTTTAATAAAAAAAATAATGTTTATATTCTTCGTTAATAGTAATTTAGTTTTAGTGAAAGATATTTAGAACTAATCACTTGTCATCAATTTTCAGGTTCGATAATTAAATTGTCAATTATTTTCGTTTCGTTTTCGTAATGACTTAAGATAAACTCTTTCAAAGATTAAATTAAGACATGCATAAACTTAACTGACCCAGTCCTGACGACTGGTGTATTCTTTAAATGTAGCATGCAATAACGTCCTCTATGCTACCAGCAGTATGATTTTGTTTCTCACAAATATGTTTTAACGCAATGGCATAACTAGTAATAGTGGGGGGGGGGGGGGGGAGAAAATATTTTAATCCACCCCTTCTGTTAGAATAATTTGAAACCCACCATCAGCTTTATTTTGTTAAATAATGTAAACACACTTCAAATTGAGTTGTTTGATATTATGTTGTTATAAAAATTTATTTGTTAAATTTACTTTAATTAAACTATTTTAAATTATTATCTTATTTGTTTCCTAAATTTATATATATATATTCGTATCAAAGTTGCTAACAACAATGTAATGTAACATGGATAATGTCTTGTGGCATTTCAAGAATTGTTTCATTCTGTATATATACATCAAAAATAGAAAAGGTACGAATGAAAACTAAACGTAGAACTTAATTTCTCAAGATTTCACTATAAATACGTAAAATAACAATCAATGATCAAACCACAATAAGAAATGGGAAAACAAGACTAAGATCTTTCAAACAAGCGGTATTCGTCAGAGTCAAAAACCTAACTCAATCAGTTGGGTTTTTGACACTGACGAAGACGGCTTGTTACGGTTGAAAGATCTTAGTCTTGTTTTCCCATTTCTTATTGTGGTTTGATCATTGATATATATATATATATATATATATATATATATATATTGTCTTCGTATATATATTGTCTTCTTGTCACTAAGAAGTCGTCCTAAGGACTACCATTAAAAGGGTCGAAATATTGAATATGAGTCCTAGTTTCTGTTTTTCAAAGTCTTTAAAGTATATATATATATATATATATATATATATATATATATATATATATATTCTTGAAAACAGAATTCAAAAATAAGAAAAAATGGTAATTTGATGTATTTAGTACCAGAAAGGTATTAAACCACGTAGCCTGATATAATGTCAGATACTCGTGGAAGGTTTTTTTTTGTACTCTAAATACATTTCAGTTAAACAGAGTAGAAGACACCAAATGTAGAGTAATCATTAGGGAGATGCAATATTCTACCAAGGTTCAGTGTCAGAGGTGTAGCTTTAGTGTATCTCTTAATCCCTCCCGCAAAAGAAAAAATCCCTTATTGTAAAAAACAAAAACAACTAGATCAAAAAAAAAAAGAAATAGTAAACAGAAAGTCAGTTAAAATCGTTAATTTTCAAAATAACTAATGAGGAATTTTTAACAATTAAAATATTACAATAACTAATTTACTTTAATTCAAATTTTTACTTATTAAATTATATTACCTATTTTAATACTATAACTAATGTTATGAACTAAATAATACATAATATATTATCGAATATATATAATATAATTGTCATGAGCTGAATAATGCATTTTGGAGGTTTTGAAGGTACGGTTTCGGTTTACCAGAGCCTTTGAGCCTCTTAAAAGCGATTTCTCTGCAGCCTGAGTTGCCTCATTCAACTCTTCAAAACTCTTCACAGTCTAAATTTATTTGGTCTATATAAAACTCGTTTAATGTGAGATATCTCAGAAAATTCACCAATAGTTTTCAACCTTTGTATTTATGTTTTTATGTTTTTAATTAAAATTAAATTTCCATGTGAATTAACATAGAATGTCATAGATTAACATTTGATGATCATTGGTTGAGTGTTATCATTTACGCACTCATTAGGTCCTAGAGCTAGTAAAACACATCTTACAATACTTTGATAAGGTTAAAAGGTGCTAGTTGAAGCATTGATCTTCAGAGGAGCCTCTTGATCTCAGCCCTTGCAAGTACATTTCCGTAAAATAAATCTCTTTTAATTAAAAGTACAAAGCCGTATCGTTGCCTCCATCATTTCAGTCAATTAACTTTCCTTGATTTAATTCCAAAGCTTCTTCATATATAAGATAAATTACTTTTTATTTTTCCCTTAGCACTCTTAATAGAATAAACCCCTTTTTTTTACACCTTTCCTATACAAAAGAATATTTTTTCCCTTCTATTGTAGTCTTAATAAAACTACAGAGCGCTTGATAAAATAATGTAATAGGCTAGGGGTTTGTTTTTTTTTTCACCGTTAGAAAGCACCTGCCTGTGATGACCCTAATCTTCCAGAGCTAAAAGGATCGTAAGTCACCTTGTTCTTTCAGACCCCTAGGGTGAACACCCTAGGGTGCCAGACCTTTTCTTAATTGCACTAACACACATTTAATTCGCCTTTACCAAACTGTTACCTACAAGCTTTTAAAAACAAATCAATCATTTATATTAAAAAAATAAATCGTTATTATGTTTTGATATTTACAGATATATAAATCTTTTTTTATAGGTGTATATGGCTAATTGGAATCTGCTAGGATATTTGTTAATGAACAACAATATATAAATTGTTATATACATTGTTCTTGTATATGAGTATAAGTTGTTATGAATAACAACAATAAATAAGTTTCCATTCACTCAGCAGATTACGAAGAAATATATAGTGATTACCATAATGATCATAGGGAATTTCCAAACATTTAATGCTACTGACCCAAAAACGATATATTTAAAACAAAATAAAGCAAAAGAATAGTTAAATGCATTTTTACTTTATTATTTTTAATATTAATAGAGTCAATATTTATCAAAGTTTGGTCAGTTTTTCAGAATTAATTGAAACCTTCACTGTCGTTTCAGTCAACAAAGAAAAAGGAAGTATAACAATTATATAATATTAAACTATTGTACACATATCAAAAGAGGCAAATTTTCTATGTATTATAATATAATCTTTTTTTTAATTTTAGAATGCAAACCATTCGTACAGCATCTTGCAGAGGAATCGCTAACTTTTCTTCCCCTGTATCATCGTGCGCTTACAAGTAATGACTCCTGCACTGTGTGACAAGTGTGTCGAACAGTTTATACTCATGCCAAAGTGTGGCATTGTTAGCTGTTTGGTCAATACTTATAAAAAGGTTTCGACTACTTCTGTTTAGAAATTGTGGAAAGAAGACTTCTATTCAGGGCTCAGTCACAAGAAGTGACAGTGTTTTTAGCTGCTGAGCCAAGGAAAAAAAAATTGACACCAGTATTAAGAGCAAAGACAAGATGATTTAGGTGGAGGTTGTGTTTTTGTCCGTATGAATCAATAAATTTCCACAACTAAATACAGAAGCCTAAAGATATTTTTCAGGTTAATTTGGATACAAGTTTTACTTGAAAATGTAGTTTTGAACCTAATGAAGCATACGTATTTACAGTCGAACAAATTCCATCCTCATAGAACAGGTTATTCACTGCAATAGCAGTATAACTAAATTTGAGATGGGAATTACATTTATGATAAAGGTATCATAAATAATTAATTAAAGTTTACAAGCGTGATTTTATAAGATAAATAAAAAAAAATATTTGTTAAAATTAATCTTAAACTAGAGTCTAGCGTAGAGTCAGATTAAGAAGGGTTTTGCATTGGACGGTGTCACCAAATGAGACAGGAGATGGTTGCAGAACTTCCGCTTTGTTAATTACCTTATGGTTCCATCAAGGAAGTTTTATAGTTCCAACCTCGATGTTATCGGCGAAATCCAGAAAATCTGTATTAGTTACACTGTTACAATTTTCATATGAGGGTACCTGCTCGCATTGCCTTGTTTAGTTTTGTAACATTAAGAGAATTGAATCATTTATGTTGTGCAATATAAAGAGAGTACTGAAAAGTAATTACTAAAGCACTTAATTAAAGAAAACTTGGTGAGATACATATTGAAAAACTTATTTTAACTTATATTAGAGAATTTTTGAAAAACTTCAATTAATCATCGTATTTCTACTAATCAAGATTCCATTTTCTTCTTAATAACTTTGTTAATAAGTTTCAATATTGCCATTAGATGACATATGTGAATTGGATATAACTAGTGTCATGATAAGGCCATCTTGGATAAGAGTAAATCCTAACCACCAATAGTGTAGATAACTAATAATCAGGCTTTTTAAAAATGCGGAGGTCTTTAGTCTTCAACAAGTTTTTCGTTAATCAATGATTGGAAATTGAGTCATCGAGTAGCAAAATTGTGTTGACAATTGCAATGCTAAAACTCTGTCAAAAGGTTTTAGAGCTTTACATTTGTTTTGGGATTGAAAATGTTTGCCAACTTTTCTATTTTATTCTACTGGTAAGTCCTTGTTTCCCTATGTGAATTGTAAGCATTTAATGCTCTTCTATACCAGTAGGTGGCAGCAGTTAACTTAGTTTACTTGAAATTTGACACTAAAAAATTTGAAACTCATGTTTGTTGCAACTGACAGTGTCAAGGCTACGACAAAGTATGTATAAAATATATTTTATGTTTTTTTGCACTTTGAGTTGAAAATAAGGAATATAGATCCATAAAGTACTTTCTCCTTTTGTGTTAAGTGGTTTTTGTATTTCAGAAACTTTTACCAAGAATTAGTAATAGTGGCTGCAGAGGTACATTTTGTAATTTTTTGTTTGGAATTCTGCCTTGGGAGTTCATTAAAAAAAATGTGCGATGGCTCGTAAAAAGTAGAAAACACTGGTCTAAAGGATCGCAGGTATCAATTAATGCTCTGGTATTATAAATAATATTAGGGTTGTGATATAAAGACTCTTCTAGCTTTAGTATGTGATATGTATTGTTAATTCACTTGTGCATTGCCTTTGGTGGGAAGTATTATTTCTCATTCTTTTTTTTTGGACTTGTTACAAGGCACGAGTTCCTGCTGCAGTCCTCAAACCATGTCTTATCAATAGTTTAAAGAAAGCTTGAGAGGTGAGTGTGAGCTCGGTGCTAATGGCATTCCTAGACGAGCAAGTCACGCAGTCGACTCAATTCATCAGTCCTGGCGTGAAGCGTGCCTCCAGCCCTCCAGGCATCCGCCTAATGTCTTCCTCCTTGCACACCCCCGCACCCCTCCAGGCTATCACGCTTTTTATCAAAGTCACCCGCTCACACCTACACCTGCTTAATTAGATTACTAGCTGGCTGCCACAAAAACACACGTCTCAATTACTTCGCGCCTTTAAACATCAAAACATCTCCTTTCCCACACTTATCTCACTAACAGTCAATCATTTTTTATATTTTTACTCTTTTTTTATCCACCAACAACCAATGAAATACAATCTTTTCTACTTTATTAAGCCATCAAACCTTTGACATGTAGTTTTTCATTTTTATAACCCTATTTTACTCCTCCACAACACGAATATAATATTCTTAAATAAATAATTTTTTTTTCATTCACTCAATATTTCTTTACTGCCTGACATAATATAAATTCTTCAAAAATTATCTACTTTATTTCAAAGAAAGCTAAAATTTGTTTTCATTCTTTTTAATTAAATTGAATAGTAGTTAGCATAACCTCAATATATTTATACATAATGAACAACTGGAAACATTTGAAATCTTTTTTTCTACTTTTCCGTTTTCAGGTTCAAATGATGAAGATAACAGATATTCCTTGAATGGAGTTGCTAGCACACCTCACATTTCCTTCCTTAATGCTATAGAAATACATCTTTCATTGAACTCTGTGACTGGTACCTGCGTGTCAGTGGTTTAAAAAGACTCTAAGAAGACTCCAGGTCAGGATTTGGGTAACTTTTTTGTATATTACCTAAATAAAATTGGTAGTAAAATGAATTTACCACTACATTTGGAAGTGCTCTGGTGGACAAACCAATTTATTTAGATAATAAAATTCATGGATGATAAAGAAACAAAAAATGTATATCGGAAAAATGTTTAATTGTAAATTTTATCTCTCAAAGGAAAATTAAAGTGTGTCTTTTTGGCATAGAAATAGCACACCAGAAAAATCGAAGGAATTAAATTTATAATAAGAAATAAAACACACTTTTTAGCATTAAGTGTCACACAAACAAAAATATTGACCTTCATCGATTTCAAATTCCTTCAATACTAAAAGAACATTTTATTGAATCCAGTATTATGGAGGGCAAATGTTTATTCTTTCTGGTATAAGAATTGCACACAAGGAAAAATAATGTTATTCTTTCTGGTATAAAAAAAATGAAGAAAATATCGAAAACTTTAATATTTTAACGTCAGATTGAAATCTTTAATATTTGCATATCATCTACTTCAGGCATTGGACAAATGATACTGTTTTGTCTTCGATTCATATCAGGGGTTTTTGATGTTACTACAGCTAGGATGCTGCCTTCAGGATTCAACTGATTTCTGTATTTGCTTTTTGGATTTACAGAAAAGCTGAAAGAGTGGTCTCACTGAGACCTTAAAACAGTTTCAGTATTGATATTTCTCCGATTCCATAGGGGAATCCTCGATACATTCTTTCCTCCAACTTTCCCTCACTTAGCACATCCACATCCGTAGAACGTTCATTACATCCCAAAAATTTCTAATTTACCATATTTGGAGTAATCTACTCCCGTTTCCCGACCACTGCTCTAGGTTATCTTCAACTAATCTGGTCCAAGGGTCCAAAGAATATGAGTCAAGAAATGTCCCAAAGACAGACCCCTATCTAATTGTAAAAGTTGTGCTGAGTGTTTTGGATATCAATTGATAATCTGAAGATTACTGCTTCTCAGATAACCCTGAACTACCCATCACAAGTCACCCAACGTTTGATTCGTGACCATAATTACAATCAGATAAACACCAAACTTGAACAGGCTGAAATGCGTGGGGCCATTACTGTTCTAATTGTAACGATAGTATTTAATGTAATTTCCAGTGATAGCCAGATCGAAGACCTTCTGAATCTGCCTTTCGAGGGCAGTGATTTAGATGATACAACCTTATGAAATAAACAGATATCAACAATGGTGGATCTTCTATGTTTTTTATTGCCATATCGGAGACGTAGCACAGAAATTGTTTCGTCTTACTTGATAATTCCCATCTAAGTAAGAAATCTCTTGCTTAAATTCTTATTAAACTTTTTTATTTTAAGAAAACTACTAAGTAATCCCACCTTTAAAACGGTAGATTGATTCCGCATTATAGGAAAACGCGTTGTACGAGGGACATGAAATATCATTATATGAAAAGAGTTCTAATAGTACCGTGTTATAGCGGGGATTACTTAATAATGGCAAATCCCAGCATTATACGAGCGACATGAAATCGCGTTATATGAAAACGCGTTAGAAGAGTACCATGTTGTAGGGGATTACTGTACCTACGTTGCTTGACCAGTTTTAGACCGCAGAATATGACTATCAATTAGATACATTAATAATGCATTTTGTAAACTCGTATTATATAATTCAAACTTCTTAGTATGACTAAATTTAGATCAATGTAAGCGCATAACTATTATAAGCTTGTATTACCTCATATCTTCTATTCCTTCTATATCTTACATATTCATCCATACCTTTTTTTAAAACTGTAACAGATAATATACAAACTAATTTACGGACGGATCGGTTAACAGGAGGATTTAACAAACAGAATAGTAAAATATAAATACATATAACGAATAAATATACATACATATAACATAAATATGATCAAACCACAATATGAAATGAAAAAAAAAAGACTAAGGTCTCTTTTTTCCATTTTTCCCAAAAAACCAGTTGGGATTTTGACTCTGACGATATCGTTACGGTTAAAAGATCTTAGTCTTTTTTTCCCATTTCATATTCTGGTTTGATCATTGATTGTTATTTCACATGTTTATATGAGATCTTGTTATTAATAATATCAGTTTATGAATAAAATATAAATATATAATGTAAATATAGATAAAGTATATTTAAAAAAAGTAATATTTTATTATTTATAGAACCTAGGAGTATTATTTTATCTAGGAATGTCAAAAATTTTCTTTATACTCTTTTTATAAATAATTAAATAAAGTGAATGGTGACTGGTAAGTTGAAACAAGTGTTAACATGCGTTGAGAACATGCCCTGGAAGATTTGAAAGGGTCGCAGTGGAGCAAGCTAACAATATAGGCTAAGTGAAGGCAGGCCGGCAGCACGTGGGCATTTCTTTGATTTCTGCCGAACAGAGGTCCAGGGACCATAAAACAACACCGGCAACACCTGCTCTCACCGGCGTCTTGTCACAAGTCAGGGGTTCACGAGCTAAATAACCGTCCGCACCAACCTCTGCCCTTATTAGCCACTTTTCAAACAAGCTGAAACGTGTAATAGCTAACAAGCCAAGCCATTATTTAGAACTGAAAACATATTATCAAAGGAATTTTCATTTTTTCTTCGGCTAGAAACATCATAGAATATTTACTATTCAAGAGAGGTATCAGACCAAATATTTATTACTTATTTAATTTTGATCCAGGTAAGAGCTTAATAATATAAAAAATAAATAAAAACTTTGAATAAATGTTTTTGAAAAAAAAAATAGAAATTTTAAAATGCGTGAAACATGGTTTAAATGATATACTCCTCTTCACTAAAGACAATAAAGTGTGGACCAACTGTTTTGCAAACATAACGTTTGAGTTTATTAGAATATAAGTACTAAACATATTTTGCTTGTTTCATCAAGGAAACCTATTTCGATTTGTATTAATAAAAATATTTAATATTTATTTGAACATAAATACCCAACTTGTGCAGTGGAAGTTCCTCGTAGTTCTGACCAAACTCATTTCAGACAGCCCTCTTCTTAAGGAATATGTAGATATGTTGTTTTCATTTAAATAAAGGATGACGATTCACTTACTAGAGTCTAAGGTTGTACAATAACCTATGAGTGGGTGTTCTTAATAGTCATTAAGTGAGCGCCGTTTTCCATACGTCAGGACTCATAAAAAGTAAGCCCCAATGTTTCAGAACTACTTCAAATCAGCTTTCTTTTTAGATTATTGTAAGTTAAATTGCAAAAGAATGATACCGCTTAAACTTTATATTGCTGTTGGTGACGTTGGTCCATAGTCAAGAGCAATTGTTGAATATTCAAGAGTCACTCTTGAAAATGAACAACATTCAAAACAATAGCAATATATCAGATAACGTGGTATCAACATTTTTAATTTATCTTAATTTATCTCATTGCACAGCAAGCAAACCTTCTAAATTACTTGTGCTTGTTAACAAAAATTTTGAACTGTGCTTACTAAGTACAGTAAAAGTCAAAAGTTCATCGTTGACTCACGTCACCTCTAAGTAAGTAGATTAGTTTGTCTAGTCTATATAAATAGATCTGGAATGCTTAATAACCAATCACAACAATTAGGCATGTATTATCATGTCAAACACAACACTAAAAAGAATTTTGTGAAGTTAAATTTATAATTTTAGTCCAAAGAAATCAAACCTAAAATTCGTGTAAAATGTTTAACATTCATCAGCCAGTGAAAAAAGGTGAAAAATTCTTATGCATGATCTGCCTTATTTTATAAAATTTAAACTTGTTTAAGTTTGGAATTTTTCACATAAAAGATGGAAATTTAGTTTTGGATATTTTAATATAACTATATAGCTAATGCAATTAAAATTCCTAACTACAATACAATTTTGACTGTATAATTTAAAATTACCATTGACTTGGAAAATGTGACATTGTCATTAAATTTTATTTAGTTTATTTATTAGTTTGATTTAGTGCTCACTTCTAGGGAGGGATTATAGAAAACTTGTATACTTGTTTAAATATACAAAATTTCACATAAACACGTGAAATAACAATCTTAATAAGACGTTTTTGATTGGAAATTTCATAAAATATTGATCAATTACTTTAATGATAACAAGATTTTTTTATCGTAAATATTCTAGAATGCAGTACAAAGTACTTAACCCAATTCAAATTCACAAACTACTATAAGGTTAGGCAATGTTTACTCACATAAAATGGACAAATTTAGGTTCCGTACATTGTGATACGTAGGCTTATTTCATTTGATGTGTTTCATAGAGGTATACAATTTTATAATAAGAGATTATTTAGAGGTTGTTTTAAAAAGGTATCATTCGTTAACATTATGGAATGAAAATGATTAAAATTTCTAATCTAAGAAATGTATAAAAATTATTAATCATACCAATTAATATACAGCAGTTCTTGAAAACCACTTTTTTAGCTATTTTACCAATTTGAAAACTTAAAGTAATTTTTTCATAAATTTATTGCTCTCATATGTATGGTGTCATGGATTTTCTGTTTTTTAATCATCTCTATACGTATTTTTTCTTCAATTAATTTAATGAATTAAAAAAAAATTTATTCCATTTAAGTTATTCTTTAATATTTTCGATTAGTTTTTTCAAGTATTGCCATAAACACCAGTTTGTACATCAATATGTTGTTTATGGTCATGAGTGCTGATTCATATTTCTTGCCTTCTTTAGCTAGGAATGAAGTCTTTTAAGTTTGTATTAAAAGTTTTAATTATTTTAAAAATATTTCTGAACTTTGTTGGATGCTAGTAATTAAAATTTTTAAGGAATAGTGTTTTATAATATATATTGTTTAATTGTTTTTGCAATATAAGTAAGTGAAAAAAATAAGTAATCTAGATAATGCGTATGTCGGATAAGGGCAGAAATTAAGTTAAACTAAGATTGATTCTGTTTTATCTGGTGTACAGCTGATGTACGCCTTTTGGATGGTGTTCATTTTCAAGAGTGACTCTTGAAGAGAAACAATTGCTCGTGAGATGGAGAGTGTCCGAGTGTAACGTACCACCTGCAGAATATATGTCCTTGCATTATTCTTTCTTAACTCAACTTAAACTAACCGTTGTAATACTAACAATCTGTTTGTTATAAACATTTGGAACAGATTATTGAAAAGTTACCAAAAGTAATAGCTGAACTCATCTCCACTCTTCCACAATTTAGGGTTAGCTATTATATTTAGAGTACGTTATTATAACTAACTAAAACCAGTTCTTGTTTATTAAAACAGTTGTCAGACCTATAAAGTTGAATAACCCCTTGTTTGTATTTATGAAAACTACTACCGATACTAACTGAAATGGTAACACATTTATTCATACAAACACCTAACTGTAAGTAAAAAGGTAAACTTTGTCAAACCAGTTTAAGACAAAAGTCAAAGATAATTTACTATTGTTAATTTTTATTTCTTAACATTAAATAATGCGTTCAATGTATAATATTATTTATTTCAGTAATTGCTTTTCAGTTTCATAAAGTTTTCCTTCACAGATTGGAATGATAAGTAAGCAGCAGTGTTCGTGTTGACCTCGTTAGCCGACCCAAGCCAGAGAGATCATTAGTAAAATTCAAAGCGAGCACCAGAGGCCTGATTTGGGACTAAGTGGGAGGACCCCCGACAAATGGCTGCGAAGCCAGCCGACACGTGGCGCGTGCTTTTTGCTTCCTACTCCTACGAAAGGGACTACTCTTCGTCGCAGTCATTAGACCACTCCATCCTACTTTTTTCTTCTCTTTCTTACCGATGTCTTCCCCAAACCAAAACCCAACATTCCTCAACAATTAGTTCCTTTCTACTTTTTGCTGTTAACTATATGCCTAGTAGAGGACAGATAGTTTAGTGATGCCTAGAAGACCAGAACAAATGAATTATATTAAAGCTCATTTAGATTTAATTAACATAAATATTCTTTTTAACCTGATAAAGTTAAACACAAAAATGCACATTCCATCTTCTCTTCTAAACTGATGATTATCAAGAGCATTATCATCTTGCAAATTGATGTTCATTACTATTAGAGTCATCAAGCAACAGACATGGTCTGCTTATTTCTTCACCCAATCTGTTTCCAATTATCGGATTACATACCTCTTGACTTGATTTTGCGTTTGGTGCGCGATTTCACTAAGCCTTATCAGCCGGCGGTTATTGACTGATCGATGAAGAGACACGCAGAGGTTTAGTGGTACCTTGGGAAAATCTTGATCCCTTGTTTCCAAAAACACAAATATAAAGATAAATTAATCTAAAATATTACAATTAATCTGTGCCATTATAGTCAATTACTTTTATTTTCCTATCTTTGTCTCTCTCACTATCAAAGTTTTTTTAACAAAATGCGTTTCCAAGTACTTGCTCCTTTCCTCTTCATGTTCGTCTTTGTGTTATTTCTATTTTCAACTCCCTGATCATTCGTTGTCACTCCACTCTTTCTTCTAATAAGCCCACTACCCCACTGCTAACAATAATATCTGCACTATTTACTACTGTTCTATAACTGATATTAGTGTCTTATCTGAAGGTCTAATTCAGTTCGGTCCCAAAATTCAACCATATCAGTTATATAAACCACTTCCAAATTTTGTAAATACGTTGAAGGTTAGTTTGAAAGTCACTTGATAATAGTGTTATGATCTTCAAACCTCTAAATGTAACTGTTTTCTTTGTTTTAAATCTATCTCCCCCTTTCCTAATGAATATGGACTTATTCTTCCATCATAGCCCCCTGAATTTTTTATCTCTTCCATTCTCTCAAAAGGGTCAAACCTTTCATTTTTCAACACTCTAACTCCCAAGGATGAGCTGACCCCTTCTGAAAGATCAGCTATTAGGAGTTTAAAATGTCATTGTTCTGTTATGATAATGGCTGGAGATAAAGGATTGCCTGCTGTTATTATTGACTGTAATGCCTATAAATAAGAGTCTTTTGAGGCCACGCTCAAATTCCTACTTTTACCAACAGCAGTATCCTTCATGAAGGCATTTCTTAAGATCACATCCACATTCTAATGTCCTCCCATCCTGCTGTCCTATTATCTACTTCTAAATCTATAAATCACTTAAATGCCTGATTCTCTACCAACTTGAAGACCCATTAATTTTAGTAATGTTTGACCTTCCACCTTTATTGACTACTTCATAAATCCTTTTCTTTGTGGATAATATTCTCCCGAATTTAGATACTTTGGATACAGATATGAAAACATATCCGCCAAACTTTCCAAATTACGAATAGCAATTCTTATTTAACTTTTACTCTTCGATGAAAAATTAAGAAAACACCTAGTACACTATTGAATTGAATCATACATTACATCCTGCATGTATTCAATAGTCATTATCTATTTCCTATTCTTAAGTATCCTATCCTCATGTTTACCATGGATGACACTATCAAAGTTTGGATGTTCTAAGATAGTTCTTTGATTGTATAACTACATCTTCACTCCATCCACCAATATTCCGCTTAGTGTGGCTGACTTTACTCCTAAATCAGCACAATGCCTTTTTCTATTATTGTTTCTGTTACCTTTAAACCAAAGGAATTTCAAGGTCACAATCAAAGGCCTGTCTTTTGCTAATTTATTCATGTTCAATTTGGAGCAAACTTTCCTTCTTCTCGCCAAATTATTCATCTATTATTCTGACATTTTTTTTTTTCATTTTGTTGGACCATTTACAACATACTTTTTAAAACTTTTGCCCCTCTAGTTTTTTAACACATATGTCTAACAAGCTAACTTCATTCATATAGAAAGGTTTGTCACTGTGAATAAACAAGTTTGTTTCATTCCAATTCCAAGTTTGTTCCTGACGTTCATAAACTTGACACTGTTATCAAACAGTTCTTTTCCGATTCTTTATTTCCTCTTTTGTTCCTCCTATTGTTTTATATAACTCCTTTTATATGCAAAACATTTCAATCTCAATAATATTCTCACCTTATGTATACAAAACCACTTAATTTCCTTATAGCAATGAAACCATATCCGTTAAACTTAGCAATTCTCATGCAGCTTTTACTGTTCGGTGAAAAATTAAGAAACCAACTAGTATACTATTGAATTCAATCAAATATTCTTTGTATAGAATATGCTGACATTTATGTTCATAATTTATTTTTATTTGTAATACACTAAATCATAGTACTCATACTTATTAAATATGAATACATATTTCAAAATAAAGATATTATATTCTTAAAATAATTTTAAGAAAAAAACAAAGCTATTTAAAATACTTCATGAAATCTGTGACTTTGGCCAGTTTTCTAGTATTTTAAAAGGTAATTATTCAAAAAGGATATAATTCTTTTTTAAATAATTAATATTAATTTTCTCATTCTATATTTCCTCGTTTGTTTCTTCTATTGTGTTATGTAATTTCTTCTATAAGATAATATTCCAATCTCAATAATATTTCCCACCTTATATCTACAAAACCCCTTAATTTCTTCATAGTAATATTAAGTTTTCTTCTTCTAAATTATTATAAAGAAAGAAAAAGTGGACTACTACGCAGCCCTTATATTTCTTAAAAGTCTAAAAGAAATATTGAAAATCTTCAAACAATGTGGATTAGATTCCAAAAATAACATCAAATACTAACATTAAATTAGATGTTAGTTGTCAAAAATGTGGTATAGTAACCAAATTATTATATCGAAAAATTGGTATAGTGGACCATATGATATTGCTGTCTGTTAAACGGATAGTTCAGATATACAAATTTTCTGAAAAAATAGATGAGATAATCGCATAAACGTATTGATAAGACATAGAGCATTTATTGAAGGTATAAAGGAGATAGTGAACGTTCTTGAAAGAGTTTAGAGATATAGATAATCTGAGAGTTCATAAAATCTGAGAGTTAATATTTCTAATCTATATAAATAAAATAATGATTTTGTCTGTACATTGCTTAGAACTGACTTATTTCAAGTTTTCTTTATGTTTCATACATTGGAGAAACCGAATTCACCCTTAGAAAAATTTCTGTCGGTTTGTCCATGAAATTTTGTCACAAGTAAACTCAGCCACCATAAAACATAGTAAGCTGAAACTTTTACAGTAGATTTGTTTATGTCTAACTTAAAATATAGGCTCTCAATTGATAGGAAATTCAACGTAAAAGTGAAGTTATGGACGTTTAAAGCAAAAACGTTTGTCACAAGTAAACTCAGCCACCATGAGATATAGCGAGCTGAAATTTTGACACTAGATTTTTGTATCCTTAACTTAACATATAGGCTCTAAATAGATTGATAATTCAGTATAGAAGCGAAGTTATGGGGCTTTAAGCTGTATTTTGCTAACTTCACAGACAAGTTTGTTTTGAAAATACACAGGCATGGTAAGTAGGTATTGTTAGTTGATGTTAGTTTTTCTCACATAGTCAACTGTAGTTTACTTGCTCATGAGTCAGAGGTTCCAACTGTTTGTTCTTCCATGAACCTGAAGGACAGACAGCTCATGTGGTGTATCCAGAGGCATTTGTTTAACACTGAACTAATAATGATATTTTCTACTATTCTAGAATTTCTAATTATAGTACTAGTATAATACTATAATTGGTATGGTATTTCATGGTATTTTGGAATTCCAAGTATAATAGAATATTTGATTCCGTCAAAGACGGGTACGTTTGCTAGTATGGTATAAAAAGTATGGAAATATGGTTTGTGTCATACCCAATATAACACTCCTTATCAAACGTGCATACTATACATGATCGAGGAATATAAGATAAAGGATTGGCTTCTATTTTCTGCATTTTATTAAACCCTGGAATCACCCTTCCTGGAACAATAATGAAATTTGTTCCTCCACAGTTCTCTGTTAAATTTTTCTCAAACAAATGAAGTTATGAATGCGGGAAGTCTGGTTGGATATAGAAAAATTATATCCTTTTTGAATATTACCTTTAAAATACTAGAAACTGGCCAAAGTCACAGATTTCATGAAGTATTTTAAATAGCTTTGTATTTTCTTTTCTTTAATTTTAAGACTTATCTGCTATACCCATTGTATTATAATTCAGATCACAACATTTTAAAGGACAGTCAAAAGAAATTTACATAACACAAAAAGAAAATTTTATAGCTATATAGTCAAACCTTTTTGTGTGACCGTTTTTTTTTTAATTGTTTTAAAATTTTATTTAAACAATATAAAATTACCTAAAAATGTTGTAGGATAAATTAACTAAAAGAATTATTAGAAACATTGAAATAAGAATTATACAGTTGACTTTGAGATTTTGAAGGATTATGGATTCATTTTTGGGATGAGAGATGTGTGTGTTTGGGTTGGTGGACATATATAAAATATTCGAGTCAGTCTACAAGTTGCACCGTTTAATAAATCTCAATTAAGTTTCTCAGATATAGTCCCGTGTGTGGGAATGTGCCCAATTATTTCGAGGAAAGATTGCATTAAGACTTCATATAATATAATATAATAATTAGGACTTCATAAAATATATTCAAAGTAAGTATATATTTTTTCCCACTTTTCGTAATTTTATAACTTTGAAAATATGTATTTTTGTCTTTTCATAGGTAGTTTAAAGTAAAAATTTCTCGAGTTATGAACTACTGCTAATAGTAATATAACACAAAAAAAGACATTATGCTCCGGTTATTCATTTGTTGGATATAGTAACCAAAATCTTATTAATGACCCATGGTAGCTCAGTAGTTTGCACGCTCGCCTCTCAACTGGTACATCCTGAGTTTGATATCACTCTGGCCCTTGATTTATACACGCAAGAGGTAAAAACCTGAGCATGTCGTAACTCGGAGAGGACGTTAAACTTCAGCCCCGAGCCTGTACGTGTCAGATACTTGTTAAAGATTCCTCAGATGGAATACACTTCTCTACTACTCTAACACACTACTCTACCTACTCTAAATACACTTGAGTTAGGCAAATTTAGGACTCCCAATGAAGTATCAATGTCAGGTACTAGTTAAAGATTCCTGCTCTAAACACATTTGAGTTAGACAAAATTTAGGACTCCCAATGAAGAATATTCATTATTTTCTACCATAAAGTGCAAACGTGTGTTTTCTCATGCAATGGCAACTGTAATCCAACCTAATGTTATTTAGTTGATTGGCTTCTATTGATACCACCCAATGAACATCCTACATTGGGAATCCTAAATTTTACCTAACTAAAATGTATTTACAGTATCATAGATGAGTACCGAGATGGTACTGAGTTGGTTCAAGCTGGGGACCAACTGCTTAACGTCCTCTTCGATGTGTAACATATCAGTTTTATTCACCTCCTGTGAATAAATCGTGGGCAAGAGTGGGTCATGGGACCCTCTAACATATATATTTTTACACTTTTAAGTGCTCACTGTCTCTGGTCTGACCCTTCGCCTTTTTTTAACCTTCACTTAAGTAATCCATCGGTTATGATTATACTGAAAAGCTTGTGTTCTGTATATCGTTGTCTTAAAGTCCTTCATATGTCTTAAACATATTTTAGTCCACGGTCATTTAATATAACATTAATATAATATAACCGTCATATATCGATATGACCGTCATTTAATATAACGGTCATATCGAACATTTAATTATTAAATTGTATTTTAAAATTGTACTTAAATATCTGTCTTTATCGTATTCAATGGAAATGTTTTAGTTATATTGACATTGGTTTCAGTGCAGTGTTTAGATTTTCTTTTATGAATATGTTGCTTATTTATTTGTAGTTTTTTCAATACATGTAAAAGTTACCCATTTATTGAGGATATCACAAGAGGGTTTTTTCAGTCATAAATATTTCTATTTATTCGCAATTGGGTAATTATCATACCTTTTATTATTTTAATAAAGCCATTGTTAGTAACTACTCTTGTTGTATTAAGCTCATTATTGTATTGTACTGTATTCTTCAACAGAGGAAAGAACTTCAAGCATCTAACATATATGCTTTCTACCATATATCTAAACGCGGATAGTTTTTAAACAATAACAAATAGGAATGGATTATCAATAGTTATATCAGTTATTAGCTTTAAATTCTAGCTTATAGTCACATTTTCTTAAAGTTTCATCTAAGAAATGCATTAATTCTTCCCTCATGATTTCATTGCTCGTAAATATAATTTATTTTTTAAAATTTAAATTGTTTTTCATTGATCTGTTTTTTTTATAACTAGTATCGTTTATTATTAACAATACATTACAACATATCAATTTTCATGATATTACGGTTCTTTTGTTAATGTTTCATACTTCTAATGTAGTGCAATCAGTTATTATGTGGTATTTACTCATTGTAGGGTAAAAATCTAATGAAATGGTCTCCACATATAAAAATTTAATGATATAAACAACGCGTTTCGAACACGTAGTGTTCTTCCTCAGGCATTAACTAAGGATGGGTGCCTCTGAATAAGACTCACTCTTATTCAGAGGCACTCATCCTTAGTTAATGCCTGAGGAAGAACACTACGTGTTCGAAACGCGTTGTTAATATCATTAAATTTTTATATATGGAGACCATTTCATTAGATTTTTACCCTACAATGTTTCATAGATTTATTTTCTAAATTCTACGAATTAAAAATCTGATAATGCAGCTGATGTTGGATGGTTTGTTCCCAATCATCTTTAGCACTATGTATCTGGTTATTAAATTGAAAATAATTTTGATTCAGTGTAATTTAAGTAAGTATTATTACATCTCTGTACGTTTATGCTTATTTAATTACTTGGAAAGGGCAGAGTTATATCTACGAGTATAGTAGGTTTGAGGTTATGTATATCGAACTAATTAGTTTCGTGTTTAATTAACATTTAACACACAGTCTAGAGTTTTGTTTTAAAGCAATTCATGTTGGATTATTTTTTCCTTGTCTTGCAACCAACTTACATGTTTTTGGTATTTACCAGTCAATTCAAAGACCATTAAACAACCAATCATGCTTATGCTATTTTGAGGTAAAATATTTCCTGGAAAAGTAGGTATAACTTTTTTCATTATCGTCGTTGGCAAGTAAATATGCTGAGTCACCTCAGGTAGAAAAGATGAATCTTATTTTGACAGTTCTACAATGGCCCTTAAATTATCTTCGTTCTCTTTTTGCATTATGATAGGTCATAAAAAAAAAGACGCGTCCTTCTTTATTGTTGACCAAATTGGAAGCAATTTATAACAAAAGAATGTGACATTAACTTCAATTTTATGGAAAATAGACTTCTTTGAATTTTAAACTAATGCTATTATCTATGTTTCAAAATGGAAATTCTTTTGAGTTAGGGAACCAATATTATCAATTTTCTTCTGTTTGTGGTTGTGAAAAAAAAAAGAAGCTAAAATTAGTGTAAGTAAAAGAAGGAGTTTTACAAAGCCTGTGTCAAAACTAATGAAGCGAATTAATTGGGTGGGGAGGAGATTCCATATTTATGGAAATGTTTTTTTGTTAGTCAGGAGCTGTGACAGGTTTTTGTTTGCGAGGCAGGTGAAAGCCATCATAGAGACAAATGTTAGACACTGACGGAGGTCAGGAATGGCGCCTGCCACCCTCGACTGTCTACCATGCCCTGCTTCGCTCTGGTCGCAGACTTTTCTGGGCCCACAAAGTCTTTTAGTGTACTCAGTTATAAGTGGAAGCCATCACTGAGACAAATGTTAGACACTGACGGAGGTCAGGAATGGAGGCTGTCAAGTTCGACCATCTAGTATGTCCTATTTTTCTATGAAGACCTGATTAGTTTGGCCCAAGAAGCTTTCCTGCACACTCCATTATACAGAGAAATCCACTGATAGATATAAGGAAAGTCACTTGCCACCTCATAATGTTTTCCTTCCTCTTCTTTTATCTGTTTACGATTTGAAGACCTATACATTTATTAAAATACACTTCAATGTGATAAGTTAAAAGTAAATTATAAAAAATAACAGTGCACTTCTCTGCAATAACCAGAAATAAACTCTTCAAAGTAACAGATGGTCAACTGTGACTCAATGCACAGCTTTAATCGAAGAACACTTCGTGTTCATCGTCAGGTAAACCTCTAACTAAAGGAGTCTAGGTTCAACTGGGTCTAGTGTTCATTTGGAAGTTTGTCTGATAAAAGTAATATATTAGAACACATTATATAGATTTTCTAAATCAATCTCCTATTAAAAGTTGAAAACCAGACTCCATAATAGAGATAATTTAAAAAATATTTATAATTAAAAAATAAATTCGTGTTTCTTATTATATAACAGTTTTAAAAGTGATATATTAGAAACCATAATATAGATTTTCTATATAATCACCTATTAAAAGTTGGAAACCAGTTTCCATGTTACAGATTATTTAAAAAATATATATACTTCAAAAATAAATTTCTGATTCTTATGATATAACAGTATTAAAAATAATGTGTTATAATCCATTATATATATTTTCCAAAACAATCTCCTCTTAAAAATTGGAAAGAGACTCCATATTACAGATTATTTAAAAAGTATAAATATTTTGAAAATACATTTATGGTTCTTATGATAAAACAGTTTTAAAAGTAATATATTAGAAACCATATTATAGATTCTCAAAATCAATCTCCTATTAAAAGTTTGAAACCAGACTCCATAGGTCAAGAACATCCTACCAAGTTTGTTAATACAGTAGAACCTCGTGATACGAGTAATTCGTAGGGAGCCATTCGTAAGAAATTTGTCTCGTACGATGGGTAAACAAACATTGGTAGTACGAGCGGCTGTTATTCTCACGCCTAGATGGTTTCTGTCATAAGTTTTGTAGATAAATACTAAAACTTGAATGTTTCTTAAAAGCATTTATTATTCATGTCATATTATTCGAATTGTTTATTTTTTCAAATTGCACCCTTTCTGTTTAATTTGTTTTCATGATAATTTCATTGCAAAGAATAGCTCGTAATACGAGTAAATCGCAACACTTTCTCGGTCTTAAAACGAATCAAACTCGTACTGCGAGGTTCCACTGTATAGCTGCTATGAAGTTTTAGAACCTATTATTGTTTCATCATGAATATTAATACATAAGAAATATAAATGTTTTAAATAGCTATTAATTTATTGCTAAGATATTTCTTTTAAACTTCTATATTTCTTCTTATTTGTATTTGTTCTTTTCTCTTTTATATATTCTTTTCTCTTATGCGTTTAGTAAGTAGATGCCATAGTTGTTGAGAACCATAGTAAAATTGTTAATAATAAATCAAAAAAATAATATCAGACACAATCAAACTGATTTGCATTTAAACGTGGAGTTGAAACAATTTTATGGTGCTTCAGGTTTTTACAGAAATGTGGATCTCGCAAAATGAAATGTTTACAGGGTTTGTAGCTTTTTTCAGTGATAAATTTTTTCTGGAATTTTATGTAATATACCATTCCTTTGACTGCAGTAAAATGTGTCTTAAAAGAGGTACTTCGGTCTGTAGTAAATGATTAAGTTTTAGAAAGTTGTTCTTTTCAAAGAACACACATCAGAAGACGTGAATCTTGGTGGTGTAGTGAAGGGGTATTTGTTGAATGACTCTAAAGATAATACAGGGAATGAAAGAGGTGACAAGGGGGGAGAGAGAGCAATAAAAGGTGGCACATTGCTGAAGATTATTAGGGGAAAGATATGTACACAGGCATCAGGTAGGTGAAATTTATGATAACCGGAAAGGTAGAGGACGTGAGGCTGGAGGGGTCAGAGGAGGAGGTCAGGCCAGTTAGAGCCGGCCAATTGCAAAGACATGTTCAACTGCAGCAGGTTATTTATGGTGGAGGGGTCGTAAAGTGAGCAAGTCGGGACGTGCCTGACCTGCAGGTACTGCTGACGTCACGACATGACCCTCAATTAGGCCCAGGGCTTAGCAAGGCCTAAGCCAACAAACAACAACATTACAGCACCTTGCAGCTATTCAACTCGAAAGACGTTAAAGTTTTATGCTCTCACCAAAGAAACCATACCTTTGATGAGTTTTGAACAAATTCCCAAGATATTGCAAATACCTTCAGAAAAGAAAGCTTAGCAAGTAAAGATACCTTGTCCATATATTGAAACAATTCACTAACCAGTTTATATCTTCACATTCCCAGCATTACAGGTCAAGAACTCAGACTATAAAACAACTCACAAAATATGAAATTTTATTTAACATATTACTTATATCTAAATATATCAATGATCAAACCACAATAAGAAATGAGAAAACAAGACTAAGATCTTTCAAGCGTAACAAGTGGTCTTTGTCAGAGTCAAAAACTTAACTGAAACACTAGAAGCAGAAACATCTGGTGAGGGGTTGAGAAAAGTGGGAGGGAAGAATGGTATTTTAAAAGGGTGAAAGTGCAGGAAAGGACAAATATATATCGGTAAAGCCTTGTGATTCGTCTTCTTTTACTTCTTCTCCTCTCTTGAAGATGGAAAGAAAAACCAAATTACTGAGAATCGTGAGCGTTAGAATCTTTTTTTTTATTTGTAACTTTAATTACGAGTATCTATATATATATACATGTTTCAGGGTAAAAGATAGGTAGAGGCCAGGTTAACTCAGTGATTAACGTACTCACCTCTGAACTGTTGGGCCAGGGTTCAAAACCCACCTGCCCCTCGATTTATCACATAGAAGGTTTATAAATATAAATTTATAAGGTTTATAAATCTGAGCATGTTTTCCTTAGGAAAGGACGTTTAACCGTGGATTTTATCTGCTGAAGTTTTTTATTAGCACAAATTTGTTCTCAGAGGTTTAGAAGTGGAGGTTCTGCGTGGGACTGTCAACTGAAAATAACCTATTGGTCTCAGCATAAAATGCAGTTCTCGGAGTGGGTCATGGTAAACAAAGTCTTCAAAGGCTGGACTAGGCCACTCATAATCCTAATTTGTCTTACGTAAACCTTCAAATCCTATTATCCTAAAGTACTCAATATTAAGTTACTAAAGTTTTAAAAACAAAATAAATAAATGTTCTTACATTAGAAATTATCCATAAAAAAAGAAACTTTCAAACGTTAATCGAGTAAGTATTTCACACCTAAATTCATCTCACAAAAGAGATTATACTCTCCAATTCGGCTTGCTGTGTTTAAAAGTTCTTTAAGATTACTTAGTCTTTAAAGCCGAGATGAACAGTTATTACCTAGCAATTTAGAAGTAATTTAGTAATAAAGGATAACTTGTTATGTATAGTTAACACCTGGAACGAGGGCGTTCAATAGAAAGGGTAATTGGAGAGAAACCATCTTGTTGTAATTTGATTCGACGGAATGCACGATTCAGTGTTTTTGATTCTCTGATCTTGCTTTGTGTGATAACGGTTATATCTGTATACATAAAACAAAGTGTCATCTGTATATGTGTATCGCAAACACTCACATTTTCAATTATTTTCGTAACATCGTGTTTGTTTCGTCTGATGGTATGCTTTTAAAATTTAAATATCATTATTGGTAGTTCTTAGTGTATTTCTTTAATTTTGATAAATGATCAGTTTGGGACATGGGAGGTACAGTCAGACTTCATACAACTTATATTAGGCAAAACACAAAACAGAACAAATTACTAACTGTAATCAATATTTTAAATGACAGATCGTCAGCAGGAAAGATCAGAAGTGAAGATGAAGCGGGAAAAATGTATTCAGTTATACTCATCGACATCGTTAGGTTGCGCCACCTCTGCAACTCGGTGAAAGATCAATAGTTTAATTGGTATAATTAATCAAGGATTTAGTTAAAAATAGATTAAAGAAATAGAATGAAGAATTACTTTATTACTTCAAACAACTTTGAACAACAATTAATACTGATGAAAATAAAGATCAAATTCAGAGAGAACCCCAGTAACTAAATGTTATTAAAACAGTAAAAAACAGTATTGAAATTTGAAAAAAACTATTTTTTACCAATTCATCATATTAGTTGTATAACATAATGACTATAAAGTACAAAAATGGGTTTCTTAAGGATTTTTGGTCTAAAGAAATACCACTCTTGTTTATGCAGAAATTGCTTGGCATTTTGAAGACTAAAAAGAGTTTATTGGTGACGTAAGTAGTGAAAACAAATACATCTACAAAATATCAACCAATAAAACAAAAAACACAATAAACTAAACCATAAACACCAAATAAAGTAAAAGGAAATTGAAAATATCAAAAATTTATGGGCGAAACATCTGCGTACGTATTAACAGGAGTGTTTTTTCTTAAACAAAAAATCATCAAGAAACCCATCTTTGAACTTTAAGAATTAGTGGTCGAGAAGCTATATCAATATAATGACTATATATACATATATCAGTGGCGATTTCTCAGGGAATGCAACACATGCATTGCATGCATAGAATTCATCTTTAAAGAAACCAAAATGTTCGAGACTCGAAATATTTAAAGGAACCCCTTTTTTTTTATTCCACTACACGCTAAGGAACCATTTTCTATGATTGCGCTAATCTTCCCAATGCAGGGGTTTACTCTTATGATTTCTGGTTAATGAAAATGGTCTTAATTGCCAAGAGAAACAAGAACGATGTTTTGCCTATTTTTATTGTATTGGTTAATAAAATTTAATGTTAAAAGTATTTCCAAATAAAACCTGATAACATGTTTTTAATACATCATTATCCTCTTGTGCAACATGAAAAGACTGAACATGAGAATTAGAAGGGTATTTCTCTGTATTTCTTTTATTCTTTGAAAATTGCATGCCTAAAGAAAAAGGTCAGGAGTCGCCACTGACATATATAATATATTATCAAACCATAATATGAAATAGGAAAATAAGACTAAGAGCTTTCAACCGTAACAAGCGGTCTTCGTCAAAGACCCAAGTGACTCTTACTTAGTGACTTACTTACTGACTCTTACCCAACTCAGTTCTTACTGTACTCCTTTGTTTCCCCAAACATACCTCTCTGGACATTTGTCCTTTCCTACACTTTCACCCTTTTAAAATACCACTCTTCCCTCCCACTCTTCTCAACCCCTTACCAGATGTTTTCTGCATCTAGTGTTTCAGTTGGGTTTTGACTCTGACGAAGACCACTTGTTTGGTTGAAAGGTCTTAGTCTTTTGTTCCCATTTCATATTGTGGTTTGATCATTGTTGGGTTGAAAAACTCAGTTGGGTTTTTGACTCTGACGAAGACCGCTTGTTACGGTTGAAAGATCTTAGTCTTGTTTTCCCATTTCTTATTGTGGTTTGATCATTGATTGTTGTTTCACGTGTTTATGTGAAATCTTTTTATATAATATATATAGTTACGTATTATTCTGCATTGACCAGAGCTGCTGCTACCGCTTCTTGCCTTGATTCTCTACCTACCTGTTCTCCTAGTTGGCCTCTTCTAATGCTGAAATTAACAAAAGTCATATAGAAGTGATTTGCATCACTACTTTCTATGTGTTACATCTTTATAATTTCCCCCCCCCCCCCCGGAGGTCTTTTTTATCTTTCCTTTAATAATCAAAATATGATAGACTGTAAAATAAGAATGACATTAATAAATAAAAGCAATACATAATAAACTAATAAATAAATATACAGAGCTAAAATGACTACTTTGTATTTGGACTCCACTTAAAAACAACTCATATATAATATACCTATAGAATAAACATAAAAGAATATGTGTCAAGCTGGTAGCCAACAGCTGGTTGCTTCTCCCACTAGAGGAGGTCATTCTGTGAATGGAGCTCATGTGTTTTCTGATCAGTCTTTTTTAAGTGGTTTGGTCAGGTTTACAGGGCATTTATTGGATAAATATAGGTATTTCTATCAACTTTACTTCTGCTGAACTGAATTTCTCGTTATATTCCTATCTGAAGGAATTGTGTATCAGTCATTAAACTGGAAATTAATGGGCAATTTTTTTTTTATTAGATTTATAGTTTTACAAGATGTATTTGATATTGAAAAATAATGGGGCCTTGCACCAATATTTCTCTTGATAACCTCATCTTGAGTATATTATAGTGTGATTTTTATGAGTTCAACCAATGATGAAGAAGGCACAAGAAATTCGTTTTTTCTTGAAAAAACTTCTTTTCAAGAAGTTCATTTTTGCGCTAACAATATATGACAGTATATATTTTAAATTTGTTTTCATCTATTTTTTTGAGTTCATAATGTTTACATAGATAAAAAGATTTCACATAAACACGTGAAATAACAATCAATGATCAAACCACAATAAGAAAATGGGAAAACAAGACTAAGATCTTTCAACCGTAACAAGCGGTCTTCATCAGAGTCAAAAACCCAGTTGGAAACCCAAAAACCCAGTTGGGTTTTTGACTCTGACGAAGACCGCTTGTTACGGTTGAAAGATCTTAGTCTTGTTTTCCCATTTTCTTATTGTGGTTTGATCATTGATACCATAGAAGGAAAAGGCAAATTATAACTAAATTGACTCTACTAATGGGCAAAGTCATTCAGAATTCATAGGTCTCCACTAGATCACTGAAGGTAACAGTGGGATTGGTTACTACCTTTATTTATTATTATTATCATTATTTGTTTCTACTATCCCCGAACAAACCAATGAATGTGAACCATTAACGAACCACACTGTTACCTCGTGACTATTACAAAAGGCTTATAACTGTGACTTCTGGATAAAACAATTACTTTATTGAAGAGGCAACACAGACTAAAAGAAAATTATTTTTATAGTAAAAAAAATTAAAAATAATTAAATTGATACAAGTTAAGAAGAGGATTCTAAAACACTTGGTTCTTACCCAGGGAGACTATTTTTAGAAATCTTTATATATGAAACCGGTAGGCATATACGCACAAGCATTAAGCACAAGATGGTTCTCTTAAAGGAAATCTATGTTACAACATTTAAAAGAAAGGAATACGGAGTTAATTGGCTAATAAGTCACTCAGGAAAGGTTTATTTAATAAATTATGCAATATTTTTTTTAAATAAATCTGTGGTCGATTCTCATAAAGAATGTGCCCGGGAACCTTGTTAGCTATAATTGTATTTGTAAGTTATGTAAGCTTTATCTAAACACTGTTTAAAACACTTCTCATATTTTAGTCGACAAATTAATCCTCACTATCTGTGTCTCAGGGTGGCATAGAAGCTATTGGTCTGTATTGGTGTAGGTTCAGCTCTTTAGACGAAGAAGAGATGGGGGTTGGCTGAAAACTTGCTTGGACGAATGATGAAGACTATTGGCGTTTAAGGGTGGTTAGATCACATTTGCATTCTTTCTAGTTTTGTAGTTTTTAGTTTAGAGACAAGGGTACCTTCCCTAGGGAAAAATACTATATTTACCGATAACTTTAAGTACTTTGTTTTCTCAAAAAGATTTGGTCGTAATGGGTTTCTATCTCGGTAAGTGTGGGTTTGACTTTGCTAAAGTTTGGAACAAGGGAGTTGGTTGGGAGGGCTAGATGAGAGGCTTGGAGCCACATAGCCGAAGGGAGTGTCCGCCTAGACGAGTCGTGGAGCCAAGGGCTGATAAGACGCTCTCAGACAATAGCAGGCACTCCTTAGGGCATATTGTCTAGGCGCCAGTCCGCAGCCCGCCTCCATTACACCTCGCCCTGACCACCGTCCTGACCTGCCCAACCCCGACGAAAACACCCCAGCCGGCTGGTATTATCAGTCGCGTCACCCTGTGTCTCCTATCAACTGGACATGCCCTGATAAAAGTGGGTCAAAGCATCCATTAATGAAAGGACAACTCAGTATCCTTATGTGTTTCAACCAATACATGTATGGCATTTTAAAAAATTAATGTAAGACTTTTAAACAGAAGACCATAAGAAACCAGATAAGACATAAGAAAATGTTACATCATGTATTTTGATGCAACCAGAAGTAATATTGAAGTAAGTGAAAGAACTTGCAAGCATTTTCAAAAGACGATGTAAACTTAGCTATCGCAACTGGAATAGTCTAAAACTTCTAAAGTTCAAATAGTAACGATCGCAAATAGCAAGATATCCCTCTGTGTTAAATGAAATGATGCCAGAAGGCATCAAACTGGCAAGGAACATATCCTCAAGATTATATTTTGTCCAGAAATAATTCTAATTAACACTAATTATAATTTACACTGATATAAATAGTCACAGCATTTTTTGTTATAGAAAAATTGTATTTATCATTATTTTACATAATATAGAAATTGCATTTTTGGTTCTCTCAAAGTGTAATATTCCATCCAAAATACACGGGACCACGAGTTTTCATACAGCTTTTTTGGCCAACTTTTTTTGACAAATAAGTCAAATATGTTCATTACTATTTAATAGTAACGGAAATGAGTTAACTGCATTGGGCCACTAATAATAACTGTGAATAATATCATTGACTGAGGATAAGTTATCATTGACGAAAGAATTGATTGCTCTGCCACAGAGGCCGGGGTAAGGACCATTCGGGGTGGTCCAGGTTATGCATGGTTGATCTGATATGTGTTAATAATCATTGATCTTGAGAGGCCCATTTAGAAAAGAAGTCCCTGCAATGAAGGAGGCATTTCTGGGTATAGGTGGCGTAGTCATTCTACATAATAATCCAGATTGGAAGGATACTGTAGGAACGATAATAATCATGGAATTGAGTTAATATATCTAGTTTGATAACTGTGCTTGTGTAAATAAGTAGAGTTAAGATTATATGTTAAAGTGATGTGTTAGGCTAGAAGTGATTTCTTATTTTTGACTTGAGTCATTTAAAACTGGAGCCCATAGTGTATTGAGAGTCCAAATCAGCTGTCACCTCCCGCAGGCCTCGAGACTGGTGGTCCTTACTCAATAGAGTTCTGCGGTCCTCACTGTTTGGCCACAAGACCCCCTGCCGACCATTCGCACACCTGGACACCCACACCTAAATACGTCTTTCTCGCTTTGGTCACTCGGTTACCATAAATAGAGCTTCACGCTGCCTGGTCCAGAACCATTACTGTCACCAAAAACTATGCTTTCACTTCAGCTTTTTCAAATTCCTAAAAAAAATAGAAGAAGTAATCCAATAAATCGGGCAACTGAGCATCTTATAAACTTTTTTTAATAAGATATATCAATTGGTTTTTGTGTAGTCTTTAATGACTACTGGTACCTGTATATACAGGGTGAGCCAAAAGTATGTGACAGTAAATAGCATATGTAAGTGTTCAAAACGGTTTTTCATCACGATTTACACAGCTTTGAAGTCTCGCACAAGCTCTCTGAGTATTAATTGCCTGAAATGAATTTATCTGATTATTTAAAATCGCCGATACTTCTTGGTTTTAAACATTCAACTTATACATATTAATCTTGAGTACCTTAATGAAACATTTCTTGGGAAATAGTTTCGACTGAGAGGCTCAATTAATTGGCCGGTACATTCACAGGACTTGACCCCGATAGACTTTTTCTTTTGGGGAGTATTTAAGGACAAAGTTGGGCCTAGGCAGACTTTTGCACAACGAGTAGCGATCCGTGTGAGTAGCTGTGCAAAAATGTTAGTCGAAGCGTTAGAGACAGACTTGAAAGCTGTGTATATGAAATCAGTATGAGCACCTGCATTCCTCAAATTTAAAAGCTTTTGTATTATTGTTCACAATAATATTTAATTATCAATGTAAGAATTGTGTCAGTACATATATATTAGTAACTAATCTCTAAATAAACGTTATTTACTCTCCACCTACCATTGGCTCACCCTGTATGTATTTAGAGTAGACTTTTGATGGCTAATGCTACCCCTTTGTAGATACGTCAAGCAAAAACTGCTGATACAGTTGTCTTTATACTGGTAAATAAATATACTAATACAATAGATTTATGCAATAAATTATTTGGTCATATGATATGAATTAAATTAACAATCTATAAATAGAAGTTTAATAATGAGAAATGTCCAATAAATGAACCAAGATGAAAATGAGTAAGTAATTTAAAATAAAATTCATTTCTAAATGTCAAATATCTAAATATGCAAGTACATATTTATCATCGATACTGACTGAGCACTAGCATAAATTCTCACAGGGCTTCCTTCCATTAACCTAACTCCTGTAATCAACTCTGATTTCAATTGTTAATAATAAAACGTATTGTTTAACTTGTTGCTTTATCAATGTACAATGACTTAGAAGTGTTGTTCGTTTTTTGTCAAACCTTACTGATTATGAGCAAGAAGCATAGACTTGCAATTGTACATAGAGTCTACCAAGTTGTGTTATAATCAATTTTGTACTTAAAAGTTTTAAAACTTTTTTAGATATTTAAAAATTTAAATGAGTGATTGGCATAGTACGAGTATATAGTTTTGAGTGATGCACTCAGGTAATTTGAACTGGTGTAATAATTTCCTATCACAGGTTTTGAAAATGGAAACGGTCTATAAAGAACAGCAAACGTTTCAGAGTAAACTGTAGGTACACATTAAATAGAAAAATACACTTACAATTTCTAATTTTGGTTTAACCTTTATCAGGAGAGAAGAGTTAGGGAAGTCATGCACATTTGCGAAATGATGGTTGGAGACCCAACAGTTGCTTTGCAAGTGGCTTTGGCATCCCTATCTCTTCTCTCCTGATGATGGTTAAACCGAAAATTAGAGACTGTGTTTTTAGAGAGTGTGTTATTCTATTTACTGTGTACCTACAGTTTACTCTGAAACGTTTATGTATATATATATATATAATCGTTGAGGCATCAGGAATATTATATATATTGAAAACTTTAGTTACAATTATATTTAGTTACAATTTATATGTATATATATATATAATGATTTCACATAAACACGTGAAATAACAATGAATGATCAAACCACAATATGAAATGGAAAAACAAGACTAAAATCTTTCAACCGTAACAAGCGGTCTTCGTCAGAGTAAAAAACCCAACAGTATATCAATATATATATATATATATATATGAGTTAGCTTCAGCTACTCAAAGGGACTACTTCTGCCCGATGACGACGACTGTCGAAATATCGTTGTGAGTCTTTTGTGTGTGTCTTTATTTGTTTTTTCTCTTTCCTGTGTGAACTATATATATATATATATATATATATATATATATATATATATATATATATATATATAACAATTAAAATAAGCAGTGACACATAAACAGAAACACAACAAAGACTCACTTTTCAATATTTCGACCGCCATTACGGTCGAAATATTGAAAAGTGAGTCTTTGTTGTGTTTCTGTTTATGTGTCACTGCTTATTTTAATTGTTATTTGTCCTGCCGGACCGTTTTTCGTTTATCATGGTATATATATATATATATATATATATATATATATATATATATGCAATATTCAATATATATATATTGAAAACTGAGTTACAATTTTAGTTTGAACACCAATAGACTTTTGATTCTAATACCATTAGATGTCAATGGTACATAATTTATTCGGTAGTTGATTTACGATCAGTAGGTAAGATTATAGCTTTTTCAACAGAAAAAAATGATGAAATAATTTATAATTAAAATGAATGAAACTGTATTAGAAGCTTGTTTTTAGTTATAAGTTTGAGTGCTCCACTATGATTTTCGGAAGGGAGTATAAGAATACGGAATGATTGCTATTTATGGGGAAATCGGAATGCAATTAAGATTATTTATAGGTATTCTATGCTAGTGAAAAAATTAGTTTTTAATTTATCACGTTTACAATAAGTTGGTGATCATAAAGAGAGCAGGTAAGAGCCGTAAAACTAAGGATTATAGAAACTATGTAAGTGTGGGCAGTCTATAGAATGAGTCGATTTAAAGAAGCAAATGAGAGCATGTGAGAGGTATTGGAGTCATTAATCAGAATTAGGGGCTGGAAATGGAGCCAGTCAGAGGGTGGACGCGGAGGCAAAGGAAGCGATGTTTATCGCTCTCTAATGACATCATACGAACGCCAGTGCTTCGATGTGTCAGTAAATCTGTTAGGCAGGGGGTGGGATGAGCCACAGGAGAGGGAGACGAGTTATTCAATAATTTGAAATTCAACGATTTGATACATATTGCTAGCGGAGTACTCAGTTTCAACTCTATCTTTCGCAACATTTTTGTTTTAACAGTTATTGCATAATAAACCATGGAATTTAGTCATCAACGAAATCTCTTTGGCTTGTGTAAGTTGGACCAACCAAATCTACAATTTCAAATTCAGCAAATCTTATCCACCAGTATAATTTCTTTATGATAAGTTCAGTATAGTAATCATGAAAAGATTGGATGTCCAGATTTAGACAAATTTACAGTTTCCATGTCTGCTAAGTCCATTTTTAAAGTTTTGATGAAGGTGTCTGCATGTAGTTGGCAGGTGTGTCTTCAGAAGCTTGTGGACTCAATACTCGACATTTCTTTCATCATATTTATATTGTACCTAAAAATAGCTTTTATAGTGTCAATGTGTGGACAATATTGACTTGAAGAAAGTCTATTTTTGTGCCTCTTACATGTCTTTAGATTCTATTTTTTCTTCCTAGCCTACTAATTCAGTACAGTTGAATTTTGCAAATATTTTAGAACTGATATAAATTTAATTTGAAAAATTTTCAGAATTATTTAATAAAAGAAAAGGTCAGTTTTGTTTAAAAATCTAAACATGTTGGCTTATGATTGAATCTGAACGCTTGACAATTTGATATTGGTCACACCTTTTGAAAATGCAAAATGAAATGACACAAATGTATCTCCTTGCAGGGGATAAACTGGATATTTTTTTGCTAATACTTCATCACAGAAAAATTTTATTTGTAAATTGTGGGAATTTAAAAATTTTTTTTGTTAAACTGAAAACAGTAGTATACTCGTATTAAATATATCATGTGTAAAAAAATCAATGAGGTAATAGAACCCTAAAAACGAGAAAGTTCAGTTGTAAGAACGACAACCTCTCATACATATCGGGTTTGTGTACATTAAAGTAAATCATATTTCTTATCTGATCCAACCAAAGGAATTCATTAAACATTAAAATTATGTCGTGTATAAACTTATAACAGAATAATAGTAAACAATAATGTATTGACTAATATTATTTATATGATAATAATATTATAATAGCATTTATGATAACATATACATAATTTTAAATTATATATAATAGATTTTATTATCTTAACAAATATATAAGTTTTGTTATTATTACAAAAAATTATATAATATTTTTGAAAGTAGTTTATTTAAAGGATAATTTATTGCATTTTACATGTACATGCTTATTTCTTTCGTTATATATATTATATATATATATATATATATATATATAAATCAAACTGAGCAGAGAAGAATTAACCAATAACATAGAAATTCTATACCAGGAAAAAGACCATAATAGACTACAAATTCTAGAAGCCCTGTGTATTAGAGAGCATAAACCCAACCTCAACAACCAAACAGCGAGTTTCAGTAGGATTTTAAAGCTCCACGCAGGACACCAACAAAATAGCAACCTGGAGTCAGTGACAGCCTCATAGTGTTGTAGTGAATTTTATTAACCGATCAATCGAACTGGAAAACCCGAAACTTTGGAACCTCCAAGATTTGTAACCTCCTTGTTGTCTTGATGTTTTCTATTCATTATGTTAGCTATGTAATAATTCGCGACTAGATTGTTTGTAATAATTATTGTTAGTGTTTTTCCTTAAGTTAAGTTGTTTAATCGTCATATTGTAAATCCCTGAAGATGGTCAAAGTGACCGAAACGTTGGAATAATTTAATGTATAGTTTGTTTGTTTTTAGTTAGTTTTAGAGTGTATTATTCGATTACTACTATGGAACTCAAGAATAAATCTTTCGGAGAGTTAGTGTTTAGTTTACCTGAAGAGTTAAAAACCAAGTTTAGAAAACTGGAGAAATTAAATAAAAAACAAACGAAAATGAAGATCGGCATACTCTTTAATAAAACATGTTTAAATGAAGGTCTGCTCCCAAAATATACTAATATATATATATATATATATATATATATATATATATATAGTGACGAAAGAAATGTATTTTGTGATTCTACGCTAAATCCATTTTCAATTATGCCCCTGAAGAGTTTACAGAGTGAGTCTCAATCGACTATTTTGCAAACACTCTCAAAGGCGAACCGTTTGATAACTTTTAATTATCGGGAAAAGCGTATAGTAATTTTAATCTACTGTTTTAATGATTCTATAAGGGTTCTATTTTGTATAATGTGTACTAATGTTTTATGATAAAAATGTCTTTATTTTATGTATTAAAAGAAATAATACACTAAATAATCAACTATTAAGTTTCATGCGCAGAGAAAAAGTGCATTAGGTTTCAGATTATATTATAGAAAAATTATTCCAATTATTGTCAAAACTCAGAGGTCCTACATCAACCCCCAGGGGACGATGAGAAGACCAAGAGGGTAGATGAATACACTAGAAGTCAATAAGTTCATGTCGATGAAAGAGGGGCGCTAAATATTAAGTGTTTATAATTCTAATGTAGTAGATTCTAATATAGCTATAATATTAATGTAATAATTCTAATGTAGCAATCAGTTATTATGTGGTATTTACTCATTGTAGGGTAAAAATCTAATGAAATGGTCTCCACATATAAAAATTTGAATGATATAAACAACCGTTTCGAACACGTAGTGTTCTTCCTCAGGCATTAACTAAAAAAAATACCCCCACCCATGTCCATTCCATTTCCAGTCAGTCTTATTCAGAGGCACTCATCCTTAGGTTCGTACTTTCTGCCTTATTTTATTTTATATTAATTTTTGTACTTATTTACTTTGTACTATAGATAACTCTCTGGTGTCATTGTATTTTTTAGTTAATGCCTGAGGAAGAACACAACGTGTTCGAAACGCGTTGTTTATATCATTAAAATTTTTATATGTGGAGACCATTTAATTAGATTTTTACCTACAATAAGTGTTTATAGTTGAGTTTGTAAAAACAGAAATACACGAAAGGTTGAAAAGCAAACAAAATTCGAAAGATGTAGGTCAGTAGTAAGGCAATGATTGGATGGATGTCTATGGAAACTTGATTTCCTTCCCGTGTATTGTAATGCTTTAGTAATGATTGCTTTTATTTATGAAAATAGAAAGAACATGAAACCAAAAATGATATTTTCTATGAGAATCAAGGTTGCGATTATGTAACTGCTATTCTAAAGACTGTAGCACTATTACAGCTCAAAGGTTGCAAGATTTACTACCCATTTGGGGCAGAACTGCCCCTATACACCACATGTGGCCTCGTCCATTCAATTACTGTTAACTGTCCCTTCTCTTCTTTCCTGTCACGTCATTCACCACTTCCCAGAGAACAACTTCAACACGTGGCTCCCACGTGAAGCCAATTTTACGATTTCATCCTTGAAAATGTTAACTAACTGAGATTCTTTGTGCTAACCATTTCCATATCTTCACAAATTCAAATTATCTGTCTAATTATAAATAGCAATTTCAGAGCCATTTATTTTTCACATTATTTTAAATTTATTTAAATTTTATTTCTCTACTTACTTTACGAAAAGCTCAAGCGTTTACAATAATGCCCCCATGCACCAGGACATTATTGTAGTAGATTCGAAAATCTGTCACAGATAAAAATGAATCGCCAATATTAAACGAGTTCCTAGCATTAATATAGAAGCAATTATTAACTTCACTTAGTATTAATTTGAATCTTACTTTTGGTTCTTTAAATGTGAACTTTCACATATCTAGACTTGCTGTCTTATGGGAGAGTTGGCCATGTACAACGCTCATCAAAATACAGAAATGGGTTTTCACTAAGTTCCTGTATTTAGTTTTTTTTAACTATTTGGCCTTTTCTCGACCAACATGATATCTTTAGATTTACTTTATATATGTTCTTTTGGATGCTTCATCAACTCTTAATAAAATTTCATTATTAAAACATGTAATAAAAATAAAATCTCAGGTTCTCGTTAAAGATCCCCATTCTGAATACATTTGAAATGATTTAAGGACTTATATGAGATATAAGAAGAATAATATTTTGACATGTAAATAATCAGTGCCAATGGCCATATAATTTCTGATGATTTCCATGGTAAGATTGGTTTGTCAAACAAAATGCTATAATCAGTCTATGAATATGTTTCACCATTCAAGAAAACTTAATAGAAGCTATAGATTTCGGCGATAAATGAGGTATAACGACTGATAATAATATCTTAAAAACGAAACATTAGAGTGATGAAGTGTACTAAAAAATAAAACATAATGAAAGAAAAGTTAGTTCGCATAATAAAATGAAGTTAAATGAAACAAAATAGAAAAAAACCATCCGATTAAGTTATGACTTGGCTAATTTCTAGCTCCTAACAACCAAATGAGGGCTTCGTCAGAAGATATATATATATAGTACTTCCAGCAATTGTGTTTATCGTCTGGACTGCACACAATGTGACTCATTCTACGTGGGCCTGACTTCCACGTCACTTAGCCTCTGTATGAATGGTCACGGGTCATCCGTTGGTCAACGCAAGCAGCTGCCTGTTGCCACCCACGCCAATCTCCATAACCTTCCCTTCAACGATTGCTTCAGGGTTAAAGTATTAAGAAAACTCTCAAATGATGACACCCAGACCACTCTAAGGGCTTCTGAGGAAGCCTTCATTTGGTTATTGGGTGCAAGAAATTCCCCTGGTCTAAATTTAATCAGATGATTTTTTTTCCTCGTTTAATTTTAGTTTTATGTTTTTTTCCTTTCCTTTCTCTTTTTTACTTTTCTCCTCCCTTTTACTTAAATATCACTTTTATAATTTTACTTACTCACAGCCTAAACTGGACCACGTTGGTAAGGTGGCTGCACTGCGTGTCATTGTATCGCGCCAGTTTACATCGGCCAGTGGACGCATTTACGTCTCCGTTCCTTCATTCTTTCTCCTTTTATTTTCTTTCTTTCTACTCTCCTGAAGACGGCAAGACGCCGAAATTATCAAGATTCGTGAGTGTTCGTCCTTTTTCTTGTGTTCTCTAGCTGTAACTTTAATTATATATGATCAAACCACAATAAGAAATGGGAAAACAAGTCTAAGATCTTTCAACCGTAAAAGCGGTCTTCGTCAGAGTCAAAAACCCAACTGAGTTTTTGACTCAGTTGGGTTTTTGACTCTGACGAAGACCGCATGTTACGGTTGAAAGATCTTAGTCTTGTTTTCCCATTTCTTATTGTGGTTTGATCATTGATTATTGTTTCACGTGTTTATGTGAAATCTTTTTATTTAATTATATATATATAAAGATTTCACATAAACACGTGAAATAACAATCAATGATCAAACCACAATAAGAAATGGGAAAACAAGACTAAGATCAATCAATCAATACCACTCTTCAATCAATCAACCCCTCACCAGATGTTTTCTGCATCTAGTGCATTAGTTGGGTTCTTGACTCTGACGAAGACCGATTGTTACAATTGAAGGATCTTAGTCTTGTTTTCCCATTTCTTATTGTGGTTTGATCATTGATTCATATATATGTATAATATATTAAAAGATTTCATCAACACGTGAAATAACAATCAATGATCAAACCACAATATTAAATGGGAAAACAAGACTAAGATCTTTCAACCGTAATAAGCGGTTTTCCCATTGTGGTTTGATCATAGAATATATATTTAAGATTACTCTTAAAGTACTCTGTAGCCTAATACAGTTCTTTAAACTGCATAAGAGTTTACACATAAACCCCTATCAAATTATTTCATTTGTTGATACTTTATTAAGCTTTGCTGACTCTCTTATGAAGAGGATTCTCAAATACTTTTGCTGACACCTGTCAAGGCAGCAAGAGTTATAAAACACAAGTGTTTTTTTCTCAAGATTCTTCCTAGTTACAGGCTTTAGGGACAGGTTGAGTGGGACGAAAGGGTTTTCAGGTAGGGTTGGTGCAGTGCCGTTACTAGCACCTGCTTCCCGCTCTCCATATGCCACGCCTTTACTCTCACCAACAACTTCACAAAACGGTTCAACTTTTTTTTCCGCTTTCATTAAACCGCTATCTTCAATCAGAACAACCTTATCAAGTTTCAAAAATCCACTCTACCTGAAATGACGTCAACATGATGTAACCATTGCTGATAGAAACACTTTTGTTAAAACTCCTTTTACACTAAAAAAATACTGTCTTTGTTAATAAATATATAATTCTGAAGTAGATGTACTAATTTGTATATATAGTGAAATATTTTGAAATGAAATACAAAATACTTACAGAATATACAAGGTGCATATAAAGTCGATGTGCACTTCAAAAAATTTGTAACTTTATTTGTATTTGCGACAGAAATAATCTGGAAAAAAACTTAGAATGAGGTAAATCCATATTTTTAGGTGGTTAGAAGTGGACTTCCAAATACCTTTAACCATCTCTAAATCAAGAATTTCCTGACGGATGTATCGGAAGAGGCTAATCATGTCACTGGCTAATGTATCACTAAGCTAGCTAATCATGTCACTGGCTAATGTATCACTAAGCTAGCTAATCATGTCACTGGCTAATGTATCACTAAGCTAGCTAATCACGTCACTGGCTAATGTATCACTAAGCTAGCTAATCATGTCACTGGCTAATGTGTCACTAAGCTAGCTAATCAAGTCACTGGCTAATGTGTCACTAAGCTAGCTAATCATGTCACTGGCTAATGTGTCACTAAGCTAGCTAATCATGTCACTGGCTAATGTGTCACTAAGCTAGCTAATCATGTCACTGGCTAATGTGTCACTAAGCTAGCTAATCATGTCACTGGCTAATGTGTCACTAAGCTGGCTAATCATTCCACATTCGCCAGATTTCACTCCATTAGATTTGTTGTTATGGGGACATATGAAAACAATTGTGTACGCTATAACATCAGTTAGAAGATTTGTAAGCTAAAACAATTAATGGGATTTCAGGCAAATGTTTTCCTTGAAATAGAAATTCTTATTGCCTTTTATATTGCTAATGAAGGAAGACATGTGAATACTAAAATAAAATTTCAATAATTCCGTAAAAAAATATAGATTTACTTTTTTGTAGCCTTTAAACAGATTATTTCTATAGTAACTAAAAAAAAAATATAATTTTTTTAAAGTGCACACAGACTTTATGGATATAGAATATAGACATGAATATAGAATATTTATGAATATAGACATATTTATAGAATATATATTTAGTCCCAAAATGAAAATTATTATAAACTTAACTCAGATGATGATTCGAAGAACAACAAATACATGTTTACTTTCAGTGAAGTTGAAGATTATTATTTCAGTATTTTTTTTTTTTTAAATAAAAATGTTTTTGCGAAGTGTTCCTTTGGACGGAAGGTTGAGTCAGACCCTTGAGAGTGAGTCCTCATAACAGATTGCTGAACTAATTAAACTGGTCACTAATTAAGTTCTGTAATATTTTACAGAACTGGGAAGACGGTCAACATGACAACATAGTCACTGAAAATTAATTCATAAGGACCGCCTCCAGAAACAGGACAGACAGACCTGCTTTCGCTTTCCTGTGCAACTCACAAAAACAACCCCACACGCTCAATAGTCGCTTCTTAAAGTAGTGTCCGGTCTACAACAGATGTAAACAACTTCACAGAATGTCATTCATGCTTTAAATTTGTATGAATTACCTTTATGAATGACAATGTGCGGAAATATTTCTTAATTATTAGTTTAACTTCAGGTATTAATGTTCAAGTTATTCAACGTTTTTATTATTATAGTATTATCAACGGAAAAATAAGGGATCCATAAGTTCAAGATACTGTTTCAAGATGGTAAAATGAGTATTTGTAAACAAATGGAAATGAACTTGATATGTCGTGATCAAGAAAGAGAGTCCCTGCAGAAAATAGTCTAAAAGTCTAAAAGAAAGGCATTTCAAATGTACTTTGAAGTTTGGAGTATATTTCAAATGTAACCTTTGCTATAGAATTGAATCTGACATTAAGCAATCAAGACAATTTCAACATAAAAGATGTATTTATGAAAACAAAGCGTTTCAAACTCATTTTTTATATGGAGTAAACACCACATAGTTATATAGTGCACAGATAGAGAAGTGAACTTGTCACAGAGAAAGGAAGAAAAGCAGTAAGAAATTGGAAAAATAACTAAGATCGTTCAACCAAAACGATTTTCTTTCACGAGTTTATAGTGAAAGCTTGATATATATATATATATATATTTCAGTCGCCTTCCAGCGGGACTCTTCGCCTCCTGATGACGATGACGGTCGAAATATAGAAGTGAGTTATTCCTGTGTCTATCTGTGTGCTGTCTTCTTTTTAATTGGTTTTTATATACATATATAAATCAATTATCAAACCAGAATATGAAATGGGAAAACAAGACTAAGATCTTTCAACTGTCTTCGTCAACTGATCTAACAAGCGGTCTTCGTCAGAGTCAAAAACCCAACTGACGAAGACCGCTTGTTACGGTTGAAAGATCTTAGTCTTGTTTTCCCATTTCATATTGTTGTTTGATCATTGATTGTTATTTCACGTGTTTATGTGAAATCTTTATATATATATGTGACGGCGGAAAATGCAATGACCTTCCCGTTGCTGCCCACGCCAGTTCTCAGGGACTCAGTTATGACTGTTTCCGTGTACAGGTCCTGAAACAGATAACTGATAACAATACAAAAGTCACTCTGAGAGCTTCAGAAGAAGCTCTTATTAGTTTTTTTTGGGGGGGGGGGGGGTAGATCTGCTTCTGGGCTTAACCTCAATCGATGATTATTCCTTTATTTATTTAATTTATCCTTTGCTTACTTACTTATTTCAATTTTGTTTGGATTTTTTACTCTATAAATGTGACAATCTAATCACATTGATTGTTATTTCACGTGTTTATGCGAAGTCTTGTTATACATATATATAAACTAGAATTTTCTGAAGAACACACACAAAAGAAATCACTGAACTCACTACTATATTTGGATGTCCTCGTCGTCAGGAATAGATGTGAATCTTTCCAAAGGCTGTTAACGACTTATAAATATATATATAAATACCACTAAAAATAAACTGTGGCACATAGAAGGAAACATAACAAAGACTATTTTTTTAATATTTCGACCGTATGGCAGTTGTAATATTGAAAAGTTATGTTTCTTTCTATGTGTCACAGTTTATTTTTAGTGTTATCTGTCCTGCCGGATCGTTTTTCGTTTATCATAATATATATATATAAACTACATTCACAAAAAGAACACACAGAAATAAAACTGAAACTCACTACATTTCATTTCTGAGTGCTTTTTTTGTGAATATAGTTTATTTAGTTTGTGCAACCGTTTCATTTAGTTGGTTTATAAATATGTATATAATGATCGAACCACAATATGGAATGGGAATAAAAGACTAAGATCTTTCAACCACAACAAGCGGTCTTCTTCAGAATCAAAAACCCAACTCAAACTCGACTCTGACGGAGGCCACTTGTTGTGGTTGAAAGATCTTGGTCTTTTTTCCCTTTTCATATTTTGGTTTGATCATTGATTGTTATTTCACGTGTTTATGTGAAATCACGTTTTATATATATACCCAAGTAAGTCAAATCTATTGTTTTTGTGTCTGATATTAATTTCTGGAAATTAATTAAGCACTACGTCAAAAACACACACGGTTTTTTCTAACATAATCTTTTGGCAATATTTGTTGGTTATTATCAAGTCTGTGCAAAAATATTTAAATATTGCATAAGCAAGACATCTTATAATGAAAGCATATTATGGTAACAATATTACCTAAGGGAAAGGAATTTCACAAAACCTCTTATTCTTGCAAAAGGTTTCTACAAGGGTTGACCTCTTGATGTGTAACGGATATCTCAGATAGTTTAAATCAAAAGATAACAAAAATAGAATTTTTTTTATTTCATTCTAATAATAATAAGCATTATTAAGAGAATAATGTCTGGTTATTATTGAGAAAGTTTATAGCTTTTATAATCTGATATTTCTATTGAAAGCTTGAACTCACTACCTAAAAGGAAATTATTGTTGTTAACTAAAATAATTCTAAGATAGTATAATTATATTCCAAGTAGTTAAATTCAAGGTACATTATTACATAATTAAATTATATTCAAGTTAGATTACATAATTAAATTCAAGATACGAAAACAAAGAAACATTATTAAATCATGTTATTATTTTTCTCAAAGTAATGTTGTTTTATAAGCAATGATCAGTTTTGTTAACTAGATTTTAAACAAGGTGAAAAAGCAGTGTGTAATCTGGCTGGAGGGACTTGACAGTTAATCAGAGGTAATGCTGTTAGGAGGACAATAGCGTTGAAGCAGGTGCACCATTCAGGTGGCCGTAGAACAATGGGGATTGACCGAGGCTCGTCCTTCCCGCTCCGAATATCTACAAGCCATAAAGCTTTTCTATGGGCATCGCAACCCATGACTAGCTACAACGACCTCTTTCAATATTACACTAATATCTCATCCTCACAACAGTTTTCAATTCTTACTTTGTATATTCTACATATCATATTTAATACTAAACTACCCGTGACCCGTTGGGTTATCCAATACCTTCCTTTTTATTGCAATCATGTTCTCAGAAATGCAGATAAACTCTAAATCAGTGTTTCCCAAACTTTTTCGAGTGACCACCCCCTTGGGTCCATAAACCTATATCTCAACACCCTTGAATAATAATCAGATTCTTAGACTAAATAACCAAATGAGTAACATTTTAATAATTCAAGTAAAATAATTACTAATCGAATATTTATTTAGAATCCAATAGATGTATTGTTTCATAGCATATTTATGCAAAAGAATTAATACACAATAAAAGAAACTTAAGTGAGAAGATACTTTTAACATAAAAATGAATTATCAAAACAAATAATTTTAAGAAAACGTTCCCTAGAAGTTTACATGTCGTGTTTACACTTAAATTTAGAAATTATATTGCATGAACATTTTCAATTTATAGAATCCCCGGTGCTTTTTGCATTACCGCTCCCCGATTTCAATGCACTACCCACTTTGGGAAACACTGCTCTAAATTAATTTATTTCTAATAAACCAGATAATGAACATATTTTTAAAACAGTTATCTATATTTACTATTTTTGTACAATTTGAATTTTCAAAAAAAAATTAATGTTTCCTTTCTGTTTGACCCTACTGAGAGTAACATGTAAATTCGCCATGTTGAAATGCTGTTTTCATAAATGAACTAAAACTTTCTGTAGGATCACTTATTCTCATCGATTATTCATCTAATTTTCTCTTTCTAAATTTATTATAATTAAATCATTATAATTTAGGTCGAAAAACTATTATTTAATAGTTTTTTATTATTTATTAGACCCTCTAATACGATCTGTTACTATGTAATACAACTACAAAAAAAAAACCAATCACAACAAAAGTAAACGTTATAATAATTTCAGGTCTCTATCTCTACGGAAAATGGGTAAATAAACAAACTCACGAATTTTATATATATAGACTCTGACACAGATTTTTGTTTTCCATGAATAAGGAGAGAATCCATTATTTCTGAAGGGGCCATAGGTCAAATTATTCTATGATAAATAACATACAACGGTAAAACATACAACTAGTGATGTTACCTGAGAAAGAAAACTACCTCTTTCAAACGTGTTGTTTTAATTACACATTTCTATATGGAGACTTTTATTGTTACTTTTTCGCAACATTAGTAACATAATAACTGATTGCATGAATGTTGAATGAGAAGTTGATTCACCATTAAAAGAAACAAATCTGGTGATTGAGTGTACTTGTATTCAGTTCGACTGTGAAACTCAAAACCACTCCTACATTGGGACTATGACTTCCCTGTGATGGAAACTTACGATGCACTTGATGGCTAGAACAGCCAAAAAGTATATGCAAGAGGTTCGCAACTGGAGATTAACCCAAAGGTGCTGCTGACTATAATAACGAAGAACAACTTCTGCCAGACGAATAAATCTTTTGAAATCTTAGGCAAAATGACTATAATTTTATAATCAGGACCTCATCAATTTTGTTTTGCACAACGTTTTGAATGTCTGCTAACGGAATAACGTGATGGAATCAAAATTATGACGCTGCCATTCCTCTTGTTTTTCCCTGAAGCCACTACCCTCTAAACGGTTTCTGATTTCATCTGTTTTTGTAAGTAAACTATATTTTATAGTACTCAAGAGTGATATTAGATCGTGACGGAATGCTTTCTTGGTTGGTCATCTCGTTTACTTTCGCTTGCTGACTTTGATCGATGATTCAAAGAAAGTTCAATCCCGGCTCACTTTCTGTCTAGACTCTAGACCTTGTCTTTGAGCAAAGGCGGCACTTTGACATTTCAGATAACTGGTTTGTATTTTTTAATTAGGTGACTTAACTCATATGGATTATTTAATCAACAGTGTACCAACCTGCCAGCGTTTCAAATCTTTTCTTCCGTTTTTCTTTTCAAATCTAATTAGCAGAATAGCGAGTATTAGTATCTTTTTTATTATTGTCTCTAATCATAAAAACGACAAGCAATAAAAACAAAGTATGATAGTGGTGAAAAAACCAATGGAAATAAAACCTACTCCTACTCTACTGTAACGCATTACATAAAGACAGAATGAATAACAATAGACAAAAATTTTGTAATATGTCATGATACCAACATATGATTGATGAACACATAATTTAATTAATTGGAAAATTCTAGTACCAAGAAGAACTTAGAGATATTTTACCAGTTCCTGCTGAAGAAAAAATTATATTTATTAAATCAGGTTTAATGGAATTAACAAAAGATTTACCTTTACTTGACTTAAATTTTTAATTAATTTTTTATTCGGGTGTCACCCGAAACATCTCTGAGAGCGTCAGCAGCAATGTACGAGGTAATACGGTATATTATAGTTTTAATATTAATAATACTAACCTCTGTAATGACGAAATGCATGAATTTAATTTTTTAAGTTCGTCGAGATAGTATTACAGTTAAAGTATACATTTGCAATATATGTTCACAAAATGCTTTTTTTTTTTTTTGGTCGTTACTTCCCTGAAATCGTTACTAATATTTTATATTCTATTAACAAAATCTTGAACCTAACAAAAAAACAATAATCAGACAACAAGGTGATAGTTGCTTACGAGTTGTATCACTAAACCTTTTCTGCCACCAAGAATGTTTAGCTTTTTCTACAATGATTATCTACAAGGATCACTTCTATTTCAATTGGAGTTATAGCTAAGATAAAAATGATCTTTTTCCAAAAATAACGGTTTAAACATCTAACAGAAATAGGTTCTGGTAGATAAGTTAATTGCCGCATATTTGACTTTGAACTAACAGCAAGTTGAGAAATTTGTAAAGGAAAAATTTAAAATGTTTTAATTAAAATTTGTACTGGATTATGATTTGGTTCATTATTCATTATCAAACTGGATATATCTAAGAGAGAGCCAGGGAAGGGAGGAGAGAAGTTAAATGTCGTGCCCTGTGACTTTGAATGTACTGTACTTGTTATCATCGTTGTGTTACAGTGACATCATAACTAGTCTACTACCACTTGCTCATTGCCCGACACTAAAGGTCTCTCTTTACGACGAAATCCAAAGATTACTTATTAGGGAAAAACAACTGGAGAGAAAATGATATCTGGATGCCTCCATGCGATAAGCTGGGTGGTGTGATGTTACGACAGAGGTCAGAGCCTAGACCAGATATGATCTCTTTAAATAAGAGTGACTAACATGATTATGTTTTCTATCTCTACTCTCATTATCATATCACCACTATTCATAGTAAATTACTTTTTTTTTTCCTCACTTCTAAGAAACTAAAACTTCATTTCCTATTATTTTTTGCTCACTTTTTCTTTCTTTCACTTGGTCCACCACTCTTTCAAATTCTTTTTACCTCAATCCGTCTATTCTTTTGAGCTCCTTTTCTATCTCACACCGCTTCGTACTTTCTTACTATTATCTCTTTTTTTATTTTCTTCCTTCTCTGTTTACCTAAATCACTTTCGCTTTCCACGCACATGCCTTCAGTTCATCACTCCTATAATTTTTCTTTTCTCTTTCTAATCTTTCTCATTCTTTCTTTTTCTAATTTATTTAAATTGTCTCTCACCATCTCGAAACTCCTCTAATTATTTTTATAGTACTTGTCCTCGTCCACTCTTTACTTCATTTACTCACTTCTTGAGGAACATAGAGGGCGAGTACAAAATAGCAGTGAAGATAGTTTAGCCAAAAAGAGGTAAAGAGAGAGTTGAAGAATATGCAGGAGTGGTCAAAATCGAAACTAAACTTTACTCCAAGTAAACTTATTATGAAAAACATTTACAATTATATTATTAATATGTTTTGTTCAAAATTGGCTATCTCAATTTTATCAATTAAGACGAAACGGCAATCAATTTTATAGTACAATATAGAAGTTGCTACAAGTAGATCTTAATACTTTCACATTTCGTATAATTCCCTCATCTAATATTCAATATTTGTGAAAATTCTTTTACAAAACATTCATTTTAAGACTATACTCGTACTTTAATATAACCAATAGAATTTTTTTCACTCAAAAAAACTACTGTTTTGACCACTACAGTGGTCAATACAGATTTATTGCAACACATCTAAAAGAGGCCTTAAGTTAAAAGGAGGAATTGAGTGATAAAGGTCGAGATTGAATCAAAGGGAGTTAAAAATAGAAAGTAATATTAAAGGTGAGAGCTAGAGAGAGACTGAATGAGAAAGAGGAATGAGTGATTGAGGTCGAGATTGAGTCGAAAGAGAGTTAAAAATGGAAAGTAATATTAAAGGTGAGAGCTAGAGAGAGAGACTGAATGAGAAAGAGGAATGAGTGATTGAGGTCGAGATTGAGTCGAAAGAGAGTTAAAAATGGAAAGTAATATTAAAGGTGAGAGCTAGAGAGAGACTGAATGAGAAAGAGGAATGAGTGATTGAGGTTGAGATTGAGGCAACGAGAGTTAAAAATAGAAAGTAATATTAAAGGTGAGAGCTAGAGAGAGACTGAATGAGAAAGAGGAATGAGTGATTGAGGTCGAGATTGAGTCGAAAGAGAGTTAAAAATGGAAAGTAATATTAAAGGTGAGAGCTAGAGAGAGACTGAATGAGAAAGAGGAATGAGTGACTGAGGTCGAGATTGAGTCGAAAGAGAGTTAAAAATGGAAAGTAATATTGGAAAGGTGAGAGCTAGAGAGAGACTGCATGAGAAAGAGGAATGAGTGATGAGGTAAAATGAGTGAGAGGGAAGGAAACGTAGAATTGTGTTTGTTACAGAGGAAGAAATGGTGGGAAAGAGAGGAGAACGAGATAGGGGAGAGATATTGAGAAGAAAGAGAAGGAAAGAGGGAGAGAGAGAGAGAGAGAGAGAAGAAAAGTGTGTGACTGAGTTAAATGAAGCACGAATTGCAATATTAGCATCTATATTCTGTTCTTCTTTAACTAACATTATACTATTTTTTACTTACAAATTCTTTTCACATATGTAAAGTAAACTTACTTTAATAAAAGCAATGATACTTACTTTAATTACTTATTAAAAGTAATGATCATTTTTCTCACTTATATACAATGTTAAACATACAAACGAATATATGAAAACATCCGACAATCCTAATGAATGAGCTATTGAATCGAGTGAATGCATTCTGAACTAGGAAGGAAACGTGTTTTTGGAAGTCACGTCGGGAAAAGAATCAGTTTCATTGTCGAAAGGAGTACTAAGCTAAAAGAGTGGGGGCTAATGATTCGATAGCCAGGCTGGCCGCTGATCACCGCATGTCTTCCGTAGACTCCTCCGGTGAAGTAAATCACAAACCCTTCTAGCGGTCTGCTTCCTCTTCCTCCATATGTGATTTCTTAGACAAGCTTTTTTTAATTACCGTTTATTTAAAAGCTATTCGTATCATACACCTGGTCCTCACTAACCAGCTGTTCCTTTAAATCCTACACCGTTTGGTCAACGTCCATAACAGAAAACTTTATATTCCTGTTATTAGGAAAGTCGTTTTCTAAGAGAGCACTAAGGAAACTATTAGGGTACTCAGCATTCTACCTTCTTTCTCACGCATGATATCATCCTCTTTCTTATATGAGGGACTACTTATTCTTGATACTTATTGTACTTTGTATCCATCAGTCATTTGTCTTCAGAATGCATATATATATATATATATATATATATATATATATATATAAAAGATGTATATAATTTATACATATACATATAAATACGAATTGAAAAGGTCCAACAGGACGACTAGTTCGCAAAGGAAAGAGAAAAACAGATAACAACACAAAAAAAAAAGGACTCACAACGATATTTCGACATTCGTTGTCATTGGGCAGAAGTAGTCCCTTTGAGTTAGCTTCAACTACTCAAAGGGACTATTTCTGCCCGATGACGATGAATGTCAAAATATCGTTGTGAGTCTTTTTTGTATGTGTTTTTATCTATTATCCTCTTTCCTGTGTGAAATATATATATAGGAAAACAAAGATCTTTCAACCGTAACAAGCGGTCTCCGCTATTCGGATATATATAGAATATATATACACTTTTTCGTTAAAAATACGTTCCAAAACGGACAAATATAGTTCAATATAGACAAAGAAACATAAAGAAATCAAAAGAACACACTTTTTCATAAGAAAAGAACACAAAAGTGTGTTCTTTTGATTTCTCTATGTTTATTTGTCTATATTGAACTATATATATAAAAGATCACATAATTATGTGAACAATAAGCAATGATCAAACCACAATATGAAATGGGAAAAAAAGGCTAAGATCTTTCAACTGTAACAAGCGATGATCTTCGTCATAGTCAAAAACCCAAGAGAGTCAGTTGGGTTTTTGATTCTGACGAAGACCACTTGTTACGGTTGGAAGATCTTAGTCTTTTTTTTTTATTTTATACTGTGATTTGATCATATATATATATATATATATATATATATATATTAGTTGGGTTTTTGACTCTGACGAAGACCGCATATATATATCAATGATCAAACCACAATAAGAAAATGGGAAAACAAGACTAAGATCTTTCAACCGTAACAAGCAGTCTTTTGGATTAGTCAGTTGGGTTTATGACTCTGCCGAAGACCGCTTGTTACGGTTGAAAGATCTTAGTCTTGTTTTCCAATTTTCTTATTGTGGTTTGATTATTGATTGTTATTTCACGTGTTTATGTGAAATTTTATATATATATATATATATATATATATATATATATATATATATACTCGTATATCCATGAAAATGTGCTTACCATAATGGTATTTAACAATTGCTAGTGACAAGCTGAATCGAAACACGTTCATTATTTTATGGAAGGAGGAGTGACCTGAGAAGCTTGGACTCTTTACCAGCCTAGTCTGAGCAGAAGAGAAGTAAAAGTAGATGAAAGTGTAATTTGGCTGGATAAAAGTGATTTGAGGTGGTGGCAGGGTTGTTTTTTTGTAGAGGCACTTCCTGGCTAACAGATGGCTGCTCGTGGGAAAGTCTCCACGTACCGACCACATTCACTGCCTTCCTTTTTTTTCTTCCTCTTCTTCTTCATTTCTATCTGTTGAAGGCCTCCAAACACGTCATTGTGCCTGATATCGAGTGAAACGGGTCTTTTCCACCTGTTGCACATCCCATCCGCTAACCAAAAGACACCTTTCCTATTAATCTCATTCACAGTTATTGTAACATCTGCACAACTGTTCACTTCCTTGTCTTAACAGTTCTCATAGCCTTCATACACCCTCCATAATATTAAATATGTCATGAAATTAAATCATGAGCTATTGAAAGCGACACGTCTAAGTAGGATATGTAGATTACACCAAAATTTTGAATAATCATAAATATTTGGTCAATTTCTGTTGATTAAATTTTAAGCAAAGAGTGGACTTTGTATAATATATATTTATATAACTCAAATTGAAATTTTTATATCATTATATATATATAAGTTATCTTTTGTGTCCTACCGACTGCGCCAGTTATCTTTTGGGTCGAGTGGAAGGCTTTGTTTTAAAAAATAATATTTATTAGTTCCAAAAGATTAACAAATATTTTAAAGATACTGTGTACGAACAACTTATTTTACATACACAGGGAAGTGTGAGAGAAATACCACATGGAGAGTGTCACAATTACAATTATGTCAGTCTTTAATAATAAAAGGAGCTTTGGCCAAACCAGACTATGTTGATGCTACGTGAAGTATCAGATCCTGACCGTCATACAGGTGGACTGGAAAACAGGCTGGCTTCAGAGGTAGATCGTGGTGGTCCAAAAGGTCCTAGGGTAGACTGACGAGTGGCAGCGTCTCCGTTGGCTTCTCAAGATGATCTTCGAAGAGGGTGGGGCCGGACGCCTATTTATGGGGTTTATTGGGCGAGTCAGCATTGCTGACTCTTAGGTTCCCATTGGAAAGTAGGCTAGACGCCATGGAGGAGGATTTGCGGAGTCTCAATGTGAGGCAATGGAGAAAATAGGCTAGACGACAGTGACGGGCCTTACGCCACTTGGCCTACTTGAACTGCCAAGATAACTTATATATATATATATATATATTATATATATATATATATTGGTGAAAATCGGCAGCAAATGTTCTTGTACGCAAATATTGTTAAAAGTAGCAGCAGCTTATGCTCTCAAGATTTTTGAGCTTGGCAAGTCCATTGGAACAATTAGAAATCACACACACTAAGGAAGTCTATATAAGCATCCTTCCAGAAGTGAAATTTTACCTGACGATGAACAACTTAATGATGGTCGAAAGCTCGAATGAATTGATGTCCCTTGGACAATTGATGTGGAAGCTCCAACTGCAAGATAGAAGAATCGCCTGCAAGATCGAGGCCACCAGCTCAAAAATCGTGAGATCAGGCTATTATTAACAAAGCTTATAAATAAATAACTTTTTATTAATAAAAAAACGAGTTGTACTGTTCTTCTTCAGGTTTATCTAGTTGTAAGAGGCTCGAGCATGTTTCATTTTCACTTTCTCACTACAAATAATTAACCTGAAGAACATGATATCAGTAAATCACGTTTATTTAATAACAGAATTTTATTTATGAGGAGGCGTTGTTTATAATTTTCAAGTATGAGTAAATACCACGTGTAAACTGACTAAACGACTAGAGAATTAAGAAAATCGGTACTAGTGGTACATGTAAGTGTGATTGATCGATTATACATACATCTTGGGTGAGACACAGTCAGAGGAAACGGAACCCAAAGATGACTAAGAGGTTCTACTCACGAGGCAATTAAGGTTTAATTATCACTAAGGCATCGATTTCTTCTCTTGAGAGATAAAAAAATCTGAGCATGTCGTCCCTCCAAGAGGACGATAAGTCTCGGTCCCGAACCTGTACAGTTTCAGAATCACGCTAAAGACCCCCACTGTCATAACACTTCAGTTGTACAAAATTTAAGACTCCCAATGTAGCTCCCCCATTACTAAAATAGGTGCTAAATAATAAATGAGTCACCATTTCTAACCCATAGAAAACATTAAGAGATGAAAGCCTATAAGTATGGCTATTCGAAAATAAAGCATACATTTCTGATTTCCTGGTCAAAAGGCTAAGATATCTTTATAAGTTTATTATTGGACAAAAGTCGTATTCTTTAAACTCCCAGACAATGAAAAATAAAACAACACCAATGATATTTTAATTGACCTAAATGATTGTCGAATTTGGCAAGCAACCAGTCTTGATTTGAAGTTGACGGAGTATAATTTTTTGCTTCTTGACAGTGGTTATCAACAAGTGGAATTGATTAATAATTGTTATCTCGGCGCATGTGTCTGCCGTGTATTATTTGCGAATCATATTACAGTAAACATCTTATGCACAAGACACATGCTGAAGTGAGAGAGCTATAATTAGCAAAGTAGAAGAAGGTGGCGTGATTGATAAGAAGGTCAATGACGTCAGCAGGCACTTTGATAAGCTTTGACCCTCACCCCTTCTTTATATTTCCGCTGTTATTGCCTCTGCAATTCAGACATTTAGATAAACAGCTCAAAACACTTATAACGTAAATTATCATTTATAATGTTAGCACAACAGTCCTAGTGTCTCGTGTAGAGGCTACCTACAACCGATTTTACTTCGTTAAATCCATACATACACATTTATAAACTCTATTATAACTGGAATTATACCAATTAATTATATATTAAAATTGGAATAATATTAAACAGGTATAATACTATTTAATTTTGAAATGTCACTTCTATAATTAATGGATGACTGGTCCTTTCTAATATATAATATTTCCAGAGTTTTCCTTCTCTGTTCATCCATTTCTTTGGCTATTATTTTTATTTCATCAAAATAAAAATTATGGCCTTCATTAATACTGTGTGCCGGTAATGCTGTGGCATTAATTTTCTTTTTTATTATAGAATAACTGTGCTGGTAATTCCTTTCCTTCAAAAAACGACTTACCAGCACAACACAAGGAAGTTTTAATAACAGTCCCACATATGAAACAGCCAAATTCCTGTCCAAATCATTGTCACACTTGTCATCTAACAAATACAGCATAAGAGGTTCCTTCCATTTTTACCAAACAGTAAAACAACACAACATCCCACAAAATTTCATTCTTGTGTCACTCAATGTAACATCGTTGTTCACAAACGTTACCCTACAAATAGTATATGACATAATCAATGAAGACTGGGAGACTTTAAGTAAACACGCGCCACTAACAAAATCAGATTTTATACGGTTACTAGATCTATGCATGAAAAAGGGGTATTTTGGGTAATGATAAAACCTACGGAATGATTGATGGAGTTGCCATGGGCAGTCCAATAGCACCCATATTAGCAGACCTAGTCATGAATAGAGCTCTAGACCATGCTATTCGTTCACTACCGTTCGACATGTCGTTCATTCACAAATATGTAGATGACATTTACTTAAACATACCTAAAGACAGCCATCAGATAACACCAGACAAGTCCAACAAAGTACATCCCAAACTACAGTTCACTATAGAAATAGAATAGAAAAACAAAATCCCTTTCCTAGACATGCTCACGATTCATAACGCAGATGGTACCGTGTAGTACAGATGGTGCATAGTACAGATGGTACTTATATCTCCGCAATATACGCGGAGATTGGTGGAGAAAACCTTACAAAACAGATAGATACCTCAATTTTAACTCCCATCATCCAATAAATCAAAAAAATAATTTTGCCATAGTGTTAAAAAATAGAGCCGTTCATCACAATTATCCAATATATCACAACAAAAATATAAAACAAACAAAAACCATCTTAATCAATAACAACTTCCCAATAGATCTAGTTAACACAATCATTTCCAACAGTCCCAACACACTAAGAACACGACATGGTAGACATGACAATGAAAACGTAGGTATTGACATTTCGAGACCAATTTCAAACACTAACCAAGTATCAAACATTACTCCGATCAACCAAACCCATTAAAATTGCAAATATGCTAGCCTCACATATGTTAAAGGTCTATCAGAACAACTAAACAGAACAATAAAAGCTAATACAAACTGCAAAATAGCTTACAAAAATACAAAAACACTAAACAATACAGTTTTTTCAAAACTAAAATCCACCATACATAACCAAAACAAAAGCAATATAATATACCAAATTAACTGCACAAATTGCAACATGACATAAAAAGAACAAACCAGTCAGTATTTAGGAAATAGATTGGCACAACACAAAATGGACATTAAGAAGAAGAAAATTACATGTGCCTTAGCAAAACAAACCCTCTCTTTAAATCACACCTTTGACCTTAAAAATTCAAAAATCATTGACATGGAAGCAGGACCTGGGAAAAAAATAATAAAAGAAATGATACACATACAAAAAACTCCTAACACATGTAATTCTAGATCTGATATTGAAAAGTTTACCCATATTTATATAAACATACTTTCCCATCCCTAGTCACAATAACAATAGTATATCATTGTAACATGGACGATAACCTTAAGTCATAAACTAACCTTACTTATAGTGCAACCTTCCTTGTTTAAAATGATAGATGACTATAAAGCATTGTTTTTCATACCTATAACCAAATAATTCTCATGAAACATAAATAACCAATAGCACACTTTCAAAGGTAAAACTAATTTCCTTTTGTTTAGTATTTTGAAATAGATGTGTACTTAGAATTAACAGCTCTGATTGTAAAATAACCTTTTGTATGTATGTGTTGTTCTCAATAATATAGTTCTCTATGTTGGTTGTAGATTGTTTTGTTAAAAGTATTATAGTTCTTACTCTAATTTTACCCTGATGATGATGTACAAATACATCGAAACGTTGGCCTAGGAAGGAGTTTATTTTCTTTTATATGACCTAACCTTCAAAAACAAAACCTACCACATACAGTAGAATAGAAGAGGTCAAGAACAATTTTTTGAGAATATAATATATAGTTGTCTTCATTTCATTTCATATGTTCATTGTAATTTTTTTTTTTAATTTACAATCTTAGGATATTCTACAAAGTTGAAAAGAAAAGTAAAACATTTTCTTGACGATTGTGTGAATATGGAGCGAGGAGTTTAACAAAAACTTTTGTATGGTAAACAAAAAAAGTAAAAAAGATTTACTCGCACATACACACCACGCAATATTACTATGTAGAATAATACAACTTTAGCAAGAAAAGTAACAGAACTTACACACGTATAAACATTTTGCAACCATACGAGCCTGGTCATGGAATCATAATGTCAAGAAAACTATCTCCAAAAATAGTCGATTTAGCTGTGATTTTGATTACTCTATAATATTCTAGTTTCGATGAACGACTCTTGATTGAATCTCTTTCCCATTGACTCTATTCCTTGCATTGACTACTTATATATATAAAGTTCGTGAGTTTGTTTGTTTGTTTGTTCACCCATTTTCCGTGGAGATAGAGACCTGAAATTAAATATATATCATTTATTACCTGAATAATGTTAAATATCATTTATAACTGAATAATGTTAAATATCATCATACCATTTATTACCTGAATAATGTTAAATAATAGAAAATTATCATATATACCCAAAATTGCAGCCAGAGTAGAAACATTTTTTTTAATATAATATTTGCGTAATATAAACACTGGTAATAAAAAAAAGCCATGAAGCCACAGTAGCTCAGAGGCTTGCGTGCTCGCTGATGACAATAGTGCAAATATATTAAAAATAAATGTAACAATTATATATAAAACTACTAAGTTAGAGGTTAAAAAAGAATAATTTTAGAAACAAACTTGAACACAACTATCAGATAAAACACGAATGTTCTAAGGTAATATTATAAAGACACATTCCTTCCATTAATGTTATTTTATTGTTAGGTAAATAAATTGAATATTTCAATTTACAAGTTTTTTTTGTTTTAAATATATTTCTTTGTGTATATAACTTGAATTGATGTTTTAATTATTTATATGATGAAACAAATAATTTTTTTACTTTTAAATGATTTTTATTTTACTAAATATACTTACTGTGGATATTTCTTGAGTCATGTTTAGAATACTATATCAACATCTTGGGCCATATAAGAAATTGTTTCCGTGCCCTAATAACAAGAAACAACAATTAAAATTATCCCTGTCAATCATATTCAATGAGTTAATTTCAATACCTATAATTATAATTTGTGAGTGACACAAAGTCACGGGTAGTCTAGTAGTCCTATAAAAAAGCAAGCATTAACCTCTATCAATGTTGCAAAGTATCAGATCTTCAGTAGAATTTCTATTTAGCAATTAAATGGAATGACATTTTAGATTAAAACAATTCAGTATTTTATTTTAAGCTTTGATTTAAGATTTGATTTTACTCTTAAAAAGTTTCACATCGTTAAAGTACAATTTTCTGTGTTTCCAATTCATATTGATAGGTGATTATGTGAAAGTTTAAAAAAAATTTGGCAATTATAGAGGCTTGTATACTTATTATAAAAACAAAGGAATAACAATACATCAGAGTCGACAGTAAATCTGATTATATTTAAATTGTCTTAAGTGTAGTCACTTCAGCAATACTTAGCTGTGAAGCAGGCAGTCTTCCTTTGAAACGTAAGGATCACCCGGATGGAATTTCCAAACAAAAATATTTCTTATCCCAATTTACGTTTAGTATATAGTGCATAAATGATTACGCATACAATAATATAAAAATGCATTATATTTATGCATTATTCCAAGGAAAATATATATTATATTCTTTAGACAAAAATCTTCAAAGTTGATACATTTATAACAAGTCTGTAATAGTCTATTTATTTTAATCATATTGATACGTTGTTTTTATTTTGTGTTTTTAGTGAAGATAGTTACTGATTGAACGGTATAGTTTCAACTTTTTGACAATTTCGTTGAAAACAACTGATTTTTATTTTGTGTCCTATTTTATGTTATAGTTATTAATATTTTCCCTTGCATAACTATTTTTCTATTTTATTTATTTTACATTTTATGCATTTATATATAACAAGATTTCACATAAACACGCCTAATAACAATCAATGATCAAACAACAATATGAAATGGGAAAAAAAAGAGTAAGATCTTTCAACCACAACAAGCGGTCTTTGTCAGAGTCAAAAACCCAACTGATAAAAAGTACAAAAAAGAGGACTAACACTCACGATTCTCGATAATTTTGGTTGTCTTGTTGTCTTCAGGAGAGGAGAAAAAGAAAAAGGAGAAGGTACGAAGGAGCGGAGACGTGAATGCGTCCACCGACCGATACCTGTATATATTAAAAGATGTCACATAAATACGTGAAATAACAATCAATGATCAAACCACAATATGAAATGGGAAAACTAGACTAAGATCTTTCAACCGTAACAAGCGGTCTTCGTCATAGAAAACAAGCCCTCTGACGAAGACCGCTTGTTATGGTTGAAAAATCTTAGTCTTGTTTTCCCATTTCACATTGTGGTTTGATCATTGACCTGCATGTATATATATAGACATATATATAGTTCAATGTAAAAAAAGAAACACAGATAAATTAAAAGCACACACTTACAGTCTCTAATTTTCAGTTTGAACCGTCTTCAGGAGAGATAAGAGAGGGAAACCAATCGCACTGGTTCAGAGGCGGTTGGAGACCGACAATGTTGAAGCATGCGCGCCCGGTCACAGAGAATAAGGTAGACAGGAATCAATTTATAATTAAATTAAATTAGTGAAATATGAAAACATAATATAAAAGAAAAAATTGAGGGATGAACAGAGAAATTGATAGATAAATAAAAGTGCGGACTAAGCTATGATAGAATAAAATAAAACTGAGAATACAAATAATAATAATAAAGAAATAAAGTAATTAAATAATAAAAAACAAGTTATTAAATAATAAAAGACATTTGATAATAAGATATGAAAAGACAATGAACTTATTAAACATTATCTCTTTTGATTGAGGCCAGGTGCACTGCGCGCAGTTAATAACCAAATATGGGCTTCTTCGGAGGCTCATAGAGTGAAATCTTTGCAGTCAGGAGGGATATGTCGCAGAATGTGTAACCTGTAGCACTCATTAAAAGGGAGACCGTGGCTATTGGCATGTATGGCGATGGGATTTGTCTGTATTTGTCCTTTTCGGATCGTATTTCCAACGAAAAAGTGTATATATATATATAGTTCACAAACGAAGAAAAGTAACACACAGAGAAAGAGACACACTTACAAACTCAAATTTTCGGATGATCCGTCTTCAGGAGAAAAGAAAGAATGGGCGACCAAGCACGCCGGAAACACAACGGCAGGAAACCGTCCCGGCAACCGACCGTGCTGCCACGCGCGCCCGGTTCAGGAAGTAATGAAGTAGAGACGATCAGAAGAAAATTAATAATAAAATTAAAATTAAGAATTAAGAAAAGCAGTTCTGATTGATTGAAGGTAAAATAAACAGCAGGAAGATAAATGAAGTATAAAAAGGAATACCTTGAAAAATACCTAAAAGCATGAAAAAGGAAGATAACAGAGTTGGTAAGGCGATGAGAAACAAATGAAAATACAAGGATAAGATCAATTAAAAATAAATGTAATAATATAAAATAAAAATAGAATATATTTTTTTAAATTGCTTTAACTATCTATTTATTTATCTATTTATGTATTTTATTTTATATTATTACACTTATCCCCAAATGATCCCACCCCCGCATTCTCACCTGCCCCTCATCGCCCCACCAACCCCGCCATCTTCCCCCTTCATGCCCCCAGGCATCCCTCACGGTACCCCCTTTTTTATATATATATATATATAATATGTACTTTAAAATTGGCCATCATTACTAGATCGGCTTGCTTGGTGTTACTCTCTTTTCTTTCCTTATGAAATTTTGACTAATACTTTGTGTCAGTATTGGACTTTTCAGATATTGTGTGAGCCAAACACACACACAACAATTTTATTTTATAAAATAATATGAATATTTCAGGTCACGCAAGATAATTTCAGGCAAAGATAACCACGGAATGGTTGAAACATATCGCAAATACCACCACCAGATCAACAGTGCAAAATGTTCCACCTTTAACTAGCCATCCTTCAATAGAAATATGAACAATCGGCAGAACAAACAGCAGAAATGATAATAAAATAATACATATATTGAAGTTTTATGGCTGTTAATTAAATTGAAGTTTTTTTTTCAGAATAATTTTTAAAACTGTGCCCCCCCCCCCCCCATAAGCTTTTGCCCCCCAAAAGAAACATTACGATGCCCTAAAGAGGCCTAAGTTCGTTATATAGGACAGGCAGTGTTCAGAAAGCTTTGACCCCCAATTAGTACTCTAAGTATAATAGAAACCTCCTTACGACATGTTCCAAGAAAATTCATGAAAGTGATTTTGCTACTTGCGTGTCACGAAACAAAAGAAAAGACACAGTAAGCACGTACAGGAATAAAACTATCCATTATGATGAACAATAGTGGCAGCTTTAGCAACGGATGACTTCATTTGTAATGGGCTACGTGAGGCGAAGCCTGATGTGTTTTACGTTGACAAGACACCTCGACCGCCTCTGCTAATGAATCTCTATCTGAATTAACTTATATTTACACCTTTCAAATCTGAACAACTTTTTTTTTTTAAATATCCTACATTTAAGTATTTCAATCCTAAAAATACAAAATTACATGATATTCTTTCTTACGTAGTACAATCACTTATTATGTGGTATTTACTCATTGTAGGGTAAAAAGTTAATAAAATGGTCTCCACATATGAAATTTTAATAGTACAAACAACGCGTTTCGAACACCTAGTGTTCTTCCTCAGGCTGTACCATTAAAATTTCATATGTGGAGACCATTTTATTAACTTTTTACCTTACAATGTTTTATTCTTGTTTGAATAATTAAGGATGTCTAAACTAAATCATACTATTACCCCAATACAAACGTCGTCGCATTTATGTACCTTCTCCTTTATAGTATTTTATGAATTTCTTCATTTACCTGGATGAAGTAATGAATGATTCATCAGTTATCCTGAATTGAAATACAGTCGTACCTCGATATTTGAATTTAAATCATTCTCTCACGATCATTGTCCATAAAAAAAATCGTAAATGAAATCAATGTTCTCCATCGATATTAATGAAAATAAAATTAATTTGTTCCCGTGATACGAATTTACCCCGAAAATAAATAAAATACTCTAACGATCAAATATAGATTTACTGTATCGTAAATTCAATATTTATTGTGTTCATGATTTATGTATTCTATATTGCTCAAATTAACAACTTAGAGATGCATGCATACTTTCCTGTGCTATTACAGAATTACTGATATGTACTATGGTGAAAGTTGCTAGAAAGGAGGAAGGTAAAACTTTAAACTATTTTTGTGTGTTTTTCTTTAAAATGTATATCCTTTTTTATTACTTACGCTGAGACTTAACACTGTTGCTACTAAGGGCTGAATGTTTGGGTGGCGGGTGACCGGACGATTGCTGGCTCTAGTCCTAGCTATTCGTGTCTCAAAAATATCTTGGTATTTTGAGGTGAAATTTGTCTGTTATAAATCAAGAAAATCATATGTTGGACTGTTCGTTCTCTAAGTATTACTGTAGTGGTCAACTGAATTTATGTTTTATAAACAATTTATTTAAAATTATACAGTTTCTAATCAACTCTGTAATAAATCTACGGTATACAGCGTGTATGAAATTCTGAACTTGTTGTTAAAGGGTCGGGAAGTGAGGCCCTTTGTTAATTAGAACAATGAAGTTTGTATCATCCATATACCCTGTTGATTTTACATCGATAGTCTTAAATTTTACCTTCCTCATATTTAATCTTGTAGAATAAGGATTATCTGACATTGTACTAGCTTTGAATGCTGTGAACATGATTTGTCATCTACGACATTGTACCACCTGAAAACACACCTGTTCCGGAAATTCTAGTATGGCTAAAATATTTAAACTGTTTAAAAATATTCTAATGTAACATGAAAATTTTTAAAGATTGCTTCTTTCTGCTAGAGCAGTGATCAAGACGCCTCCTGTCGTGCACAAAGCCCGGAGTTGTCCATAGTATCATATAAACCTACCAACTGACAGCTTTACTCTCCTTCCTGAGGTCTTCCTTGAGTTCTGGAATATTTCTACACTTTCCAGAATACAGTCTAAACTTAAGAAACCTCCAGAGAAAAACTTTTGGGAACTATATGTACTTTAAGATGTCAAATTAAAATCTGTATTGAAATTGTTTTCTTGAAGCAAATTTAGAGACACTTTCATCAGTCTTACTGAAACCCTTTTTTTCAAAAAATACAATAAAAAAATTACATTCTCAAAATCACAAGCATTGTTTTGTCTTCACCAACTGATTTAATTTATTTTATTAGTATTTCATTAAAATTGCAAAAACTAAAATTAAACCATTGTCAGTGGTTTTAGCACATTCATCACAATTTGCCATGCTTTGAGTTATGTACTGATAACCACCACTGGGGAAGCATTTTATTTCAAATTGGAAGTAACTGCTTTTGTACATAAACCTAGAGTCGTCAAACTGTATACAAGCCAAACAAATTGATACGGATATCTCGGATTCTTTATAAAAAACTAAACTTGTAAAAAAGTTGTAAAATTTTTTGGAAAAAAGTTGTAATTTTTAAAGTTCTTATTAAGTACGTTCTAATGTTTGTGCTGCACTAACACCTTGGCATTCCAGGACTGATAGCGTGGTGTAGTAATGATAAGATTCATGCTTAGTGTTCTAAGTCTTGTCACGCCTGTGACTAATATAGTGTTGACTATCTGTCAAGTGTCTACTTGCTAGCCGTGATAAGAGCTACCCAACACATTGGTATACGCATTATTACGTGTAACAGAATACTAGATTTCAAGGCGAGCAAGCACCAAATATTTAACATCTTGGAACCGTACACCCTTTTAAAAAAGTTATTTGTCTCTAAAGCCAAATCACCAAATTTTTGTTGTTTTTTTTTAAGCATAAATAGTCTTTAAGAAATTCATGTAGTTTCATTTTTTTCTACAGGATACGATTCCATTATAATACAATTATCTAAATATTTGAAACATTTTATTAAATTACAATCAAATATTATTACATTCCATTTGATATAAAATATTAACTTTACTCTATTCAAGGAGAGTATCAAGAAATACATTTTGTCAATTTTTTGTACTAAGAAAATTTATTTCTTTTTGTTAGTTTCCTTTTAATATGGGTTTTAATAAGTCTTTTAGTTTTTGTGATTTCTTGCTCTACACTTACACAGACACATAAGCCTTTTACAGAAACCTGTTTTCTTTTAGTAAGGGGACCACAAAATGTTTATCTGCGTTGAAAACTCGATGTCGAATTTTTGAATTGAAGGCAATAATATATTTATCATATTTCTTTATGTATTTACTTGTCACATACATAGTAAAATATATTCGTGTAGAGATATGTATAGATATATAAATATGTATAGATTGTTTGGGCGGGATAGTATTTTCTGTGGGACAAGGATGACCGCGATGCGGTGCTTGCGGGAGCAGGCAGGCCGCACGCCACGAGCACACGCCCAGATCTGACGACAGCGCTCACAGAGGGCGCTGCGGAGGGCGTGTGCACCACGCGCGCCTCTCCCCCTCCCCGGAGCCCGAGGCGCGCGACCTCCCCCCACCACCCACACTCCTCGGCTCAGACAGTCGGTGTTCCGCGTGCCGTGACCCACGCCAGCCATGGTTACTGGTGCCAACACGAACTCGGCCTCCCAGGCCACCCTCGACTCGCATCCCCTTCCTCTGCGCAAGTCGGACAACAGACGAGTAAGTGCCTTGCTTCACTTTGCCTACTAAACCTCCTAATAACTGTCAAATATATCTTCCTTATAAACTAATTAAAATAATTAGTTATTAGTTTATAATTATCAGTATAATGGACGAAGGGGAAAAAGCCCGGTGGAGAGGACCTAGTCCTCTCTGTACGGCTACTCCAGTATTTATAACTGGAACTTGTTCCCAATAAAGAATTTATTCATTCATATTCATTCCTTATAATATCTTATCTTTAAAAACTTAAACTTTACTAATACATAATATATAGTATTCTACAAAAATATGATAATTGTGTGACACAAACACTAAAATATAAAACTATAAAGTCAAGAATATTTCTTGCATTCCTTCTCCAGAATACCTATGTATAAATTATATTATCACAATATTACATTTTAAAGAAGATGTAAAGGCTACAGACCAGTAATTTGAACAAGATACCGACATCTGACGATGAACGGCGCTGTTCATTGCCCCATTAAATTATGATTGGGGCATGATTGCAGACTATTTATTTGAACCAGTTCAAGTGTTACTTTGACAAAGACTAGTTGGTTTGTTTGAAAGATTATCCTATTTCTGAATTATATTTCTATATTTGAGACGGTAATTTTTATTTCACATTTTTACTTATCTGTGGTGTCAAATGTTTATTATGAAAAAAGACACTGAAGTCGTCTCACAGGTCAACAAACATCATTTATATGTAATATATTTTCAATTGATTGTTCTTTTAGTTTTAGTAAAAACTATCATTTCAAACGAAACTGTTTAGTTTTGTAAAGTGAAAAACGAAATGATTCCTACTAGAATATATTTAATCATTAATTGTATTATAAAATGTAATAACAAATTAAGTACTGTATGTCCAACTAGGCTGAGTACTTATGACTTGGGATACCAACTCCTTCTTCACTATCAAACCGTAAACATAATTTTGATATTATTAGACTGCAACATATATATATAGATTTTCTGTTTTTGGAATTTCAGTGTTTAAGGTATTCATATAAAAGAGTTAAAAAAACTTAATGTATTTTTTTATTAAAACAAAATCATTATATATAAGGTAATTTAGATTATATATTGACTACTTTGTCTGTAAAATATGCTATTCTTCCGAAAAACTATAATGTTACGCTTTACAAAATTTAAACTAACAACATTATTCTTAAGATTGCCTTGGGCCAGATTGAATCATAGTAAAACTAAAATGTTGCTATATTCAAATATACTATAAATTATTGCCATAATAATATAAACATGAAAAACATTGTTTTAAAACTTAAGGGTTTCTAAATTTATCATCAAATGTTAATAGAAAAGTTAAAAAGTTGTTTTAAGGCCTTTAAATTTTTAAATTTACATTACAGTGTTAACAGAAACATGAGAAAGTTGTTTTAAGGCCTTTAAATTTTTAAATTTACTTTTCATTGTTAACAGAAACTTGAGAAAGTTGTTTTAAGGCCTTTAAATTTTTAAATTTACATTACGGTGTTAACAGAAACTTGAGAAAGTTGTTTTAAGGCCTTTAAATTTTTAAATTTACATTTCAGTGTTAACAGCAATGTGAAGAAGTTGTTTTAAGGCCTTTAAATTTTTAAATTTACATTACAGTGTTAACAGAAACATGAGAAAGTTGTTTTAAGGCCTTTAAATTTTTAAATTTACTTTTCAGTGTTAACAGAACACGAGAAAGTTGATTTACGGACTTAAGATTTCTTATTGAACAAAAAGCTACAAATCTTTTTGACAATGAGTAATGAGAACATACATTTTTGTCATTTTACTATTGATATTATTGTGATTTCGTTGATATACCTATAATTATAGAAACTCATCACTTACGCTACAAAGGCATCTTACTAATACAAATATTACATTCGGCTGCATCTCCGGCGTGCTTAGCCTCTCTCCTTTATCCCTGAAGACGGATTTTCCGAACATCAGAGAGATTGTGTTTCTTTACTCTGTATATTACTTTTCTACGTTTTTGAACTTATATTTTTACAAAAGTAAATTCCACATAAATTAAAACTCATTTTTGTTTCTTGATAGTATTCTTAAAAATATTTATGTTTTTATTGGCGAGATTTTTAATTTGTTTTCTCTGTTATTTGATTTATTATCATTGCTGATTCAATTTTATTTTATAAGTATAAGCGAATACACGCTGAAATGTCACAGTAAGCTTAAGCGATTAAACGTTACGTTATAATTAATGATAAGCTTCAAGAGTTTAATTAATTAAATGATATATGAATTGTCATAATCTCAATTCATTCGTGTCTGCCCTCAACATATCTGTTTGATTTGCATTCTCATTTAGTGCTATTTTTAGATAAGCACTTTTCCTTTTCTCTGAACTCCTAGACCTGTTTGCCTTATTTAGCTGATGTCTTGTCAGAGTCATTAGCATATGAAGTAAGCGATATCTTTGAAACGATCGTTTTCCTCCTTGTAATATCTAAAAATTTGCTTTTCTTATCTTTCCCAGTATTTGCAAACTTATCTTTCTAAATACTGATTGCAATTTTTTTTTACTTAAATATTTTTAATAGTATTAATGCATATTATAGTTAGAATTTTTTCAATATAATTATTTAATTTTAATGTTTGCATTTTTTTGGCTTAGTGTTAAAATTAAATACTGGAATTTTGAAAATCTAGAGGTTTAGGAACTCTGTGTCTTGGAAATGATTGATCCATGACAGGAAGTCATGGTTGTAGCATAGGTCGGTTGTTGCATAGGTCGGTTGTAGCATAGGTCGGTTGTTGCATAGGTCGGTTGTAGCATAGGTCGGTTGTTGCATAGATCGGTTGTTGCATAGATCGGTTGTTGCATAGATCGGTTGTAGCATAGGTCGGTTGTTGCATAGGTCGGTTGTAGCATAGGTCGGTTGTAGCATAGGTCGGTTGTAGCATAGGTCGGTTGTAGCATAGGTCGGTTGTAGCATCGGTCGGTTGTTGCATAGGTCGGTTGTAGCATCGGTCGGTTGTAGCATAGGTCGGTTGTAGCATCGTTCGGTTGTAGCATAGGTCGGTTGTATACTGGAATATACTGGTCGGTTGTATCAACCCGAGACAGCAACTTGCTTTGACCTTGTTTTTTAATACCAGAAAATAAATGATCACCTCCCATTTAGCAGATGTTCCTTATCCTCAAAATATAAAATATATGCACTTTTTAAAGATCCCTATTGTAAATGAGTAGATTTAATATAAATAATTTCATGTACATTACGAATCTGGATCATACATAAGGACATTATAATACCTATAATGAGTGCTTAAAAAACATGAGCAAGACGTCTGTAACATAATAATGATAAACAAAGCATTAAAAAGTGATTTCCTTAAGGAATATGTTTGCACTCATGTCTATTATAACCTTGTAGATTATATTTTACATCGGTAGTCCTAATTATAGATTTTGAGGCATGTCTTAAACCAACCACGTATGTTCTAGTTCTTTTTATCTTTCATATTAAAAATCGAAAATCATTCAATATATTTGAAACTAGTGACTCCAATATAGTTTGCTTAGCACTAGTCCATACATACATTATTCATTCTAGAGGCAAGATGGGGCCTAAAAAATCCATCTCCACCCGACCTATGCTTGTGGGAGATTACGGCCTGTCCCTGCCCGAGTCCGGGGGGGTCGGGGTATATATTGCAGTTTATTCCCTACCAGCCCTAGCAAATCTCGGTCGGCTGTTTTATCCAAATAATTTATTTTATAACGAATATTCCTTAGTATCCATACACCCTTTTAGTATAAATATATGTTTATTTTAAAAAAATTTAGTGAGGGAAACCCGGGCGCAACCCAACCGGACTCTAACGTAGTAATTAACATTTTGGTGCCGAATTTCAAGCCGACTCGGGCTTGATATCTCACCTCTATTTCATTCTGATAGCAGGTAACGAAAACAACAACAATAATAAAATCTACAAAAGAATGACCTACTTGTATGAACACGGTTTGTTCTTTTCCTATGTCCATATTTAATAGTTTTTTTTTTCAGTATTCTAAGGTTATAAAGTGGGATTACTTGGTGAATCGGAAAATCATTTTATAAATTGCAAGTTATTACCATGTACGCAATTCATTAATAAATATATCAGAAATATTATGGATTTTATTAAACTTATATAAAACGGAATTTTAATATTTAATAAACTGCTTTGTATTGTACTCAGATATAATTTGCGGTAAGAATGTTATTGCAAGTTATTGAGCGTAGAAAGTACTCTCCCAAACATAACTTTAAAAAAATCTTAAACTAAGTGATATGAATAATGTATTAAACGCTGATCTCAGCTTTATCGCTCCATAAAGCTATTTTTTTCTTTTCTTACAACTAGCTTATATTAATATTTAATGAACCTACCTAATAAATAAAGAATATAAGAATATTTTTCTATTAATTTTTACATTTTTTGGTAGATTTCTTTAAAGACTTGTAGACTTTCTGTAGATTTCTTTACACTTTATACAATGTGTAAAGAAAGAAAAGTGGTGTTTTATTATTTATAATCTCGCTCCAGACTCGTCTTTAAATCGGGATTATCATTTTATACATATGACTCTTATAGCATTTTTTTTATATTTATTTTTTGCCTATTTTGTCTAACCACCTCTAACCACCCTCTCCACTTCTCCATTCTCTAGTTTCGACTATTTTTCTCTTTTTAGTTAATTTGTTTCTATTTTTTACTTTTCCCGTGATGTTATTGGTGCAATTATTCAGTTCTTACTTAACGAACTATTTTTTTCAAAAACTTTAACAGTACTGTTTAAAAAAGAATGTTATTAACTGTCATAATAAAGTATATATTTCTTAGTTGTCATATATATGACTGTATGATTTCATATATATGAAGGATGGTATCTACCGTTTCTTTTCTGGTGTTCTTAGTTGTAATCGAAAGTTAAAAATAAAATTTAAAAAATTGGAATTTAAAATTAAATATTTTGTTGCCTGAGCATTTGATACAACACTTGTACAGTATCCTATTCCAGAAACAGAATGTTTTGTGTGTTGTAAACCATGAATTCAGTTTTTATTTAGTTAGAGTAGGTATGTTTAAAGAATATTTGTTCTGAGGTAAAATGGATAAACAAACAAAAGTCTCCACACAAATGAAGTGTTCATCAACAACAACTACGCATTTCGAACACTGTGTTCATCATCATGAAGACACGAAAGATGTAGTGCTGAAGGGTTGGTTCAGTGAAAACAACCTATTTTTTCACAACAACCTTGTTTCCACTGGACCAACCTTTCAGAATCACACCCTTTTGGTGTCTTCCTGATGATGAACACAAAGTGTTAGAAACGCGTTGTTGTTGAATAAATTTTCATTTGTGTGGAGACTTTTGTTTGTTTATCCATTTTACCTCAGAATGGGTAAATACTACACAATTACAGATTGCACAACTAATGATTTAAAGAATATTTGACTTCGTGCAGGTTTGGTACCAATCATCTTTTCTGATGGATGGCGTAAACATATCCATCATCAATCGGGTCAAAAGAGTAGAATAGGGATATACAATACGTCGACGCCATCTACCAGTCGATCGTCATGGTATTATTCGCCGATCGCGTGACATTACAAAAAATTACCATCAGCCTATAACTCATCCCGTCACAGAATGATATACAGGACGGTCAGTCGAATGTATTCTGATTTATTTGATACTTAGGTCACAGTGCAGCGGCAAAAGTGGCCCGCAGTGCAGTAAAGCTAATATGCTTATCATTAAGTTGCCTCTTATTCTTTAGCTCCAAATTTTATTTTTAAAAATAACAAAGGGTATACAAAAGTATGGGGAGACTGGATAAAAACGTATCACTTTTATAAGAATTAGGAAAAGCTTTTCGTCACGATGTAATATTAAATACATCATAAATTGTAAGAATCCTCAATATATTTCTAAATAAATACAGTGGGCGGATAATTTTGACTTGTTCAGTGTATAAGTACTTCACAAGCAGAAAATGTATTAGCAATCTGTTCTCGGGTCTAGATCACGATTCAAAACTGCTAATTCGGTATTAATAACAGGTACGGCAACCTTACCAGTAGACTAAGCCTAACTCGGATTAAAAACAGATCAGACGATATAACTGCTGATATAACAATTTTGATTACAAATTTAATTATTTAATAGAAAGTTCAATTATATATGAAGTACTTAAATGACCACAAAGTTGTAGTAAACTAGTTTGTAACGTTTTATCGAACTCTAGATTGACGTTAATTCTTGCTGTGCTGATTTCATTCAAGGTTAGAAAATTATTAATTTTATTCTTATTTAGAGAATTCGTTTTTAATTAATCAAACAATGGCAACACTGACCTTAATAACAATCAGATTGCCTATCAGAACTGATGAGGTAATCAGGGATTCAATGATTTATATTTTTTGCCAATTGTTTTAGCAATGATTCTTGTTCTTGATAAAATAAACCTGTAGAGCCACAATAAAAATTTATTAATGCTAAAAGATGAATTCAACTTTCTTTACCTTCATGATATGAAATATATATACATACATATATATATATATAAAAAGATTTCACATAAACACGTGAAACAACAATCAATGATCAAACCACAATAAGAAATGGGAAAACAAGACTAGGATCTTTCAACCGTAACAAGCGGTCTTCGTCAGAGTCAAAAACCCAACTGTATCAGTTGGGTTTTTGACTCTGACGAATACCGCTTGTTACGGTTGAAAGATCTTAGTCTTGTTTTCCCATTTCTTATTGTGGTTTGATCATTGATATATATATATAAGCAAAAGAGTGAACATTTGATACATTAAATAAAGTATATAACCACCATCAAAAAGGAAAATGACAGAAATAAATGCTTTGATGTCTTTCACTTTATATTGTCAGAGTAAACAAAGTAAAACAAAGAAGGTAACACACAAGTTATACACAGGAAACTTCTTCTGTATAACTTTGTTTACCTGTGATGACATAAAGTGAAAGGCCTCAGAGCATTTATTTTTATTGTCTTACTTTTCTTTTGCTTGTACACTATATATATATATATATATATATATCCTGTAGCTATCCATGCCAACAGCCATAACCTTTCTTTTAATGACTGCTTTTCTGTTCAAATCATTAAGCTAGTGACCACTGATGACCGTAGTTTGACATTAAGAGCGTCTGAGGAGGCCCACATATGGTTATTGGGGGCCCGATCAGATCCCGGTTTAAATCAGAAGCGTAAACTTTTATTTGTTTTTCCTTTTATTTTTAACTTATATATTCATATATATATTTTTTTATTTTATTATTTTTTTCCTTTTTTTATTATATATATATTTTTTATTTTATTTATTTATTTTTTTTATTATTTCCTTTTTTATAATTTTTAATTTTATAATTTTATCTATTGTTTTTGCTTTCTCCGTTATCCGACGTTTAGTGCCTAGCTCCTTTTTTACGCTAGTGCTGCTCTCTTCGGTTGACTCTTTATTTCTTCATTCGCGCTCCGTTCTTCGACGTGGGGAGATCTCTCTCACTTCGTCCTCTCTACTAGTCTACTCTCCTGATGACGAACAACAGTTCGAAATATTGAATTCTGTAAGTTTTCTTTGCATTCTCTTTTCTGTGTCGTGCTTTGTGTAATTTAAAGTTGTATATATATATATATATATATATATAAAAACGAAGAAAAGCAACACACAGAGAAAGAGACGCTTACAAACTCAAATTTTCGGATGATCCGCCTTCATGAGAAAAGAGAATGGGCGACCAAGGACGCCGGAAAACTTTTTTTCCCGAAAACATAAAAAGATGTTCGCCTTTTTTCCCATTTCTTATTGTGGTTTGATCATATATATATTTGTAAAATATGGTATCAGTCCTTCATTGAAACATATTTCGTTGAACAATCGACCATATTTTGTCGGTCATTTATTTCAACAGTTTTTCGAGATTGTTGAATAATTTAATCTTTCCTTCATCCAAACGTTGGAGAATATTAATTAGGGTGGCTCAGGTATGTTTCGACTGGCTTCCAGTCATCTTCAGGGTAATTGTAAAGTTTTTTATAAATTTATATTTAAACGTTTTCTGTAAATTTATATTAAAGTTACAGAAATTATATTTAAGTTTTTTGTAAATTTATATTAAATCTTCTTTGATTTCCATAGATCTACTTTTATATTTAAATGCTTACTATACATTTACGGGTACTTATATATTGAACCAAACTTACAGTTGTGTGATTTTTTATATGTAGGTATATACTTACATTTAAATTTTCTTATGCATTTATACTTACATTTTTTTATTTATAAACATTTATGTTATATATTTATATGCAGTAGACAAATATACTTGCATTTAAATGTAAGCAATTTGGAGAGATAAAATTGTTATGAATTTTGTTTCTTTAGTTCTCGCTGTTGAGTAATGTACTAATTTTGTTCTCTAGTTGATGTTTTTGCATGTTTGCGTTCGCAGTGGAACAAGTTTTACTTGTTAATGTGTTAATAATTTGAAATTCGTGAAACTCTGCAGAAAAAGTAGTTTGCCCTCTGATGAGTATCATCCTGATAAATAAGAATATTGCTTTTGGCATTGAGTTTTCAAGAGGTAAAATCTTTTTACTTCTTCAATATTCCTTAAACTTATTTTATATGTGTAAAAAAAAAAGTATGAAGAGGTGGTGATTTGGAGTTCCCGTGTGAAAGGCCCTTCTTGGGACAGGAAACTGTTTACCGCGTTGGTTCGTGGGAGAGTTGGGTTAATTCCTTGTTCTGTTGAGGTGGGATGGAAGATTCTTGAACGAAGGAACGTTGAAGCGAAGAGGGAAGCTTGTGGTCCCTGATAAATCTTAATTCTCTGGGAACTTGAGGCAACCGGAAAATGTTCATCAAGGAGACCTGGGAAACTGTTTCTAGTTTCAAACCTACAAGATATACTATCTATTGACGAATACTCACGGAATAATGTTCAATTAACAGCTACTATGGTGCTGCTCTTATTAGCGTTTTACTACTAAAAAACAATTATCACATCTTCCAGCATTGATAGCAATCCAGACCATGTTGTTTCTTGATCGATATCAAACACAACTACTTTTCTCTACAGAAACTTAGGATGAACTGAAGTCAAATTACCCCAATTTCATTTAATTATAACATGCTTAATCATAGACAAGTACATTTATGAAACATGAATAAACATTCGATAATTAAGTTTTCCTTATAATTAATATTTTCAATAATGGTCATAACATTCTCTTAAAAACCTTTACCAATTGGCCTCAGTTTTTGATTGAAATGAGTATTTCAGAGACAGATCCTGGTTTTAGTTTGGAATTTTAAATTCTTTTTTGATCATTTTTTCACTTATATTTTAAGAACTATTATATGTATTCAATTAAATCAAAGTATTTTTTATTGTACTATTTTTTTGGAAGCTACAAAAAAGAATAACTTAAAAAGATATCGACGTTTTTGGAGAATAGGGAATGAGATAGAAATCAGCCACTTTTTCAGGTCGAAATCAGACTTTCGTACCAACGTTGTGGTTTTCTTTAAAACCTTCTTCATTAGAAGAACTAAGGAAGTTTGGAAAAAATATGAACATTATATAAGAAAGTATTTTTAGGAGCTCTCAAAGTTTGATCGTGTTGTATAAGCTGGACTGGTGTTTATGATTTGTATTCTTATTTTTCTGTATGATTTTTTTGCACACCACCCTATTTATAATCTTCCCTTCCTTTTCTCTTGTTAATATTTTCATTCATTCTCTGATTTATGTATTTCCTTATTCTTCATTCTAATCTTTCTCTCATCATTTTTCAACTTTTTTCACTCTATTTCTCACTTACTCTGTTTCGACAAGTTTTTCGTTCTAGAGCGTCTACATGGCTAAGCTGCTGGTTTCTAACCGCTGCTAAATAGTGCGTTTAGTCTTCATCTCTTTGCTCTTCTGAAGATGGTTTATCCCAGTGTTTCCCAAAGTGGGCGGTACCGCTCCCCTGGGGGCGCTGCTTTGATATCGGGGGAGCGCTAATGCAAAAAGGAGTGGATATTCTATTTCCATAAAATGAAAATTTCATGCAATATAATTTCTAAATTTAAGTGAAAACACGACATGTAAACTTCTAGGAAAAGGTTTCTTAAACTTATTTGTTTTGATAATTCATTTTTATGTTAAAAGTATATTCTCATATGTTTCTTTTATTGTGTATTAATTCTTTTGCATGAATATGCTATGAAACATACATATATTGGATTATAAATAAATATTCGATTAGTCATTATATTAATTTAATTATTAAAGTGTTACTCGTTTCGTTATTTAGTCTAAGATTCTGATTATTATTGAGGAGTGTTGAGTATAGGTTTACGGACCCAAGGGGGCCGTTTCGGCGGTCGCTTGAAAAAGTTTTGGGAAACACTGGTTTAACGCAAAAGTTAAGAAAATATGTGTATGTTTTTTTTTTCTTTTGTGTTTCTTTAATAACTTTGAAAGCAGTACTGTATTATCGTAGTTTTAAAGGGTAAGAATAAGCTAACTGGTTAAGATGTGCTTTAAAAAAGGAGAACGTGGATATATGTATAGCTGCAGTGACGAATGACTTGACGTCGTAATAGAAGTTGAGTCGGGAAGGCGCGATATTAGCAGACAGTGAACGTGAGACTTTTACAACAGGCTGTGCATCCCATTTGCATATTTCATTTGACCGTTTAGAATTAACCATTCACTATCCAACACGTGCCTCCTAACCCAAAGGCATTTGCAACCATTCCAATTTACCAATTAGTTATTTATTTAATTTTATTCCCCCCCCCCCCTCCCACGCTATATCTTTTCTCAATTTCAATCAAGTTTTCTTTTGTTTTTTTGAATAGTTGTATTAAACTTATTTTTTTTTTTATTTCAGAGTAACAAACCAATTATGGAAAAGCGACGACGTGCAAGAATTAACAACTGCCTTAATGAACTCAAGTCTCTTATACTGGATGCCATGAAAAAAGACGTGAGTATTCACACCTTGTGTCTTCTTTAATTTAGTCCATTCTAATCAGCCAATGCGACCACATAAATGAATATGTATATATTTAGAGTAAACTATAGGTACTCAGTAAAGAGAAAACACACAGTCTCTACTTTCCGATTTAACCGTCATAGGCACACTAAGCGGACTTGCGAAGCGACGACAGTTACAGAGGGAGACCTATCTCTTGTCCTCTATGACTTCTTGAAACTATATATACATATCTCTTCTTTCCATAAGTTCTTTTGGAAACGGACAAATGCTCAAAATCACGAACCCTTCATTTGTTTTATCTCATTCTGTACATAATTTTTTTACTTCTATTTTCTACCTTTGTTTTTAAATTTTCTCATTTATTTAATTTTATTTATTGTTTTTAGTTGTTTTTTTTCTTCTGTAGCTGTTTTCTCATTATGACCTTCCGGTCTACATCCTGTGAAATTCCTTAGTTCACTGTGATCTTCTCGCGGTACCTGTTTTACTCCTGTCGATGAATTTTAGGATCAAATGAAGGATTAGCTTTCTTGAGAACTGTAGGTGGAATAGTTTTCTTGATGAAATTAGGTGGAATGGTTGCCTAATTTTCTTGTGGGAAAGATAAAATACTTAAAAACATTTTAACAGTTTCTGTGCCTTTTTACTGTCTTTGCATAATTAGAATTTAGGTTAGGTACTTAGGGCTCTTCATTGACAAAAGACTAACTTGGAATCATCATACCTGACTGAAAAGACTTGACTCAAAACGACGATTCTTATTGCTGTACAGACTTCTAGGGAAACACTCGAAATTGACGCTGCATAACAAAGTACTGCTATATAAAACATTGCTGAGACCAACCTGGACTTACGGACTTGAACTATGGGGTTGTACAAAACCTTCCAATATTCATAGAATATAATCGTTGAAATCTAAAATCCTCCGCACTATCACAAATGCTCCTTATTACGTCAAAAACTACACCCTTCATAAAGACCTAAAAATTCCATTCATCCAAAAATTAGCCTCTGATCGTTATAAGTCATTTCACAACAACCTTTCCTCTCACCCAAATCCATTTATACAAATCCTTGCTTCCTCCTCACCTTCCATGAATCCCCCAAGACGACTCAAGAGAAAATCCCAGGGATCTACTATTACAATAATACGAGGTGTATAAATAAAGTAGTGAGACTGGCAACGTCGCTTTCGATCTGGCAACGCTGGAGACGCGTGGCCTTGAGTAGCGTCAGGTGCACGTGTGATTCGCCTCCAGTATGAATCTGAACTCGCCACAGTCATTTGTTTGTCCGTAGCGTTGGTTTTCGTGAAATGGTTTTTTCTTGAGCGTTTTAAAAATGAGTGACCTCAAAGATGAGCAGCGGTGTGCAATCAAATTTTGCTTCAGACTTGGACATAATGCAACCGAAACTTTTGAAAAACTTCAGGAGGCCTATGGAGAACGTGTTTTATCAAGGGCACAGGTTTTTCGGTGGTTTAAGGAATTTTCAGAAGGAAGAGAGTCGATTGAAGATGAACCACGAAGCGGAAGGCCTTCAAGTGCAAACACCGATGAAAATGTCAACAGAGTACGGAACCTTGTGCGTTCAGATCGACGCTTGACAGTCAGAATGATCGGGGAACAGTTGTGGAGTAGTTGGTACTTCCCCAGAGTCCTTCGTGTGCGGCCAAACATCAAAGACAAGTGGGTGTTGCATCACGACAACGCGCCCTGTCACACTGCCATCTCAATAAACGAGTTTGTGGCCAGTAAAAACATTCCTGTTGCTCCTCAGCCTCCTTATTCACCAGACTTGAGTCCTTGTGACTTTTTCCTCTTCCCGAGATTGAAAAATCACCTCAAGGGAACTCATTTCGGGACACTACAAAACATACAAACTGCTGTAACCGACCAGCTGAAGGCCATTCCAGAATCCGAGTTCCAGCAATGCTACAATGATTGGAAGGACCGTCTCCAGCGCTGTGTGGCTTTCGAAGGGAACTATTTTGAAGGTGACAATATCACATTGTAATTATATTTGAATAGAAAATTTAAAAAAAAAATCAGTCTCATTACTTTATTTACACACCTCGTATACTATAAAACAAAGTGAAAAGTCCTGTTACGCAGAATATGCATAGTTAGATATTTGCTAATAAAGATGTTAAAAAAAAGAATGTTACAAATTACAAACAGTACAGGAAAAGCTAAAATTGGGATCGCAGACCACAAGTTCTTTTGTACAGTTTTGTTTTCTGACCAAACTTTATTTTAGGGCAGTGATGTTTTCATAGGAAATCGTCTTCAGTTTTCATTTTCATTAGCTTCGGCAAAAGACTCAGTTCATTCTTCTTTGTTCTGCATAAAATTAGTAAACCGTCTTAACCCAACTAAAGTACTAAGATTGTAGATTGATCTTAGAAGATATGTTTGACATGTCTTGACATTGTCAAGTGGTTTTCATTATTTTCATGGCTCTTTTTTTATTCCCCTGACAAATTTATCTACATGTTGTCTATTCATGGATAATTGGTGTGTTTTCTAAGTACAGCTGATAGGGCTTACAGTAAGCCTCATTGAAGTTCAAATATATGTGGCATTTAGGAATTTCAGGTGAAGTCATTCGTTTCAATGGAAAACCGCAAATTTTCAGCAGTTCCCCTCTGCATTCAAAGCAGGGTACTTATCTCTGAGTAATTTTGCTTCCTGTATTTTTTTTTATTTAATTCTCCTAGATATGTGTCTATATAACGACTGATACCTCAGTAACTTAATCTATGCAAGGATTAGTCAATGTGATATTTGGCGGCCAATTTTTAATTTTTTTTCATGCAACACTCACTCTGTACATTCAAGAAGAGATGTTTTGGCTCATTCATGATTGGGAACCCTTTTCAAATGGTCAATAATCTGGCTTACTGGGGGTCCCACCAGCACGTGGAGTCACTAAACCAAATACTAACCACGCCCAAACTTGCCTAACTTTTGTTATAAAGAAAACCGGTCTGCTCAGCATGTTGCCATCTGTTATAGATGTTCTCCTCAATACTTCATTTAATTTTATTCGCATAATGTTTCGAAAATTGTGAAACAGCTTTCAGTAGTGTTCTTTGATTCAGTTGTGCTCTTGACATAGTTCTCTTTGGGAGCCTCCCAGCTGTGTTCAAGGTTTTCCCTAGTTAGATACCTAATTCCTCTGCCGTCACGCGTGCCCTATTTACAGCAACCGTACACACTCCTGAATTCAAAAATCAACACTTTTGATTGCTCTACTCTTATTTCTACAATTTTCAGAAGTAGCATATATCCCCTAATTGATCATTTTTCTAAATTACTACTTCTAATTATTAGATGTCAAACTTTTGAATAATATCCATAATAATTCTTTTTGCGGTTATCAAACTTTTATTATAAAAAATATTTATGAGTACCAAGCATTTGACAAACAGCCATCTACTGGATAAAAAACAAAGAACAATAAACAAAAAATGAAAGAACTAAAAATAAAGAACTGATAATTTTCAAAAGTATTTTATGTGATTACTTTAAAAAGAACAAACCGTATAAATAATTTAAAAATAAAAATAAATATTTAACCATAAAATACTTTTGATAAAGTTTAAGTCAACGACTTGTATTTATATTAATGGTTCATTTACTTTGGTATATTTTAATTTTAATAATTTTCTACTGTTTTTCTATATTGGGGTCCCTGATTTGTTGTACGATATCGGGTATTATTAGGAGTTAATAAAAAAACTAAGACTAATAAAAACGAAAACCAGAATTACAATTCCCGATAACAATTCAATTATTAATCTATTAATTGATTAACCAATCAATAAAATATATATATTTACTTTTTGAATACTTTTAGAAACACGAATGCAAGACAGATACTGTGGCTCACATTCAATATTTCGACCCTTTTATCGGTCGTTCTCAGGGAGAGAAATTGAGCGGTGAGAAGACGAAAGCTAACTAGACAGCTTCACAAAATATATTCTGGCTGGCAACAACGAAAACTTATTTATAATAACATTTATTTAACATCGTTTTCTTTTTTAAATAATAATGTTTTTAGTAAATAATTTCGGTTTTATTAAAGATGAAAACATGTTTATAAGTTATATATACGTAATATAACTTATAAATATTGTTTCGTGTTATTGTAATTAAATTCTGTATTGATATAGCCCTCAAGATATCTACAAATATAGACGAAACGTTGGCTTAAAGGTGGGTTGTTATCTGAAGCTAGACCAAACCTCGATAAAAAAAACTGTTCCAATATATGTGGTGTCGAGATAAGAAAACATTGAATATTTATAAATATTTGAAACATTTATAAAAAGACGTCTAATATATATATGAATGTTTTCCAATCTCGACCACATATATTTAACACTATTTTTCTTTCTAATCGATGTTTGGTCTAGCTTCAATAATGTAAAACCTTTAAGCCGACGTTTCGTCTATATTTGTAGACATAAACTCTGTATTGATGTAGCCGTGAAGATGTCTACAAATATAGACAAAACGTCGGCTTAAAGGTGTTGCATTATTGAAGCTAGACCAAACCTCGATAAGAAAGAAAAATAGTGTTATATATATATATATATATATATATACTAAATAAACTAGTTTCACAAAAAAAAAGCAGAAAATAAATCACAGAAGCCCACTATTATATTTCGATGGCCTAGTCATCAGATAGATAGATGTCAGTCGCTACGAAGACAGGTAAACTTGTTACCTGTAACTGAGTCGTTACCTGTCTTCGGAGCAACTCACATCTACGAGTATCTTCTTGATGACGAGGCAATCGAAATATAGTAGTGAGTTTTTGTGATTTCTTTTCTTATATATGTATATATGTAAATTCTTATTTTATGAGTAATGGTAATTAAAATAGTATTATAGAAGAAGACTAAGTGAAGCTATGTTCCGCTAAAAGTTCAAAAATAATTAGATGAATTACACTCTCAAGTGTATCTGTACCAATTTTAATCTGCACAACGTTCAGTGAATTCCACTTTTATTGCTGCCAACGTTCGTCTAAATTTAGTATGAGTATAGAAAGTCGTTAAATACAAGGTTGTAATTGACCAGAGCCGTATATTAAGTGTCTTTATGGCACGTTTTGTGAAAGTTTATTTATGTATAGCTAAATGCTCTGCTGAATATATATTACTTGACACTGTCTAGCAATTTAGTTTGCAGCACTAAGCTTACTAAAATAGGAAAGGAATTACTACTAGGAGAAAAAAGGAAAGACATCTTGTAAGTAGGTCTGTTTATGCGACATAAATAAATCATAAGTTGTAAATTTATTTTTATCTTTACTGAAAAGGATATATTTAAAATAAATGACAAGACTATTCCATGATGACTACTTTAATTAATAATTTAATTACTATGATAATTTATAATTATCATTTGCTATAACAGTCCAAACTACGAATACCAAAGTGTATCGTCATTACAACTTAGCAATTTTGAATATAATATTATTCATAGTTTAGTAAGGACTTTTATTTTTAAAACACTGAAGGTGTTTATTTTGTCTTAGTCAAACGTTAAAAAAATACCATCTTTTATGAAAGTCTAGTGTTAATTTGTTCGGTTGAAACACCGGAACCATTGGTTTTAGTGATAATACGCTAACTATTAGACACTTAGAAGGGATTATTTCTGATTTTTTTTCTTATGTGACGGTGCTTCGGTTTTTGGACTAATTTGTTTGTTTTTGTTGCAGCCAGCGAGGCACTCTAAACTAGAGAAAGCGGACATTCTGGAGATGACAGTTAAACATCTGGAGAATATGCATCGACAGCAAGTCGCTCTTGCAGCAGCAACAGATCCAAAGGTGCTAAACAAGTTTAGGGCGGGATTTACAGAATGCGCTGGGGAAGTAGGACGCTTCCCTGGCCTGGAGCCTCCAGTCAAAAGAAGATTACTTCAGCATCTAGCAAATTGTCTTAACAGCAATTTACCAACTTCTGATGAAAATGTCAAGAAAGAAACACGCTTGCCGTCGCAAAACTCCGTACAAGTGACAATAGTGCCTGAACAGAACATTGTTCTTAGTGCTACAAATCTTCAGCTAGTCCCTACAAGACTGGCCAATGGAGACATTGCTCTTGTACTTCCTTCTTCACAAGTCCGCCAGTGTTCTCCACCACCGCTCTCTGTGAGAACACCACCCACACCAGAACCACCTTCTCCAGACCTTCCAACACCCTCGCTGTCACCAATGTCCTCCCCTCCACTCTCCCCGCCTCCCCATCCCATATCACTCGTCGTCGAAAAGAAACCAAACATGCCGGAAGAGAAGCCCTGGAGACCCTGGTAACACCTGCCCCAGTCACCGTCACCTTGACAGAGTCAATGAAATCCCTTTGCATCAGGAGGAGATACCATTTACCCAACATTCTCCTTGTACACTGCTATAATCAAAAGGATTTCCCAATAATCATGTGAAACAAAATCTACCAATAAAATACAGTATAGAACTTTAAAACAATACGATCTTTTGACTGATAAAGATTTTCATCTGAGCCACAAACAGAATAATATTTGTGTCTCTGACGAAGAGTATTACTACTCAAAATATCTTATTCCAATTTAAGTTTTCATTCTGTGGTATAAACGTTAGAATTATTATTGTATAAGGTGAATCGGTGACGTGAAAAAACAAATATCCACCAGGTGCAATATCTTGATTACCGACTCCAGTCATTTCTTGAAGAATACCTCTTACGAAAGTAACATGCTGAAAAAAATTTTGGAAAAAACTACTCTTACAAAAGTGTCAAACAGTTTAAACCAAACGCATATCAAATGAGAAAATTAATCTATAGCAATGTTTGATATTATCTAATGACGCTAACTTCATTGTAGTAGCTCTGTTTAATTTGAAGAAATCCATATTATAGAGGTTAAAGAATAGTACTTTACTCCAGAACAAACTAAAATAGTAACTTTGTTGTTGCAGAACTATTTACTGATGAATTTCATATTCTGAGGGCTAAAAAAAACTTTTATTTCTGAAACAAAATTTTATAATAGTAACATGTTTGTTGGGGGAACTAAAACCGTATTCCTTATTTTTTATAATAAGGCTAAATCACTTCATGATAGTAATATCTCAATTGATTCTAAGGAAATCTGTTTTTGCTGTCACATAGTCATCTATGAAGCACGAACTAATTTTTCCTTGACGTAATTTTCTGTTCTATTTTTGTTTTTGGAGTAGTTTTTCCTGCAATCATATCTTTTTATAGAGTTTTCTTTTCATTGTTTGTTTCTACTGGACAGTTCACATTCACAGCTATTGACCCATGTAATGCTTTTTTGACCATGTTACTTTCACAGAAATGATCGGACTCAGAGGAGAGCCCAATGTCTTTCATACCCTCTTGTGCCTCATCTATATTATATTCTTTAACAGAAGAGAAACTTATTTTATAAAACAAATGTGATATATGTATAGTTTTAGATTTTAAATAAAACATAGAATTTGGGGGGGTTTAATTTATTATATATAATTTGTTGGTTTTTATTTTTGAGGTATTTAGCGATGCCCAGATTTTTTTCTTTTGTTTTTGGTCTCGCACATTCGGTGTAGCTTTAATTCAGTTTTAGGTGTTTTATTTCCGGGTTTTCAGTGCAAGCACAACATCTCTGTTTATAGAATTATATATGCCATACATAGCAATTATATGCTCGAGACACGGTATCAGTTTCAATGGAAGTCTTGCATCACAAAGCAAGGCTAAACACAATATTCCTGTAATTTAATGGTTTGATGTTCCAATTATTATGTATGTATATATATATAAATATATAGATATAAATACTGAATAGCCTTTAGTTGTTGACTGCAAATGTATTTTATGTATGTGACTGACTTTAAGTGCCTTTAGCAACATAATCACTCAGGTCTTCCTTTGTTTTATTGTAATTGAGTGAATTTACTTTACAATTTTTAATCATTATTATCGATTAATAAATCTGTTTAATATTACAATAAATTGTTTTTTTTTATTTTTCAATATTTTTATTTTTTATCATACATTATTACCCCTACATTTTTTTTTTAATTAGCTGGTAGTAAACAAATGAAAGGTACTTATGGACATGCATAAAGAAGATAATAAAAGGTAAGTACATGTTCTAGATACCAAATTAGTTGTTAAAAAGAAAATGTATTGCAAAAAGAAAAAAAAACAATCTGGAATGGTATGTACACAACTTTACTATAAGCCAGCGTTTTACGAACTTTTTTCGATGCGGACAGCATCGTTTTTAGTTCCAGTTACTTTCCCGGGAACCCCAGATTCTAATGATTTTATACAATCATAATAAGTATTTTCATATGACTTTTTAAATAGTATGTATGTTTAAAAACAATTAAAAAAGTAATATTACTGCAATGTGTATTTTTCGAATAAAAATTTAAAACTAAAAGATTTTAATTTCCATATTTCCAACAAGTGCATGACACATAAAACAGAATTACTAGCAATTTTAAACAGAGTTCTTTTTGTAATTATTGTTGGCTTTATAGTTGAGAGTTTGATTCTCAAGTTAGCCCCAGAATTAAGTCTACTTCGGTATTTGGTTTCTATGGCAGTTTAAAGGAAAAATCCAGTTTCACCTAAGTAGGTAGTGAGAAATGGCAGCAATGTGTAAAGTGCTAATTTTGCAATAGCAGGACATTCGGCAATCAGATAGTTCCAAATACTGACTAGTGATTCATCCTAAATATGAATAAAATTTTGACCATTCCTACTTATGGGCATAGACTACTTATGTAGATATAAAAATTATTCGGTTTCATGTTTCACAAGAAATATAGACTAAATCCATACCCACTAAAAAAAATTTCAGAAAAATGTTTTTACTAAATGTTTGCACGGAACCCCAGGCAGTTTGTTAAAGAACCCACAGACTGCAGAACCCAGGTTCTGCGTAACCCCACTTTGGGAACCTCTGCTATAAGCAAACATAGTATCAAATTTGTTGACACTAGGAAACCAATACATGTTTGTTTCCTTGTAATGTGTCAATACATATTTATAAATTTTGTACCATTTGTTTACATGTGACTATAATCATTTTATCCATTATAAGAAACTTGACATTTTTACCAATCCGATATGTCATTGTAATTACCAAATTGATGACTTGAATCTTATTGGATTCGTACGTTCCGCGTGCATAGCTGTCATATTGTACATGCCATTGTTGTAACTAATTCAACTTCAGGCTTGAAGTTTTTTAATAGACCTTCATAAATGTGGATATAGAAGTATCCTTTGCTTTTATAGTTTTAGCTGTAATCTGACAAAAATGTTTATCGTTTTAAAAGCGAGACGCAATCATGACATGATATTAAAGTTACTAAACTGAGAGACTGACTCTTTTAGGACTTTATGTTATGTACTTTCCTGTAAGTAAAGAATATTAAACCTACAAAAAAAAAATCAAATTTCTAACAAATATTCTCTTGAAAATGAAACCAAGCTTTGAAATCTCCGCTCAATATTTGAAATATTGCGAACTTACTGACCATCTCGCATAACATACAAGACGATGCCATTATTTAATTGTTTTCTTTGTGCTGTTGAAACATCAAACATTGTTGTTTTAGAATATTGAAAGAAGCTGGGATTTTAAGTTGGAGATGGGGTAAGGAAGGTTGATTCGCCCACTAGTATAACAGGAGTCGTTATCCTTGAATTATGGCCTCACATAAAGAGAGTCCATATATTATCAAAAGCGTATTAACTAATACAGTTATTAACATCATGTATTGCCAGAAATATAACACTTAGAAACACTAACACCATGGTGAAAGGAATGAAACTAAGTGTGGATGAAGCAAGTTAACTCATCGCCATACCACCATGTTGAGGCACTCTCGCAGTTTTGAATCACTTTTATTAACTTTGTCTTATATTTGGAAATCTATATTCACCATATTTATTTTATTCAAACATAGAGGTTGGTTTTCATCAATGCAACAATGATTCATTTAATGATTATACTTCATCAGAATCTACAAGTATTGGTAATCAAAAATCAGAAGCTAGAAGTAGGTTAGTTAAGGTTGCATTAGACAGTCCCACAACAGAACCCATATAGGCTAAACATTGATAATACAGAATAGACATTGTACATAGGGAGTCCTGAATTTTGCCTAACTCAAGTTTATTTAGAGTAGGATCTTTAAACATTACCTCGTACAAGCTGGACACCTACGTCTTAACGTCCTCTCTCAGGGAATACCTGCTCAAATTTATATACCTCTTTTGGTATTATTTAGCGCTCCCAGCTTATTAAGTCATATCGCTGAAAACAACAACAAAACAGACTGATGCCTTTTTTACGTGAAAACTCATATAGTTATTTACTTCAGCTCATTACATTTTAATGAAATGTCTCATATGAGTTATACCTTCACGAAATTTAGGTGTACTCTCAAAGTTATACTTTAATGAACTTAAAGTAATTAAGTTATATAAACTTATTATATTTATATACTTATTTTATATTTAGCTTATTTTATATGCTTAAGTTATTATTAAGTATATAAAAATGTATATACCGCCCGGTGAATAAATCGATGACCAGAGTGGGTATTGAACCCCAGATATACCAGTTCAGAGGCGAGCATCTTGCCACTGGGCTAACCTAAAAACACAAACCAGCTATAAAAAAAATCTTGAACTTTTATTTTATTTGATTATCATGAGAAAGGATTAAAACTATCTCATATTTAGCTCTAAATAATAAAAGAAAAATGATTTATTAAACAGAAAGATCAACAGTAATTAAATGATGAAAATAATTTTTTATAAAAGAAAAGAATCTCTGCTTTTGGTATAAACAAAATAATGTGTTGCATTGTAAATTAAAGAAAGTTTAATATAGATCTATTTAAAGCTTAATTTGAATGCTTAATCTTACGATCTCATTTGGACTCTTATAACTACAATGAACAGAGTTCTACGAAAAATTACTTTCTCAAGGAATTATTTGTTATTTGAATTTAAATTTTTTAAATAGCTCATTCTAGAGAGAGCTATTTTCTTTAATATGATTAGATAGATAGTAAACCTAAGGATTTTGTCAATCAAAGAGAATCAATAAACTGTGATTTAGATACAAAACTATAAAAATGCCACCTCAAAAAAGTCGTTTGTAGAATTTCACCAAACAGAAAAGAGCAGTGAAAGTTCACTTCCTCAAGTAAAAAGGTAGAAAAAAATTGTTCCTGTGAGTACGAAAGCAAATGTTCGCAAGTAAGAAAGTTTTAATATTAACTTAATGAAAAAAGTGATAAATCAGTTATTATTATGTAACAAGTATATTTTATAGCATTTAAAATTATGAGTATTTGTTTTAATGAATTAAAAGTAATATAAGAATATTTTATGTACGTTGAATTGTACGCATGATGATTGCAGGTCAACTGTTGGTATCAGGTACTATTTAAACGTCCCTACTCCATAGTTACTGGATAAAGACAATATTTAGGGTCGCTGAAAAGAATATCGTTAATAACATTGGAGATTGATATATCTGAAATTGTAGGATTAAGATCATTATAGCGCAACTAGCTTTGCAATCAAAATGGAAATATACCATTGAGTTCTTTTTCAAACAGAAATAGCTTTTTCTGCTTGACTACTTTATCTTGCCAAAGATGATCTCGCTTGATACATTCATATTCATAGTTCAAGTAATTTTATCTTGACTGCTGCATTTATCATTAACGAAAGTAACAAAAACGGCATCGTATTCGTAAATAGATGAAATATAAACTTTTAAATAGTTTTACTCAGAGAACAACTGACTGAACGCCTTGTATGAGAGATGTACTGGTGTTCTACGACATTTAAATAGAGGAAGCCGTTATGAAACACTGTGAATATGTATATACTTTGAAAAAAATCTGTAGTGGTTTACACGCAGATTTTTTGAATCAATTTAATTAACGGAACAATTAAGTTCCCATCAAATTGTAACTGCCATCGTTGTTTGGATTGGCAAACGCTTGGAATATGTTTCTATTGACTGACTGTAATTCAATGTGGAATGAAGCAGACATCGTTAGCTTTAATTGAAATACCCAGATTTAGGGAACAGAATTGCACTTTATGAACTCAGGAGGAACTCACAATTTATAGGTCAGATTTTTAAGACTCAGGGGTCTAGGTTGACCCAGTGGCAACGTGCTGGCCTCTGGAATGGTAGATCTGGGGTTCCGTACCCACTCTGACCCTTGATTTGTTCACGCCGGAGGTAAATAAATCTAAGCACGTCGTCTCTGGGAGAGGATGTTAAGCCGTTTGTTCCGAACCTGTATGATGTCACATATTCGTTAAAGATTCCTACTCGAAATACACTTGAGTTAGGTAAAATTAGGACTCATTGGATAGTATCACAAAGGGTCAATGATCAGCCTATGTATGTTCTCTTGTGAGACTGCCACTGTAACTGTACCTAACCTAACCTAACACACTTAAAAATATATTATTAGTCAAATACTAAATGTAATGAAACAACCGTATCATCTGATGGACTATCAATGGTTATGTAGAATTTTGGTAATTTTCTATCGGTCACCTTATGAAAGATGTACATAAAGCGTATTACATTAAAAGCAAATATTTTTGTTAATTTTTCGTAAGACATTTATATCTTGAAATATCAGTTATTTCAATTGAAAATTAATTGTTGAATTTAACTATAACTTAAAACAGTCAAAAAGTACTAATTTAGTTACCGAGGATTAGGTCAAAATAAATAACGTCTTATTTCAAGCCGACGTTTCTCTGAAAATTGTTTGGTATTCTCATTTTTCTCTCGAAATATGGGCTTGAAATACGATGTTATTAATTTAGACCTCCACAGCTAAATTAGTTTTTTGAAAAATCAGTGGTCGAGAAGCTATTATCGATGTTTATTTCTAATAATTTGCATGTACAGAACTCTAACATGAAGGACATACCAAATGCTCAATCTCATTTTTTTCAGAGTAACCACGATAAAAAGTGGGAAGAAGTGTCCTTTTCATGATTCAATATTGGCGAAAAATAATTGGGTATATTTTCATAAAAGAACCATACTTGTCGGACAAATTTCATTACAATTTGTCAGAAGGTGTGACTTGGCGAGTGATTTGATTTGTTATACTAATTTTTTTTTTATCTAATGCCACAGTTGCAAGCCGTACGCCTTATTTGTTGCCTAAGGTGTTAAGGCATGGTCCATTTCTGATTCGGCATCTATTAGCTATGGCTGAGCTGCAATTGCCAGGGTGTTTATAACGCATCATGCCACCATTCCGAGTGGTTACTAATGTTGCTTAACTTCGTTTATGTAGTAGGAACCAGTGTTTTCAACATGGGTACAATTGTTGGCACGGCTACATACATATCCATCCTACCATTCACATACAAACTTCATCTTAAAATTATCAAAATTATATTCAGGAGACATTAAAATGTGTAATTCCATCATAATATGAAAAAAAAAAAATTATTACAATCCTTTATTTACGATAAAGTAAATGCACTTTTTTGTATAATTGGTCATGATGATAAGAGATCATGTCATGATTATCATGTATAAGTGACCATGATGTGACAATTAATTTAAATATCAGTTAAGATGCTTCCAACTATTAGTAAAATAATGAATAAAGGGTATATCATTCCTAAATTTTGCATGAATATTATTGGCCATGACTTTTATTACACGGAGTTGGTAAACTCTATAGATCTATTACAAATCTATTTTGAGTTTCTTCTCAAATGATCACTTCAAATGCAATAAGAGGTAGCTAGAAACCTCGACATCTACAAGTAGGTAAGAAGATGATTTGTTAGGATATTCCTTAAAAACTTACCTTGAATGAGTCCTGGTCCGAGCAAAAGATATTTAAAAAAAAACCAAGAGCTCTTCTCATAATATAGTTTACAAAACAGTAGACACTACAACTCAATTACCTCTTCGATTATTTCATATTTTTTTTTCAAGTCACTCAGTTTTTTATAATTAAAGAAATTTTAATAAATTGTTCATTCTTCTGAAGACAGAAGCACTGATCACCTGTGCATTACTTTCATGTTGCTCTGTTCATCCTAAAAAGTTAATGACTGCCTAACTAATATGTACCTGAGGCGCTGAGCCCTTCCTGGGTGGCCCTTAGCCCTAAGGACGCCTAATATAAGTAAAAGAATTACTTTTTTTATAATCTACTCTTCACCTGTATATTATATTCTGACAGTGTGCTACCTGCTTTCATATTAATAAACCTCGTATCTCCTCTTGAATCACATCTAACAACTACGCCTCTTCAGTTAAAACATTAAAATTATGTAAAACTTTTTTTTAATATCTACAGGTGCAATATACCAACTACTGCCACTTTGATAATTCTACACTAATGAAATGGTATATAAAAGCTCAAAAACGAAGAAAAGCAACACACAGAGAAAGAGACACACTTACAAACTCAAATTTTCAGATGATCCGTCTTCAGGAGAAAATAGAATGGACGACCAAGCACGCCGGAAACACAACGAAACACAAAGTTGTGTTTCGATTTGCGTGCTTGGTCACCCATTCTATTTCCTCCTATAAGTATCCGAAAATTTGAGTTTGTAAGTGTGGCTCTTTCTCTGTGTGTTGCTTTCTTCGTTTTTGAAAGCTGATTTGCGTCCAGTTTGGTGTTTTTTCGAATTTGGATAATATAAAGTTGGCAGCAGATCTTCATCCAAGCATACATTGTTGAAAAGCAGAGAAGATTCTGCATTCACAATTTTTTTAAGTAGTTGTTCTTTTTTCATTCTGTTATTCTGTTACTGTGAGTTGTTATTTATCTTTTTTATTATTTTCTTCTGCCTGAGGATGACCTAAGAGGTCGAAAGGTTGTGTTTCTCTTATAATTTTAAGTTAGTAGTGAATACATTTTAGTAGTTATTGGACTATGTTTTTTGCCTGAAAATGTCCCTGGGAAATTTGCTATTTGCATTGCCTCTGCAACATAGAAGTGTAATTAGGAAAAAGAACAGCTACTTAAAAAAGTCGTGAATGCAGAATCTGCTCTGCTTTTCAACAATATATAAATATATATATATAATATATAAATCAAATGATACAGTCCATAGGATTTTAGATAAAAATGATAACTAAAGTCACATAAACATAGAACGCTTCAATATTTTAACATTTGTCGTTATCAGGAGAAGAAGAGTCCCATAGGGAGGCAAGATTGTAACTGAAAGTGTAACTTGAACTGGCAGAGCGTCACTGATCTTAACTGCACGTCTCTTGCATACCACAACAGGCATGTATCACTTCTGCTACAATGCTTATTTTGGGTGACTTAGCTGATAACAAGAATGCGAAATGAAATCAAAGTACAAAAAAACTGACCATCAGTAATATACTTACTGGAAGGTAAATAAAGAGTAGAACTGTAAAAGAGATTTAGAACTATTGAGTTCTAATATGTGTACTGAATACACATGGATGGTAGTTAGTTGAGAAAGGTAACATAGGATACTTAAAAGAAAAAGACACTTATCATAGTGATATTTCGAAAGGTTTTTCGTCGTCATGAGTCTTCTGCTCTCTAAAGTGAGAGAGATAGAGTTTTGTCTTTGAGGTGACTCAACACACAGACTCTCTCTCTCTCTCTCTCTCTCACTCTCTCTTCATCTTCTAGTCTTCTCATAACTACAAAATAAAGCTTCATGTAAATTAATTCTGCTGCTCAGACTTAATATTTAAAATAACAAAAAAACTTTCAATAATTTTTTAATTGAGGGTATTGACAAACAAATTGGACCACTTGGTAATGTGTATTGAATAATGTGGAACTCTAATCAAAGTAGCAATTTTTCCTCTTCAGTCTAAGGTTTCCTTTTATCTGTATTTGTGTGCGTTAATATAGATATATATATTTTTTCACAACTAAAAGAAACTGTCCAGCAGACTTTTTTAAATAAAATAAATTCAAAACGAAGGAAACACACAGAAAGACACAGACATAACTCACATCGATATTTCGACCATCGTCGTCATCAAGAGGTGTGAAGAGCGAAGAGTCCCGCAAGAAGGCAGGGCGGTGACCTCCTGATGACGACGATGGTCGAAATATCGATGTGAGTTATGTCTGTGTCTTTCTGTGTGTTTCCTTCGTTTTGAATTTATTTTATATATATTTTTTGAAATACCGAAATAATAAGTCCTTTTTTTTCAATATGTGTCTTGTATAACTTCTAATTTTTTAATAAGCCCGTTTGGATCATATTTCTATATTCAAATATATTTGGTACCTAAGGGATTCAGTATGGATGAGATAAGTTATTTTTGTGGAAAACTAAATAAAATAAAAAAAAAACAACAAATAGCTGATACCGTTGAGGAGCCGACTTTTACTAGATGTTCATAAAAAAAATAATGAATATATGAATTTTGAATATAACTTGGATACATTGTTATGAAAATTAAAAAAGTCCTCATAAGGATTGATTTATTATAATAATATTAAAAAAAAAAAAAAAAAAAAAAAGGAAACAAAATCATTGAGAATACCAAAGTCTAATTGAATAGAGAGAAAAATGATAGAATTACTTTTGATCGTTGGGTTGTTGACTGAACCCAATTAAGAGCGCTCAAGTCAGATGAATGTAGGTCTTCAAGCCACGCAAGACCACTGGCAACACCTCAGTATCAAAGAGAGCCGAGAAAAACCATCATGTCTGCTTATCAATCAATGACATCAATAAATGGTATCGATTTCTCAAAAGTCAAAAAAAATACATCTATGAGTTATTTTTCTTGTGATTATGAATGTTGAAACTATTTATAGATTCTAATGAATAGATTAGATGGAAGTAATACTCATTAAACGCCACACGGAATGACTGCAGGTCTAAGTCGACGACGGTCTCCAAAGGCCCTACTTGGATTTATTACTATAAGGCTTTTTTTTTTATCTAGAATTCCTTTATGTATGAAAGAAAATTTATTGATTTATTTTATTTCCTAATATAATATAACATTTGTATAAGGCTTCATGTAAATTCATTCTGCTGCCCAGGCTTCAGTTTTAAAATAAAAAAATTAATATACATATATATATATATATATATTTTCGATAAAAATATGATCTGAAACAAGCAAATCAAGTTCAATGTAGATGAATTAAAAACACAATCTCCTTTAATTTGAACATTCTTCAGCGTACTGGTACAGAGGTGGTTACCGTGTGTGTGTATGTGTGTGTGTGTGTGTGTGTTTGTGTGAGTGTGTTTGTGAGTGAGTGTGCCTGTGTGTTTCGTCAGCCCTTAAAGGTCTTTTTGTTAGATCGGTGATTCTACATTGGAGTCCTAAATTTTTCCTAACACGGATCTTTAGCGAGTACCTGACATCGTACAAGCTAGGGACCGACGGGTTAACGTCCTCTCCGAGGGACGATTTGGAAGTTTTGGATTTGTAAATTCTGGTAGTAATCCTTTCTTAAGACATACATTATTGAAAAAAAAATATCAAACATAGGTGAAACCTGTTTGAAAAGATGCTTCTTAACTTTCCTAAATAATACTATCGTTATTTTGTCTAAAATTCTTTAAGAGTCCTGTTCTTAATTGAATGAATGAGTAACCATTCTGGGAGGCAGTGCTAAGAACATTTGAAGGTAGACCTTGTCTAGGATAGATTTTCGCCATTCGGGACACTTGATATAACCCACTTTCTCATGTCGTTGCGTGGGTTGAGGGTGCGTCGCTTCCGCTCGCTTTTGGCACCTTACTCCGCCTTTAACTTTAGACTTCATTTAACAACTTTCCATTTCATCAACACAGCAATATCTTACTGTAGCACTTTCTAACTTATGTTTTTTATTTCAGAATTTGACGTTTTTATAAAACATATAAAATGACGCACAGAGTATCATTATTAGTATGACAGAGGTTGTTAGTAATTTTTGTAAAATAAAAAGATACGTATTTAATTGTTAGTAAGATCTGATAAAAGAAATTGAGACTACGGTTTTCCCTCAGTTTATTATATAACGAAGTTATATATTTATTCACCGATTGATTAATTGAATATAATGTTTTGTACAATCATCATAATTATTATGTTAGTATTTTATTGAATTATATCTGGTACTTTTAGAATAATGTTTGCATTACATATCAAAACGTAAAGACTTCTGTTTTGGATATGTAGTAGGACGTTACAAACTATATCTTCTTCTTGAGTCGATCATCCAGTGTCAAGTGACACCGACGGCTGGATGACTAAGATATGCAGCAGCAGATAATGCCCAATATTTCATCTTCTGTAGAATATCCTTCATAGGGTTTTCTCTGTGTGATAGTAGGATATTTCTTGCTGGGTTTTTGGAGGTGTGATTCAACAAGATATGTTTGAATGGCTCTTCTTCCTTGTTGAATTCAGCACAGCTGCTCGATTTCATAAGGTTGAACCTTCTTCAAAAGTATATGTCCTATTTTGGCCCTGGCAGCAAAAATTGAGACTCGTTTACAAACACCGCAATGCCAGCTTGGAGAAGTCGGTGTGCTTTGAATAGAGAAAAGGTTTCTCTCCCCATAGTTCCTACACTCCATCATATGGTTCATTCACCCGAGTTGAGCTTCCTTATTCTTCTTGCAATTTGTCAATGAATATTTTCTAGAGATAACTGGTTTCATTTTTTGAAGCAGTCTTCACCTATTTCATAGCGGACATCAAAATATCCTCCTTAGCTTCATAACTTAGAACTGTTTAAAGTGTAAAAAAAAAATAAACACTAGGCCCTGAAAATTATAAATTAATATTATTATTATTAATAATAATATGTTATTATTAATAACATAACTCGATTTCTTATCGAGTGCAACCAATGGTCATCAGGTTTTTAATTCAATAAATGTAATAACCGAATAAAAATTATAAGGAATGTATTTTTCTTTACTCCACTTATTGTCATAACAGTCATACAATAATATTTTTTTAGCAGCTGAATTATATGAATTTTATCTTCAAATTATTGCCAAAATGTAAACGTCTTATGGTGTACTTAATCTTAATTTATTTCAAAGATTATCTAATGGGCCGTATGTAAGAAGTTATAACCATTGAGTTGGAAGATAGAAACCTTCCTGCAACAAAAATTGGTAAGATACAATTGTTTACTATAAAGTGAGAAAAATTTTCAAGCGTCACTGGTGTTTTGAAACACAGACATAATGTACCTGTTATACATTATTCACATAGTGGCAAAAAAATCAACCAGTATATCTTACGAAATTAGAAATTGCTTAAATCCTCGTTCTTTTATTCTTTATGGGGTAAATTAATAAGCTTGCAACGAATTAATGAGGACTACATTCATCTCATTGCTATGATAATCATCTGTTCAGTCATGATTAGTCTATTTGAACTTGTTGAGAAACAGAGATAGATGGATAGGGAAAGATAAAGATAGAGAACATATAGATTTACGATGAACCTTATTCCTTATTCTTACGATGAACATTTACGAGAACATATAGAGACGATGAAATATATCGAACCATAGCAACTTAATATCTGTTCAGATAAGGACACATTGTAAACATTGCAACTTTTCAAAATAATAAGGATTATTTACGCACACTGCCTTAAATAGAGGCAGTCAGACACTATTTAATGGTATAATATAAGAACCTTGGGCTCTTCAAGACCAACAAGGCTTCCATAACGGACTTTTTTTTTGTTACAATTGATAAAACAGTTAAAGTAGCAACTGAAATATTTTCACTCTTTTTTTTTCATTTTTTATATTGTGAAAGCATTTAATGTACGTCTATCACTATATCACTATGTCGATAAGTAGTTTCAAGTATGTTGAAACTAAGTATACAGTTTAGTTTCAACATACTAAAGAGTATGTTTAAATAACTGATATATTATTTAAATAAAATAGCTATGCTAAATTATGTAAATATTTTTTTCTTAAACTTATCAGACTAACCCCGTGATCTTTTATTTTCTGTCTTGTGTTCGACTTCTGGTTTGTTGTAGACAGTTTACTAATATCCAAGTAAATCGAGCTCACGTCGTGGGGTAGACATTATAATTAGCTTGCTGCCGGAGTGGGAGGAGCATGGTCCATTCATGTTCCGGCCAGACTCCGGCTATTCTTGGTTAAAACTCTCCCCACTGATGTTGGGATCCAAATTTAGGAGGTATCTCCACCATTAGACGCCTCATAGTCAGTCAAATCGTAAATCACTTTTCATTTTGATTCCAAGTTCTGTTAACTTCAAAACATTAATAACTATAGATTTGACATATCCACTACATCGTAATTGTAAAAAATCTGGAGTGGCCTACACTCAACTTAACTATAAGTAAACTTAATATCAAACTCCTTGGGTGTATAATATATAACGTCCCATTTAAGTATAATGTAAACATCTAAATGAGAGATGTTTATTAGTCTTTTATTCCTGGGGTAGTACAGAGTAAATTCTCAACTGATTTCTCACTATGGTTTAGAGGTTGATGTACATACCCTTTATTTAATAAAAAATTGTGTATGTGTGTGTGGGTGTGTTCAAACACTAAAATAATTATAATCACCAAATTTCATATTGCAGTTACAGTTAATCATAGGACAAAACAGCAAAAGCGAAACTAATATTGTTCTTCTTCAGCTTTATATAAAAGGTACTTCATCTGAAAAAAATTAGGTTTTTCTTATTCAGTTGATATCCATCAACACGAAATCAAACTGATGTTAATGATCAAAATTATAGAAACTGTTTTAGAATAGGTATAAATTATATTTCTCAATCATTTATGTATGTATATTTTAATAGTTTAAAAGTGAATATAAAAATGCAAAACAAATGTATGGGAAGCTGCTTTATATCTTCATATTTTATATACAAAGTGCATACAGTTTGAGTTATGTTTATGATTATAATATAAAAATATGAAATAATAATATAATTATAATCTACTCTATGATAATATTTATAACTGAATAAAGAAAATTTTTGGATTTTAATCGTTTTTGTACAATTTTTACGAACAATTGAAAAAGAAAAAGAAGTATGTTATTATAAAAAAAAATAAAGTTTTAAAATATTCATATGATAAAATTGTCTTCTAATTAGTTGAAAGCAGGTTAAATATTTTAGTTTTCCAGGGAATGATAATGAACCATGTTTTTCGTGCTACTGACATGGTTAAAGAAGAAAAAGTTTCTACCCCTGCACATAGTATACGGAAGGTTGGGCTTGGTGTTTAGTGTGAATGAACTATCCAAAAGGTTCACTTGGGTATCCATTACAGCTGATAGTCCACTAAGCTGAAAACAGTTTGTTTATAAACTAACTTATAATTTATGTAATTTGTATATTAAAAAAGAACTAATAGTAATAAGTATTTTTCAAGGAGGTGGTCCTTGGCGCCGGCCTCTGCCCTTGGAAGGGTTTCATGAGAACTAACAAACACACGACCCCAAGGGCGTACACGCCGTGCTTGAGCTATTACAAGGCACGTGCCTGCCATAGGTAAGAGACCTCAGCCTTTACAACAATCAATGCATTAAGTGCTCTGCTGAGTAAATAACTCTACTCAGCATTTCAAGCATCTAGTAACTGAAAAGAGCTTGGCATTCTTCTCTATTTCCCTACAAATCGATTAAACGGCAATTAACTCTTTAATATAAAAACATTTCCTCTTTACTTATCAAAAAGTTAATGATTTGTAAAACCATTATTGTTTCAATCATCACAGGCTTTCGCCTTCTGTGCTATTCTATTCACCAAAAGTAGGTTAACTTAGTTAACTAGCATCAGTTTATCCTAGATTTAAAGTAATCAGTTTATTTGAATAGAATTTCTTTATAATCGTCAGATATTAAATAAGGTGGAAAAATTCTTTCTGAAACACCACTTTCAAAAACATGTTTTCAAATTAACAGTAATACGAGAGTCGACAAGCTTTGTCTTTCAAAAATAACTTATTATTTAATTCGTTTCAAATGTTCATATTTACTTTACCATAACTAAAGTACACTGAACATTTGATTTAGAGATAAAAACAGATGGACACATTTTGATAATCATTTATTCCACATTATTCTTTTTTTTTTAATACATCGTTCTGTGTTTGTTGGTAGATGTACGAGTATATCTTAAACTTCGTAAACATTATACATACTGATATGCAATAATTGTGGATAGCGTCTACATTAAATAAATTGGTACCATTTGAATTTATATTTTAGTTAGATAAATTTATTGTTTTTTGTTTTTTTTAGAGAGACTAAATTAGAATTTTACAAATTTAAACAAGCGACTTTCAGGCAACTTAGTTGTAAAAAAGACGAAGCAATTATAAGAAATTATAATTTCTTATGAAATAACTATAAATAAATTATAGTTAACTTTCTTTCAACAAAAATATTCTACAAACGATAATTTTTTTCTTTTTTTTAAAAATCAACAATTAAATTTTCCTTTTTAATCATTTTCAATATACATAAAGTTTATTACCTATTTAAAATAGGAAAAATGAATTCACCTAATTACAGTTATACATAGGACCAGGATAGCTCAATGGTTAACGTACTCGCCTCTGGGCTGGTAGTCCAGGGTTCAATCCCCACCTAGCCCTCGATTTATTCACACGGGAGGTGAATAAATCTTAGTACGTCATCCCCATCCCTCGGAGAGGACATTAAACCGTCGGTCTCGAGCCTGTACGATATCAGATACTTGATCCCTACTCGAAATGCACTTGAGTTAGGCAAAATTTAAAACTCCCAATGTAGAAAATAGAGTCAAACAAAAAGCCAGTAAACGGTTGATATTATCACCCGCTAGATGATCGGTTTAAAAAAAAAAGAGTAAAAATTTAGCATACTACCTTTGGATTTTTTTTCCTTGTTTCAAGATTTTTAATCAATATTTTTATATAATACATTGTGAGATCATTCATGTTCAGCACTTGTAGAGCCTCTTTAATATTCTATTTCATTCTATTTTGTTTTATGGAAAAAAAGAGTATCTCATTTGTTAGTTGGGAATTGTACCAAAAATTTACAGTAACTCAGTTTACAAGAAATAGAGACCTTTATAAATTCTGTCATTGTAAATGCTCGAGACCAACTCTTCTCATCAATCTAACGAATGATAACAGAATGCCCAGATAATCTACAATTATAGATTTTTTCATCACTTCTTAAACTAAATTGTATAAAAAAAATAAATTGTAGTTTTATTTGTTAAAGTTTTTAAAAATCTACTTTAGTTTTCCTAAAAACACAAAAAAATGTTTATCTTAATACACTATTAATTCAAATGACACCATTTGATTTAATGTAGACACCATCCACAAGTATTTGAAACTAGCATGTATCATGTTTTCAAAATTTTGAATACACACCTACCAACAAACACAGAAACAGATCATCAAAAGAAAATATGACATGGAATAAATGATCATCAACTGGTGTCATCCGTCAAAATTTCTAACTCGACTTGTGTGAACACTGTGATTTAGTTATGGTAAAGTAAAAATGAAAAATCAAAGTCATCAGGTTAAATGGAAGTTCTTTTTGAATAACATGTTTGATAAAGCTAGAACTCTCATGTTACTGTCGATTTCAAAGTTATAATTATCAGACCATTTTGCAAAAGATACATTCATAGCTCTTTTGATATTTTGCCTCCGCACTTTAAAATTACTATAATGTCATATATCGTTTCATCTTCTGCACATGAATATATTATAAATGGTTTAGACATTATCACATTTCATACCTAAATTAAGAAAAAAATAACGTTCTCCCTTGTACACTACCGGAGACACTGTATCTGAAGCCGATGAAACCACATCAACAGAAGTATGAGAGGAAAGATACTATTATTGTGTGGATTTTATATTATCAACCAATATTTATCAAAAAAGATTTATCTTTCTTCTATAAAAAAAAACTGTTGTTCTGGTTGTTTTCAATGCCCACACGTATAGGATTCTACTTTTAATGTTCTATATACTCACCCTCTCATGTCCATCCTATTCCCAGTCAGTTGTACCACAGACACTCGCTCTTAGATTTTATTTTTACTTCGTACTATAAATAACTCTCTGGTGTCATTGTATTTTTTAGTTAATGCTTGAGGAAGAACACTACGAGTTCAAAACGCGTTGTTTATACCATTAAATTTTTATACGTGGAGATCAGTTCATTAGCGTTTTACCCTACTTTTAATGTAATACATTGAAAGTTTTGTTTTAATGGTAGAAATTGGGTATAACCTGTTACTTGTTTCCCATTTTAGTTATGGGCCAAATACTACTTTCATTCTAGACTGGGAGATTTTACTAGACATTATAACTTTTACTTTTATGAAGTTTATTTGGTAAGTGTACTTTAACTTGTATATATCTTCACACTTGGCAACACACACACACACACACACACACACACACACACACACGCATACAGAGCAAAGCAGACTTAATACCTAACACCAGACATTACAGGTTAGAAGCAACAGCTCAGCTTAAGTAACAGCTCGTACTTTCAAAGGGTCCAGGGCGTCCTCATATTAACCATCGCCTAAATGAAAAACCTAAGATCATATCTAAGATTTGAGCCTTTAATCTTCAGTACTAGATGCAAGCAACTACGACTAGACTATACATGACCCCTGTTTTGAATAATTGGTCTGTAGAACAACTTATAATTGGTACAGTATGATATATATCGTTGTAGGCATAAGCATAATCTGAGAGAGACATGACATATAAGGTTTGAAAGTGAAAGTTAGGAATCTTGAAACGAATGTTTTTTTGACTTGACATAGCTTGAATGTTGAAAGCACTTAATGCTATTAGCCTGGGGCTCACCTAATAAATCCTGCACTGGTTGACTAGATCACTAGCATAAGTAATGTCGTTCATAACTTTTGCTTTGTAACATTTCTTCTTTGAGAGGACAGTGCCCTATTGGTTGTTTGACTACTATAAAAGCGCCGACTTCACGATTGGTGTCTGTGTCGTGATGAAAGTGAATTGTTTTGAAAGGTGAGTGCGGTGCACACACACACACCCAATTGCTTCGGTTACCTCCATGGGTGGCCCCATTCATTTAGTGAGGGTACGCCCACTCGCAATTAGGCTCTCCCAACCACCCGCCTTCACCCAGTCACCATTTCAAGACCCTCAAATATTACATGGGCCTTTTTTGTGGCCGAAAATGTTTTTATTACTGGACTGGTGTAAGTTAGGAGGACTGAAGCGTGTCAAATGCACTCGTCTGGGTGGTCCCTCGCATCAAACACCTTTTTGCCCTTGATAGCGTCAATCTATTTCTCTCATTCATCTATTAATTAGATTAGAATTAAGACTCTACTATAAATAAAATATTAAACTCGTTGACAATCAATTTCATTTGGCTTTATTTTAGAATGCCCATCTAGTATACGTATTATCAAATTCTATGGTAAAATATTATCAACACCATAATCAATTTAGTGTTTCATTTGCTTAAATGGGGTAATATCTATTTTGAAAGTTATTGTTTTAAATCTATCTCTCATGTTAGGTTAGGTTGCATTGACAGTCCCAAGATGGAACACACATAGATGAACATTGGCTCTTTGTGAAAACACAATGAACATTCTACATTTGAAGTCCTGAATTTTGCCTAATTCAAGTTTATTTAGAGCAGGGATCTTTAACGAGTAACTTGACATCGTACAAACACAGGGCCCGACGGTTTAACCCCTCTCTCTCTCTCTCTCTCTCTCCCCCTCCGATGTGCCTTCACCTTGTCGTGGTGGAGGGGCTTAACACGCCATGAGGGGTGATTGTTCCCTCATGGCGTGAACTAAGAAAGGCACAACGTGGTCAGGGTGTGATCCTGAGACGGCGTCCGTTGCTGGAAAGTCCTCTCGTTCGCCCACTGGCTTGGGTACCTGTCCACCCCTATACTGAGGCTTTCGCTGCTAGATTGGGGTTCTGAACCTGTTCTCAACCTTGATCTGGTGTCCGCGGGTTGAAAGTCCACTCAATCGGCACCGGTTCAGGAGCTCGATTCCAAACTCCTCTTTTCTTCTTTCAGCTTACGTCTATCTTTTTTAAAACTTTTTCTCGCCACCAGTGAAATACAGCAACTTTTTTTGCTGATCAGGCTTATGATTTGTTCGGACGAGGCTGGTTGCTGCTGGTTGTGATGGACTTAGGTTTGCCTGGCATTTCGAGTTGCCTTTCGTAAATTACTTTTTTACTATAAAATAACATTGTGAAATAACTGTGATTTCATACCATAACATGTTACACAAATTATACTAAACCAATATTAAGTTAACATATTAATATTAAATTTAATATTAAATATTAATATATTAATATAATTAATATATATTTAATATTAATATTAAATATATCATATTAACCAATATCATATTAAAATATCTTTTTAATCACATGAAATCGCTGTAGACTTGAGAACTAAAAATAAAGGATTAATTTGGAAATGAAATCCTGAAATGAGACCTCTAATGTGAACTAATAACTTGGTCAAAAGATGTTAGTCTTATTTTGAATTTGTATTATGGTTTGGAGTCAAATATTTTATATATTGTACCAAATTTTATATATTATACATTTATATATTATAAATTATACCAAATGGTACTCCTATGAGTTTAATTTCTTTTTATTTAAAATAAGAGTTATTGATAAATTATTAGTGAATTAATTATTGAAATTTTGAATAAGTTTCAGTTATGTTTGAAGAAAGGACTAGGATGAATGATTTCAATAAGGGAGCTCCTTTGTGATTCTGATATCCTAATGGACTGCCAGTTCTCGTTGGGCGCTTTTCTTCCATCTATACCAACAACCGCGCTTGCTGAGTGAAGGATTATTGCAACTGAAAATGCGAATAGATGTGGGCACACTGGTTGACAAAACCAACCAATAGTTAAAACATTTCATAAATGCTGAATCCTCTTTAAAGCTTTAACTCTTTTCGTATAATTTTTATAACATATGTTATTAACTTTTATTTTGAATATCCTTATAATCAATCTAGTTCATTCCGTGGATTCTTTATTTCTATGAAATTTCAGTAAGAAACCACCAGGGTGGCCAGATACTAAAGGTAAGTAGAATAATGGAGTATAACTTTATGTTTACCCTGGTCATAAATAGCAAGAATTTTCATAATGATCTGGTTCTGGTGAAAATGGTTCATTTAGAATATACAGGGCCAATTGAAATTAACACATTTTCTTTAGAGTTGGTTGGCTCTCACAACACTTAAATGCTCTAAATCACGGTCCACTACATTGATAATTTGTAGTTTTATTTAAAAAAACGTTATATATATAATTAAATTTTATCAGGACTCGGTCAGTTTTTGACTTTAACCACATACATTCAACAGAATTCAACAAAACCTTTTCCTTAATATTTTGATTGCAATATTAATGTTTTCAATACATCATTCATTTGACAGAAAACGCATTAAATAACTCAAGTACTCTTATTAAATACATTGAAGCATTATATGTTTCAAGAGTTTCTACTGTCTTTTTCCGAAAATAAGGCACAGTCTTACATTATTTTTAGGTCAAAATCTGTGCTAGGGCTTATTCTCGGGGGAGGGCTTCAAGTACATTAAGTAAATTTGCATATTTTTGTTTAATATTTACTTTTATACAGAAATTTAAATTTATTCCATTACAGTCATGTCATCTTCTGGAACATGGTCATAAATTATCAAAATTTTGAATTCCTTTCTGATTTTCCTCCAAATCTATTTCCTGCAGAATCATTGGTCAGAATCTCTCATGCTTCCAATATAGCTGTGGTTAAATTAATACTTCTTGTCTAAGTAGCCTCCTTGAAGCAAACTTTAAAGGTAAACAAGTGATTTCTTGGAATATTTTTTTACAAAGAATGTCTGAAATATTACGACAGCTAGAGATACCTAATACATTCAACAGTAATTTTTTAACGAATTATATTTTTCACATTATCTTAACTAGGGCCTATTTTCAGGGGAGGGCTAATAGTCCAAAACGTTCTGAAAATCACGCTAGAACTTATTTTCGGAAAAAGACGCTATGGATAGAGCTTACTCCATGATATGATAGTCGTATGATTATCCATTATCGAGGAAACATCATAACATATATCATATATGGTGATATCATCATATCATCATAGAATATTCATTGAGGTATAACAAATGAATTGTTTTTCCCAGTACTATTAATACAATTCATCAAATATATGCCTCAATAGCTTTGCACAAAAAAAAAAGACAAACTCTATATCCTCATTACTTTCAATTTTACAATTCAAACAGACGTTTACCTGAATAGTGTTCCCATCAAGATGGATTGATTGGACAAATGAAGGCAAAGTTGGAATAGGGGACGCATTAGATTCGAATCAGTGAGAGTTTATGGTGGTGGTGTTATTAATGAAGCCCATTGGGGTTGACACAGATGGATTCGGCCTGTCTCCCTCCTAATCACTTCTCCACTCATACCGTCCTCCGCCACCTCCTTCGTGAATCCTTTTTTTTTCTCCTTTCACTTTTTTTTTATTTCGCCGACAGCCTGCCCACATCCTGTTGACGTTTTTTTTCCCCCTTTGGTGGGTCAGGTGCCAGTTCTCGCCTTTAAAATTTAACACATTAATTCTTCCATACAATTGATCAGCAACATCTACGGTTTGGACTTAAAAATATTAACAGTGCTATACTTTTATAAAATTAGAATTTCAATGTGTTACATAAAACAAATTGGTATTTGTTGCTATATTTTTTTTTGTTTTCTGTCCTTCCAACTGAAATTATTTCATACTACCCTGAATACTCTTATTCATACGGGGGGGGGACATGCCAGGGGGAGACATTTTGAGGTAGTAAAAATAGGAAATAAAAAAAAAATTTAAATAATAAAAAGCTAATAAAAAAACTGAAATTTTTACCAAAATGAGTTTATAAGGTAGTAATTGTTTTTATGTTTTATGAGTGTAATACTGTTTTTAAACGGATTTTTCAACTGTAATATTTGCAAATCAAAAATAAATTTATTTTAATTTATTTAAAATTTTTTTCTTAAAGAGGTTGAAAGTTTGTTATATTTGTTTACCAAGCCATTCAATTTAGTTTAACAGTTTTATTATGTTATGAATTATACTTAATTGTTTTGAAAAATCTTCGGTTTTCTTTGATGACGGCTGTATTTATATACGAGTACTGTGATAAGATTAAAGTCTGAGACTAATAACAGCAGTCTAAAATTAGATTCTGAAATTACTTGAAAATAAAACTTTCTGTAATTCTGAATGTTAACGGATTATCAACGGCTAGATCAAATATTAAAACCGCGTGCAGCAAAAATAGTATCTACGCCACTGGATAAACTTGAACTTTGAAATGGTTTTCAAATTTTGCTAAACAGAATTCTATGCAGAGTAAGAATTTTTAACCATTACTTGACTGGGTGCTCATATTCATTCTGAAAATAAAATTCCGGAGATCAAATTTCTTCGAGGTTTCTTGAAGTCAAAATATTACTTATGTCTTACTTTTCTCATTTATTTAGGTATATACAAAATGAAATTTTTGACGTTTTAAATTATCTTTGAATTCATTCTTGGTATTTTTTTTAAGATGTCTATCTGCCTAGCGTAAGTAGATCAGTGTCATTTTACAAATCTAGATGAAATTTAGCTGATTTAAAGTTAAAAGGTTTACAAATTAGCCAATTTATATTGGCTAATTTGTGCAAATTATATTACCTTCTTCGTTCATTCTAGCAAAATTCACTTTCTTGTTTAGTGTATACTAATAAAGGCATAGTCAAAATAAATGTCAGGACTTCTTAAAGAATCCATATAACACTAAAAAAGGAATAATCATTATGCACAACCTTTAGTTATTCGGCATTTTTTTCGGTTAATTTACTAAAAATCTCTTGATTTTAAAATATGTCATTCATTAGAATTACTCTTTGTTTTAAATCTAATATTATAATCATTGATCAATTCAAATAATTCTTATAGAAAGGTAACTATTCAAATAATACAATGTACGATAAAAAATATAAAATGAAAATTTATTTATATTAAAATACCATGATCTTTCAAGCTCTTTATATATATTTCATTTATATATAACAAGATTTTACAAAAAAACGCGTGAAATAAAAAACGTCACAGTAAGTAATCAGAAGAATGACTAAGATCCTTCAGTCAAAAGAAGTGTTTGGTTTCAGTGAGACTCTGATAAGGACAACTTATTTTGGTTGAAAATTCTTAATCATTTTTTTGATTACTTACAGTGGTATAGATGTTGATATTGTATCTAGAGTGAGAGTGTGTCTATGAAGCCAACGTGCTCTCCTCTTAACTGGTAGGTCTAATTTCGATACCCACTTTAGCCCTCATTTATTCACGAAGGAGGTGAAACGAGGGAGAAGATATTAAACCATCAGTCCCTAGCCTGTACGATCTCAGGTACTCGTTAAAGATCGCTACTCTAAATACACTTGAGTTAAGCAACATTTAGGACTCTCAATGTAGAATCACTGGGAGATGCAATATTCCCTTGAGAAATAAGCATCGGCTGACTTTGTCAGTCTCTCAGCCCTGAACATAAAAAAAACTCAAGAGTGTTGAAATTTTAGCAGTTATCATGGAAGTAGAAGACGGAATAAGTGAAAAACTTCTCAGAGTTAAAACAACTGGAAAGATTTTTTCTTTTTCAATTAAATGTAACCTTTTTGGCCTATTCTGGAGTTAGAAATCTTGTGAATAGTATACAAGCCATACCGTTTGAAGGATCAAAATGAAATTATACCATTATAGATTATTAATAAGGATGCATTAATACTTTAAAACTAACTTATGCATACAGGTTTATATGTATATAAACATGTATATGTTTATATAAATATATAAACAATTTACAACTAAACGTGAATGTAAAAATCTAAAGAAATGTCAAAATTAGGGTTTTGTCGGTTTTCAAAAACCGGTTTTTTGGAGAAAGTTATGAAATTTGAAAACCGGTTTTTTAGTGGAAAATGTATGACTAACACTTACAAAAAAATTGAAAATGACAAATGTAGCCAAATGTACCAGATTGATGAAAACACTGTTGCAAACGGTTTGGTTCTTGGAATCATATCGGTCCGATTTAATAATATGGTTATTATAAATATAATATTGTTATAAAATAATGTGGTTAATAATATGGTTATTATAAAACTATGAAAATATATTGTTTTTTATTTATTCGAACCCTTTGATTAATAACTCGTTTCACTATTATAAAAATATTTACATCCTTATATGTGAAAATAATGCATAAACAATGAATAAGTTATTTAATCCTAGTCAACTAATATTTCTTTGTTCTACTAAATTGCATAAACAAATTTTACTATGAATAAACTTGAACAGTAAATAATTTGAGTCAAAAACTGTTTTTAATCATTCTCAATTTTCTGTTAAAATTTTTTGTTTGAATTACAGAATATTGGAGCAAAAAATTTTTTTTATAAAAATTCGAAAAAAGTTTAAAACCGGTTTTTGGAAAAATTACTATTCGAAAAGCGGTTTTCTAAAATGTCCGGTTTTTGTATAAACCCTAGTCAAAATCGAGGGCATTTATATTTTTCATAAAAGGAATGAATGGACCAGTTAGTTGTCAACGAGTTTGATATTATGTTTGACTTATAGTCGTGTCTGGGCTACTCCAAATGTAATCAGAACAGATTGCGTTTTTACTTAATTTGAAAAAATTGTGATAAATATATTAAACATTTAATAATAAGGTTAGGTGCAGGCCTGCAGATTTCGTTATTTTATTTATTCGATATAATGACTAAATATATAGAAAGGGGGCTGGATCTTTTGGAAAGGTTGTTTAAGGAGTCCAGGAGGGTGATGATTGTGAGGGTGGTTGGCAGAGAAGACACCTCCGTGATCCCCGCTCTCCCAGTCGTGCTCTTCCCATTCACTCCGACCCCTCTTCTCTTGGCTGATTGACTCGTCTAATTGCTGGCCTCTTCTTGCTGACCTTTTCACACAGCCCGAATCGGACAGCTTTGACACAACCGTCACTTAGCTAGATGGACTAAGTTATCGAAGGCTAGAAGACATGACATGCAGCGAATAACCTCTGCATTGCAGCCTGAAAATTACGACACGCTCCCACAGAGCATGCTTTCTTGTCAGTTTTATCGAAAAAGAAATCGTGTTGTAAAAAAAGTGAAAAATGTTTAGTGGGAGGACCAATACTGCTTGGGGTTAACAAAGCAACTGGTGAAAATTCTAACAGCGAACAAGCAATACACAGGACATGGGCCATTTAAACAATACCTTAGCAGGTTGAAACTAGCTCCTAGTCCATCATGTCCATGTAACGCGGAGACACCCCAATCTCCTAGACACTTGGTGTACGATTGCTGTTTGAGGGAACCACAAAGACTGGCTCTCATACGTAAGGTCTTGGTGTGTGGAGAGGAGTGGCCCGTTAGGCCTTCCTCATTAATTAAAAAAGGTTATTATAAGGAATTTCTAAAATTTTTGTACAGCATAGATATTTAAGAAAAAGATAATTAATTGTTGAATTATGAATGAATGTAAATAAGTTAAAATAAGTACTTTGTAGTGTTAATGAAAGTATTGCATATGTTAATGTCATGTTAATGAAGTATTGCGTACAATTTGACGATGATGCATATAATACACAGTGGAGCATGCTGAAATAAAATACAAAATAAAAAAAAAACTGAAAAAGTTTATTTATACAGCTTTGTATTTCTTACTGTGGTTTAGACTTTGATATGTATACAGTAATCCCTCGCTAGTTCGCGGTTCAGTTTTCGCGGGTTCAGTGTTTTGCGGGGTCCTGAATGTTCAATTAAAAAAATATGAAAACATTCAACTGTAATTGCAGTAAAAAATACAACTCGTAAAGAAAAAGTACAGTAGTTAGTTTTAGAGAAGAAAATATACAGGATTCTTCTTGTACGATCGAGAAAGATATCAAACAACCAGTGACGTGCTAGGTCAAAATATATTCTACAGTATTAAATTAAAGGTTAATAAAAGCTATTAAAAATATTCAATAAAGACTAAAAATGAATGGAAACTATTAAAACATAATCAATTGTAACGAGAGAATAATATAACATAAACAAATAGAAGTTGAAGTTAATAAAAAAATAACCAAAGAAGTTTCCCTTAATCTCATTGGCATTATTATTTACTGTACAATACATTAAAGGTATAATTCTCTCTCTCTTTCTCTCTTATAGTTGGTAAAGACGTAATTTTTATTTACAACACAGTACAGTTTTCAGTAAGATCAGGATTCTCTCTCTGTTGGAAAGGTCGTTGTTTGAGCTTTAGAGGATTTTATAAAGGCGCGTCCATTATTCGCGGATTTACGCTTTTGGCAGGTGTCTTCGGTCCCCATTATCCGCGAAAAGTGAGGGTTTACTGTATCACATTTTCATTGTGAAATCTTGCTATACATATATATCGACGGCACCAGTGCACTTAATTTCCTTCTGTTTTCTCTTCTGATGACGGTTTAAACCAAATATTAGTGGTTAGTTATTTCTATACGTATCTTTGTTAATACTGAACTTCAATAATCCGTTTTTGGATAGTGCACTCATCGTTTATTCATATATAAAACTTTACAACTAAATGTAATGTAAAATCTAAAAACGAATTGTAAAAACAAAAAAACAATCTTTCTTTCTTTTTAGTAATACAACTTTTGTTTTGTAAATCACTAACTTTAAAATTTTTTAACTAACTAAATCAAAAAGTTAGTTAAACTAACTAATTCAAAATTTTATGACATTTTGAATATTTAGGTGTCATCGCAGAGAAAAGTGTTAGTATAATAGTTTCAGAAAATGAAATTTGTATTTGACTCTGTGTTTACAGACATTCTCTAAAACTATTGGCTTTAAAAGTTTTTAATCTGAATATTTTTTTATACTAATCAAAGCATACTCTTTCTTAAAATTAAGGCTCTTTAATTGTATAATTAAATTTATAATTTTTACTATGGCAGCTTCGAATTATATAAATTTATGAATTCAGAATACTAACTAACCATTTTGATAGGGCATATGGAGCATATAGAAACATATCTTAATATGAATATTATTTTAAATAATCTAGGGCTTTTAACTTTCATGGATTTAGATTTAGGCACAACCTAAGAAGTCAGTTAATTAATGATATCACTTTCGATTATTAGTAGTTAGACAAACCACTACACTACTACCCATTAGAGCAGTGGTTCTCAAACTGGGGTTCGCGGTCTCAACCCGCGAAGGGGTTGAAGGGGGACCGCGAAGAGTCCATTCAGTACTTAAAATTGTCGACTAGCCCATATGGGATTGTTACAGTCATAATGACATCGTTGTTGCTGGGAAAGGATATCAAAGCGTTGTATCTCAAATTACACCTTTTTCCGTTTTAAGTTTCTGGATAGGGAGGGAGAGTCAAAGAAATGTTTTGTTTGTGTGACTCATGTCAACAAGCTTACGCGATTCTACTCGAGTTGTATTGATTGGAGGTGAGGTGAATTGCGTGATTATATGTGAATTGTTTTCCGTGAATTGTCAATTAGTGATTTTTGGATCCAAATGGTACAGTACTATCCTGAAGTTGCAAAGCCTCTAAAGGTGCTGATTCCATTCGCAACCACCTATGAATGTGAGACAGCATTTTCTGCACTACTTGCCATCAAAACAAAATCCCGAAACAGGTTAGATGCCACAAATGATATGAGAGTTGCCCTTGCCAAAACTAAGCCAAATATAGAAGAACTGGTTGAGGCAAAGCAAATGCACCCATCACATTGAATGAAGTTTTAATATATTTCAATGTTGCTATTTTCTGATTGAATAATTGATTAAATAAGTTTTTTTTTGTTTTAATAGAAATCGGTTGCAATTTTTTGAAAAAATATTTTTGTGTTTGAATAAACGTTTGTTTCCCCAAAATGTTTTGTTCCAGTAACCTATATGTTAACTGGTTGTTATAAAAGGGTCCGTGAGCCAGCTAAAATATCATAAAGAGACCGCCATGCAAAAAATCTCAAAATAGTTTGAGAACCATTGCATTAGAGCAATCGAAAAAATTTCCAACATTTTTAATTTTTGCTTAAAAATACATATTGCTTGCTTAAAATATTAATTTTATATGGAATAATTTTTCTATTTTTTTTGGACCATATATGACCAAAAAAATATATGAACAAAATTTTTTGTTGTGGTTAATATGTGGCTGACTGTCCTGTGTACAGCCTTCTTAGATTAAATACTTTAGGCACAACTACTATAAAGATAGATAAGCTGAAAGGAAATTGAGTGGAAGAATCTCCTGATCTATATTGAAAGATCGGGAAGATTTTGCTAGGAGTAGGACTGGGTCATCTATCATTCAGAATTAAGAGTGGCTATAATGTAACTGCTTAATATTAATAAAAGAAAATCAAAGAAATTGCATATAAATTAATTTACTTTTACAATTTAGAAACAATATATAAAAATATGATATATCAAAATATTTTGAGTACATGCAATAAACATATTCCCTGTCACCACAAAACGTAACACCTTGTATGACTGCTTCTAGTTTATGAAATCATTTGAACAACTCCTAGTGGCTATTTAATCATAATGCTGCCATTTTTGATGAAACATTTTTTATTTATCTCTTATCTTTTTGTTGGTATATCTCTGAAGCACATAATGTTATCTATTATCAGATCATTCTATTCAGACAAATTCGGTCTGATGATGTGATGTAATGTTTTGTGGGTGGTGTGACAACGACAATGCTCCACACATATTACTTATATAAGTAACAGTTACTTTTATGTCCTTACTTATCTTTATACTTATAAAACTCTGTTGATTGAAACTCTTAAATTCGTTAATTATCAAAATTAACTTTTATGAAATCAGTGGGCTTTATTTACAGTTAAGTAGCATTACATTTTAACAAACACGACAACATGGGTTTTAATGTTTGGATTAAATTCATAATAATATTTGTTAAATGAAAATCCACTTTAACTACCTTTATTACTACTCTAACAAAAACAAACTTTATTAAGAACAATTGGTTTGAACTATTTTAGTAATGATTAAAAACACATGAACTATGAGAGGGAAGCTATTGACCCATTATTGGGGAGTATATTGGTCATTTATTGAGAGAAAAAGAATTTCATACTCTGGACATCTCAAGACTTTTGTATTGAATAATTACATTAAATGTTTAAAATGAATTATTTTAGGAATATAAATTTATAACGTTGGTGCTAATCAGCTTGTATAATATTATTAAGTCACTAGACTACCCGTGAGCCCCTCTGCCACACAGAAATTTTGTCAATAGTTATTGAAAAAAATTCGCTGAACATGATTGACAGGGATAATTTTGTTTCTCGTTATTAAGGCACGGAAACAGATTCTTATATGGCCCAAGCTTTTGATATAGATATTCTTATTTTCATATGGTTCAAGATAATATACAGAGTCACGGAAACTGATTCTTATATGGCCCAAGCTTTTGATATTGTATTCTTAACATCATTCAAGATATATACGCAGTAAGTATATTAGGCAAAATAAAAATCATTTAAAAGTAAAAAAAAATCAGAGGCACGCATCCTTAGTTAATGCTGAGGAAGAACACTACGTGTTCGAAACGCGTTGTTTATATCATTAAATTTTTATATGTGGAGACCATTTCATTAGATTTTTACCCTACAATAAAAAAAATCATTTCTTTTATGACATAAATAAATAAAACATCAAAATCAAATATATTTAAAACAAACAAAACTTGTAAATTGAAATATTTAACTTATTTACCCAACATAAAATAACATTAGTGAAAGGAATGTGTCTTTATAATATTATCTTAGAACATTCGTATTTTATCTGACAGTTGTGTTCAAGTTTGTTTCTAAAATTATTCATTTTTAACCTCTAATGTAATAGTTTATTATATATTATGGGCTACTCTGACCCCCTAATAAGAAATATTATTAAATAATATTGTAAAAAGTCGAGGCGTGTACGCATACCACTGGGCTACCCTGACTCCCTAATATGATTTGTTATTATGTAATACAACTATAACAAAGTCAATCACAATGCAAAAAGTAACGATTATAATAATTTCAGGTCTCCATCTCCACGGAAAATGGGTGAACAAACAAACAAACAAACTCATGAACTTTATATAAATAGATTAAATAAAATAAATTCAAAGCGAAGGAAACACGCAGAAAGACACAGACAACCACATCGATATTTCGACCATCGTCGTCATCAGGAGGTGTGAAGAGCGAAGAGTCCCGCAGGAAGGCAGGGACTCCGCCCTTAATTTAATTATAAATAGATTAATATTTATATTAATATATAAATACAGTAACCTATGATAGGTACTGTACTGAATAGTATAAAATTACACTTACAAATACAGATAACTAAATTATTTAACTTACAACTATTGAATTAATACTATGTAAATTAGCTGTAACACGTCTATAGTTAAGGGATGACTGACTGATCTATATTTAACTTTCTTGTGTAACATTTAATCAAAAACTAATATATTTCTACTTTTGTTATTAAACTTTCATATAAACAAACCTCGTCGTAATTATTTTTTTTTTTTAATTCAATCGTTTATAACGTTTATGAACCACACATCACATAACCCAATGGACAGACAGACAGACTAGACCCCCACAACCTCTTCTTATAGTATCAAGGTAGCATGTGTATACACTTTTACAACTTTACATTCATTATCTTTATAATAGAATTTTACAAATTAAATGCTAATTACAATTATTGATAGCCAAATTATTAATTAACTTATTTATTATTATTAATTATTAATTCAATCAAAATAGTATTTTTTTATTTATAATTAAGAGGTCTATCTATATACCTATGATAGCTTTCCTCACTCTGTGAACTTACAGTGGTTACAACTCACTCCTTGAAAAACAAAATTTACCCCTGGGATTTCACCTGGACTAAATGACAACTAACTAATGAACAAGGAGGAGGGGGAAGAATTTATGGGAATAACTATGTGAACTTTAGGATCTAGTAAATATAAGAACCTAGTATATCAGAATGTTAAAACATGAAATGATAATAATGATTATTCCATAATCATTCATTATGTATGAATGAAAAATATGTTTTGACTGTTTGGTGATGTTTATTGGAGCAGGATTGCAGGAGTGCGTAGGAGGTGCCGTTCAGGGGCGGAGCTGGGTGGACTGAGGCCTGAACACACCTGCTCGCCCCGTGTGAGAAAGTCGATACCAGGAAAGCAGCGATGACCAGGAGCTCCTACTCTCACTTCTGTGTTTCTTCCATCTCTTTATCACCACGACATTTCCCACGTTCACAGACTCTTGCACACACATGAGCATTCATATCCATATATATATACAATATGGTTATGTTACTAATTGAGATATCCGTGTAAACATGAGATTAATAAGCAATAGCCCCGCACCATGTGATATTATAACAAACTATGCACTTTTAACACCTGTACAGAATAGAAGGCGGCAACTCATTCATCAAATAATTACAGTGGGTAAAGTATGGTGGTCAACATACCAGGTAGTTGCATACCATATTCAAAAAATTCATTAGGTTAAAATCCAATAAGTTATAACTTATTTAAATATAAAATTCAAATATTAAGTTCAAACAATGTACCACACATATATTAAACTATATTATTTATAAAATTATATATTATCACAGAATGATGATATATCAATTATTATAAACATAATTACGCTTGGAATCAATTGCTGTTTTGGTATGATCAATTTACATATAATAATCAATGATTAAACCCGAATATGAAATGGGAAAAAAAGACTAAGGTCTTTCAACCGTAACAAGTGGTCTTCGTTAGGGTCAAAACCGCAACCAGTACATGACCCAATTATTATATATAATAACGTATAATAATCTCATGACTATCCCAAGTTAAAATATTACACGGAGACATTTTTTTTATTGTTTAAGCCGATCTCCTAGCGAATGATAACGTAAGCTGTTTACCGGCTTGTTTGATCGGTGTTTCAACAGATTCTACATTGGGAGTCCTAAATTTTGCCTAACTCAAGTGAATTTTGAGTAGAGTTCTTTAACGAGTACCTGAGATTCTTACAGGGTCGGGACCGACGGCTTAACGTTCTCTCCGAGGGACAAATTGCTCAGATTGATTCACATACTGTGGGGAATAAATCGAGGGCCAGGTGGGAATCAAACCTCGGACTACCAGCCCAGAATCGAGTACGTTAATCACTGAGCTAACCTGGCTCCTTCTACATTGTGACATAATCACATCAATAACCTAGGGTATATGCTATATCAATCTAGCATGTTTATTGTAACAATGTATATCATAAAATAAAGTGTATATGTTGAAAACACACTGTTACGTGTTAAAACATAAAGCTACGAAAAGAAAAACACTAATAAAGACACCTGAATTGTTTGAACTATTTTGTCATAACAACAAAGGTAGTCAATTTTTCGATACTTTTGCATCATGTCGAGACATCTTATCATCGCTGTCTGTCTAACATAAGAGAGTTAGCATTCTCTTATCTCATTTCGCCTCTCAGAATCTCTTTTCCTTTCTTCTTAGAGAATTCAGTGATTTCTCTTTTTAGTTTACTGTAAGTAAAGTTCTCGTATAGTGATCGTGAAAAAATTCAATCTTGAGATTTTGACGGAATTATATGTTTTGAGGTCCCAAAAATCGATTTATGATGTTTTTGCGATGATGTCTCTGTGTGTGTGTGGGTGGGTGAGTGTGTTAGCATTGCTTGTTACCACGCTACGGTCCACAATTTTTGATGGATCAAGTTGATATTTTACAAAAAAATAGGCCCCATAGTGTAGATGATCCCTATTTTTTGGAAAGAATTATGCATGACGGGAAAGTCACTTTGTTTTGCCAAAAACCGATTATTAAATGCTGGTTTTAAAAAGATAACCTTTATATATTTTTTTTCCTTTTCGTATGAGCCTTTACCTCATTCCTAGCCAGTAAATGGTGCTCTCTTTCTCTCCCGCTATGCGTATAAACATCATCTCTTATAGAAGAGTGGATAAAGTTTTTTCTCTCAGTCTCTCTTTTCCCTCTATATATGTAAATATACTCTAGTATAAAAGAGAAAAATAAATCCTCTCTTAATTAGAATTTAGAGATATCAGTCACCATTAATGTGTTAGGTACTCAGTAGAAATAATCTTGAGATGTGGATACTAACTTTGAGGTATAATAAAAAACTACAAACAAAAGTTATGTTAAATCGTATTATCAAAGTGACATAGTAAAGTTCAAAGAGCAAATGATCAGAGTGTATTCTAAAATTTCTTGACTCATCAGGCTTCTTATCTTAGCTAAAACAATATATCAAAAATAATACTTCAGTAATTCTAATCAGCACAATAAATTTGTTGTGAACCAGTTGATTTACCTTTACTGCATGCTATACTTCAACGCAATTGCCTAACCATTTCTATACTTTGATTATTAATCTGAAACAAACACTGGATGATAAATATTTATCAACTTTAATTGGATATGGAAACAAATTTCACATATGATTAAGCAATTACGATTACTTACCATCAAAACTTCACACTAACGAGGCCTTTCATACTTTTACATTTAGTGCAATTGCATTTTGAAAAAAAGCTCGAGGCATTTCCTATGTCCACTTCAAAATCAAATTTACATATTTGAACCAGTTTTAAAAATTACTCCATAAGGAAGTAGGCTTTAAAGAATTCTGACCAATTCAAGTTGTTCTGAAGCAATTTACACTCTTCATGTCGTGACTGGAGTTAAGTTAAGCATCTAGCTTATTCCTTTTACTAACAAGGAAATAAACCAGAGAATCTCAAAGAGAAACAAAAAAAACACTGGTCTGTTGGTGCATGAACTAATAATATTGTTTATTTGAAGAATAAAACAAAGGTTGTTCAGCAAACTGATAACAAAATACAATCGAAAAACTAAAGAGGTACAGGATATTTTAACCTGTATGAGTTTAGGCCTATTGTTTACCTTGAGACATAGAAGGATATATACGTGAAAAATTGGTTTATTGTTCTTACAGATCCAACGGTCTCCAACCGTCTCTGTCGAAATATAGTAGCGAGTGTTCTATGCCTTTATCTGTGTTTTTCTCTTTTTGTATTGAGTTATTAGTCCTATTGGACCTTTTTATTTCCTGGATTTGAATGCGCGTATCGCGCCGACCACTCTTTGTTGTCTTGGGCATCTTTAGTGTTTTTTATTCTATTCAGCTTCTTTGTCTCTTTATTTCTCTACAAACTCCTTACCCTTCTTTCTGTACCCTTTTTGTACTATTTGCTATACACATTACTTTAGCTTTCTACTTTTCTGCTTCTATTATTTTCAGTTTCGCGTTTTTAGTTAGTTCTCTCTATTTAGTTCGTTAGTCTTACGCAAGGCAGCCAGCAGAGGGCACGCGTGTTTGTCGCATTCGACAGTTCGCTCAGTCAGCCGCGGCTGATCGCTGGAGTACTTCTGCCTGATTACGACGCTAAATGAATTATAGTAGTGAATGTTGTATCCCTTTATCTATGTTTTTCTCTTTTTATATTGAGTTATATATATATATATCAATGATCAAACCACAATAAGAAATGGGAAAACAAGACTAACATCTTTCAACCGTAACAAGCGGTCTTCGTCAGAGTCAAAAACCCAACTGAAGGGTTTTTCACCCTTCAGTTCAGAAAAGCAGAGCAGATTCTGCATTCACGACTTCTTTAAGTAGCTGTTCTTTTTTCCTAATTACACTTAGGAAAAGCGACTAATGTCGCTGGGAAATCTGCTGTTTGCATTACATCTGCAACATAGAAGTGTAATTAGGAAAAAAGAACAGCTACTTAAAAAAGTCGTGAATGCAGAATCTGCTCTGCTTTTCAACAATATATATATATATATATATATATATATATATATATATATATGATGAGATCTACATTGAACCTTGTATGTATATTTCAAAATAAGAAAAGGTGGTCATAACGAGGTGTAATAATCAAGAATGCACAGAGGAAGCAAAACACCTGCTGTAACCGATATTTGAGACAACAGTCGTCATCAGGAGAAGGATAAAATGAAAATGAAAAGTGTGATAAAATGAGACAAAACAGTTCTAAAGTAATCGTTTTGTTCTGTTTTGTGATCTACATAATTTTTCTTATTATATTTGGTTGGGTCACATTTTGTTCTACAAATATAACACATAATTCTACTCTACAATAGTTTTGCTTGACACTCTTGTATTGGTTGAAATCTTTTTACAATTTGATCTTAAAGAATATTTTCAACCAAGGCCTCATGTTCATAGGCCAACTCATTTACTATTGATCATTCTGTATTCTTTCACAAAAACTTTTTTTTTTCCTTTCAGCTATACAGTAATATTTCCTTCTACCAAAGAGACCGACACTCAGAAGAAGATAGAATAAGCCACGGGTTTGTTGCTTCTTCCCCTTTCTTTTTTGTTATTGTAATTTTAAACTGAGACAGAGGCAAAAAGTGAAGGGCTACTGTTTTATAACTCGTCAGGATAGTTACAGGAAGCATCCAACCCTTAAATGGAATTAAAGACCCTTATGCCTAGACTGTGCACCACAGGTCTAAAAATTAAATATTACCAATCCCTAATCTTAACACACAAAAAAGTTAAACAATTTTTGTTTTAAATTTTAAGGTAATTACATTTTATTATAGTAGTTGTACGAGTAATAATCAAAGAATGTTTTTATATTCATCTCAAAATTCTAGATATAATACTTCTTTCCTCTCACTCCAATTGATGTATCTTTCCTTCTTATCTGTTACCTCTTTTATATCAAATTGTCTGATATAGGAGGGAGGATACCACATTATGACCCTCTCTCTTTTCATCATTACACCTCTTCTTTACTCTATCTTCCACTCTCTCTCATTCTCTCCCTCTCTGTACTTATTTAATATCAATTTACATACCTATCACTCTCTCTCTCTCTCTCTCTCTCTCTCTCTCTCTCTCTCTCTCTCTCTCTTTCACTGTTTATATCTTTCTTTCCTATTTATGCAAATTTTTACAGATATCTACATATATGTAAAAAGAAGACAGTTGGGTTTTTGTCTCTGACGAAGACCGCTTATTGCGGTTGAAAGATCTTGGTCTTGTTTTCCCATTTCATTTGTGGTTTGATCATTGATCTATATATATATATATATGTATATTGATAAAAGTATAGACCGTGGAATAGAAACAAAACTAAAGTTTATAAGGACTCAGTCAGTTCTTCAAGTTCAAATTAAACTCTCATTGCCTATGAAAAAAGTTTTAAATAAAAACCATTGGCAATGAGAGTTTAATTTGAACCTGAAGAACTGACCAAGTCCTGATAAATTTTAGTTTTTTGTATGCATATGTAGTTAATATGTAGATAAAACTTTACTCTCCTTCTGTCTCTCACTCTCTCTCTTCTTTTTATGTAAATCTCCTTTCTCCTTTTTACTTCTCTCACTGATTTTCTAACGTTTCATCCACTCACACCTCTTATATCCCTTCATGTACATCCATATAAAGAATTTTAATAAGTAAATCCAAGTCATACAAAATAAATGGAGTCAATATTGAGATAATCTTTTGTCTAAGCAGCTTCTAAACTTCGATGAAAAAAAGATAAATAGTTTATTTATTTTAATCTCTTACTAGCCTTATTGCAATTTGTTATCAGGTTAAAAATTATATCATTTTAAATTATTACCAAAGTATTCATTAGAATATTATTTATTTATATGTATGTGAATATATTTGAAAAAGAATATTTTGAATTCCAAGGATTTGAATTAATGAATAATATCCGCTATTCACTACTAGTTAAAAACCTATTGCTTAAAGAAATGGAAAAGAACGAAAAAGAAAAACGTTTATGTATCGTTAAAACAAATTGCTATATACTCAATTTGTTAAAGATATAAAAATTTACTCGTTGCAGGAGTTATTATTATTCACGTATTTCAGGGTCGCAATGAAAATTAATAGGCATAATAAATAGTATGCAAGTGAAATGTTCAGCTATATATTTCTTTGAGGCGAGCCAAGGGGATTGTATGGGTTAGAAAATTAAACGCAATATAAGAATGGTGTATAAAAACGATTGAGTCAATTGCTGCTGTCCCATTAATAATATTGGTTAATTCAAGCAATCAGAGTCGGGATAGGAAGCCCCGGGGGGGAAGGGAATCAAACTCCATTGCTATTATTCACACATGGCCCCTAGAGCGGGGGTTAAATTACAACTGGCTCTGATTCAGTATGTGCCGTGGCAAGTAACGTGGCACGTGTGCTTGCCATCAAATTAGGAAAGGAGGCTTGAGAAAGGAAAGAAAAGGAAAGGCAAGCAACGTGGCACGTGTGCTTGCCATCAAATTAGGAAAGGAGGCTTGAGAAAGGAAAGAAAAGGAAAGGCAAGCAACGTGGCACGTGTGCTTGGCATCAAATTAGGAAATGGGGAATTAGAAAGGAAAGAAAAGGAAAGCCAAGCAACATGGCACGTGTGCTTGCCATCAAATTAGGAAAGGAGGCTTGAGAAAGGAAAGAAAAGGAAAGGCAAGCAACGTGGCACGTTTGCTTGGCATCAAATTAGGAAATGGGGCATTAGAAAGGAAAGAAAAGGAAAGCCAAGAAACGTTGCACGTGTGCTTGCTATCAACTTAGGAAAGGAGGCTTGAGAAAGGAAAGAAAAGGAAAGCGAAGCAACGTGGCACATGTGCTTGCCATCAAATTAGGAAACAAGACGTGAAAAGGAAAGCTCAGCAATGTGGCATGTGTGCTTCCTATGAAATCAGGAAAGGGGGCATGAGAAAGGAAAGAAAATGAAAGCCAAGAAACGTGGCACGTGTGCTTGCTATCAAATTAGGAAAGGAGACTTGAGAAAGGAAAGAAAAGTAAAGCTAAGAAACGTGGCACGTGTGCTTGCTATCAAATTAGGGAAGGGGGCATGAGAAAGGAAAGAAAAGGAAAGCTAAACAACGTGGCACGTTTGCTTGCTATTAAATTAGGAAAGGAAGCATGAGAAAGGAAAGAAAAGGAAAGTTAAGCAACGTGGCACATGTTCTTGCTATGAAATTAGGAAACGGGACGTGAAAAGGAAAGAAAAGGAAAAGGACAGCTCAGCAACGTGGCATGTGTGCTTGCTATCAAAATAGGAAAGAAGGCTTGAGGAAGGAAAGAAAAGGAAAGTAACGTGTGCTTTCTATGAAATTAGAAAAGGGGGCTTGGGAAAGGAAAAAAAAGGAAAGTCAAGCAGCAACGACTGTAGTCTGTGTGGATGAAACAACTTAGTCAATGAAAGTGATAAAACAGGAAACACTCTCAGTAAATCTGCTCAGAAAGATAACATTTCATTACATACACCTCTAACCAAATGAAGAAATACACTAAAGGGATTTTAGTAACTGCCTACCAGTAAGGGTTCAAAGACGAAAGAAATGTATACTAGCAGTAAGCCGTTTCATAATATTGCAAAGAATAATTTTTATTATTTCAAATCACTAATATTATAAAAGGTAATATGAACTATACAGATAATTTTTAATTTTTTTTCATACACCACCAATGATTTAATTTATATCTTCTTATCCAATTAAAACTCCCTATTTGTTGGTTCCAGCTTACGTATCAGTTCAGATATAAGCTCGATTGAAATACAATAAAAAACACACTAAGACGGTTATTTGAATAAAGATAATTTTTTTTGTTTATTTCAACTTAAAATTAATGCACAAATTTTCTTAGTACCACGTTGGATTAGTGTATTTTGCGTTAAGAAATTGTTCTTATCTCGCATACTAGTGCTGAAATCACATGATGGAAAGGATATGTACGGTTTCGAACATTATCCATCTTTAAGAACAATTGATCTAAATTTTGAATTGTAGGTTTATATATTCTATCAAATATCATGTATATTATAAACCAGGTTTTCACTGATTAAGATCATATCCTATAGAGGTAACTTGAATCAGTAAGATCGGCATGAAAGAAAAACGGTTTATTTATATCTTTCTGTAAAAATAAGAAAATTGTAAGTGTATGTTTTCCTGTTTTGTATAAATATATAGTTATTTGTGAGCTTTATTTAGAGTGTTTTATCATTGTTTAAATGTTATATATTAGTTAAATTAGAAAGCAATCTTTCTTTGAAACATACCTTAGAAACCAGATTTGGTAGCCGTAACCTTTCTTCATAATTTTAATATTCCTGGCAGTTTCCTTATTTATCCATATTATAATTTAAGGAAAGCAGTAAATTTATTCAAGATTGGTTTCAAAAGCTCGTTTATAATATTCAGGAATGGAATTTGAAACTAGTTTGTAATAGTTTCCTTTTTGACTATTGCTAATGTCAAACTATTAAGTTTGTTTATAAATCAAACAAGCAATGCTAAATTGACATGTTTTACAACTGTAGCTGTTTTTCAAACAACTATACAATAATAGAAAAGTTTAGATTAACAAAGTTTATTAACTAGCCTGTTTAAAAAAAATTGTTATGCTTTCATAAAAAGTGTATCACTAATTTGTAATCTTTAAATTTAGTTAAGATTTTGGTGGAATTTACTATTGCTGTGAGAGCAATGTTCTGCTTTTGTACAATATGTTTTTTGATTGCAGCTTTACGTTAGAGCATTGCTAATCTTCTTTCTAGGGAGATACGCTCATAGCAGTTCAAGCAGGGCTACTATTTATCACGTAGGTTAGGTTAGGTTGCAGTGGCAGTTCCACAAGGGAACACACTTAGGCCGAGCATTGCCGCTTTGTGATACCACACAATGAAGATTGATTCTACAGTGGGAGTCCTAAATTTTGCCTAACTCAAGTGTATTTAGAGTAGGGATCTTTAACGAGTACCTGACATCGTACAGGCTCGGGACCGACACTTTAACGTTCTTCTCCGAGGGACGACGTGCTCAGATTTATTCACCTCCCGCGTTAATAAAACGAGGGCCAGGTGAGGATTGAACCCCGGTCCTATCAGTTCAGAGGCGAGCACGTAACCACTGAGCTAGCCTGACCCCCTATTTATCACGTAATATTGGCACATCAAACATTGGATTCCTTCAACCTGAACTTGGTATCGTGGTCAAAGGTGGCTGAAAGGGTGCCTTCTCAGGGGACCACTCATTAAACCACTTCTACAATAGTTCCTGTTATTATTATTTTATTTCATTATAACAATCTGTTTAAAAGTTTGTTTTGATATTTCTCTATCTCTCATACGATTTTGATAATTTCTTTTAGTAATAAAGTTCATGTGTGTTTTTCTATCTCTGAGTTCGCTTTCTTTCAGGTAAACTTGCAAGTAAACAACCCTTTGATAATATCGAGTGCTGAATATTTCTCTATTTCAGATAATGTCAGCATTTTTCTATGTATTTTATATCTGTGTAATTTGGTTATATATACTTTAAAGTATATACATATACTATATACATATATACTCAAATTACTCATTTTATTATGAAACAATCCTATTTCGTTTTACACTCTATCATTTTTATTGAAATTTAAAAAAAAAATATTTGGCTTAGAAATAATTGAATTAATTGGTTTTTAGTTTGAGAAAGCGGCACAATTCAGTCATAAAAAAGTGTTTTCAATACCACAATTTAATTTTAACAACCTAATATTATAATACGTCAAAAATTCTTTTTTTTAATATTCTTGCTTAGTGAGGGATGATATTTGCAGAATTTATGTAATAATACGCCGTGACAGGTAAACTTAAAGGATTGCATGTAACAGCGAGATTATTTTTGTTTTACATTTTGATAAAGGTTATAGTTTGGATGACAGCAAAAAGGAATCAATTTGTGAGAAAATTATCCAAAAGCATTATGGAGAGCAGGGCAAAAGGAACTAGGTGAATAGAATGACCAAGGCTACATTGACAGAATTCTATGGAGACATGCCAGTATTTGGATTCCGTGTCTGCATGGTGACTATGCGAAACAAGATGATATCTAATAGATTCTAAAGAATATCTGCACATTTTTCCATATTCTTTAGACCCTATCATCGACTCCATCTTCCACGATATCTGACTAAATGTATGATGGCCCATTTTATATCTTACGAGATAATAAAACCGTGAATACAATTTTTCACTTATAGAACTACTTAATATGAAAAAATTATACTCATCCCATTGTAGTAGTTCAATAATAATTAGCAGAGGTTCAGAAACTATTAATTAAAGCGCGCATGATAGAGCACAACAATAATCCTTTCATTTTACTGATATTTAGCTTGGAACAAAATTGGGGTTTGTAGTAGTATTTTTTGTTTTTTGATCTTATGGAAGCAATGATCAACTCTCATAATAAAGAGAAATGTTTTTATTTAATCATTTATTAATATATTATAATAAATATAATGTTGAATTGACTTTATTGACTAAATATTGTTTTATCTTTACAGCTTTGTAAAGTTTAATTGCACTTTTAAATAAGTGTAGAAGATGTACAAATTGTTTAAATGATAAATTAATTTAAAACAGTGACTGGTGGGAAATTTTGTTGTCTACTAAAATAGAATGAGAAGAGTCAAAAAATTAAAAAATAAAAAGCCAGGAATATGGGTAGGGCACATGTCAGGCTATAATTAGTCAGACGGGTGCTCATTAGGGCCACCAGCCCTTTGGCGAAAAGCGGCACCTGCTGCCCTCCCTTGAAGGTCACGCATACATTTGTCGACGGCCTTACCGAATTCCCGGCAGTCGGTCATTACTGCCTAAGGTCTAAGGTAGACAAAAAGTCTGTTGCTTTCGCCTCAGGGAGTGTGGAGCGAAAGCAACTGGAAATTACCAAGCTCTAGGCTATCGGTGGACCAGTAATGTTCCGGCCTTCTGTTCACTAAGAGTTTCGTATGAATAATGATGATCACCTGTTTCATATCAGTCTTGAACACAATAGCCAACAGACTAAAGTTTAAACGTCAGGGATGTGAATAACATTTATAAAACAGCATTTATAGTCCATCTGTTATACAGGTCATTCTCGCTATCATCGTATTCCGTGTTAAACATTTTTTGTATTGTAAAAACTTTTTAATTTCACAACACCTTAATATTTGTTCTTAGTGTGCCCGATCAGAGCCGTATTTATTCTTTTATGAAAGAAATAAAAGCTAACAAACCACCATCAAACCTCAATTCCTAACTGAAAGAACTGACAGAAGAAGGAAACATGACAGTCATATGGGCCTTGTGTTTATACTGAAATGTGCCTAAATTAAGGGGATGGCACATAAAGAATAGTACATAAGACTGCAAGAAATGGAGCCGACTGCATCAAACTATAGTTGAAATAATTCAAAAACATGAAGTAGCTAAATGTTATTATTTTGAGGATTTTGAACAAAAATCAGACAATATAGATTGACTTCAGGTTTAGTTTTCAAATAGTCAGCAACACCTTCTCTGTCTGCAAATAATCATATGCTCTTAACTAGTTTGTTAATGAATTATAGTGATATGTATGATACTTCTGTCCTAATTTGTAAGTACTTGTGGCAGTTCAATGTGTTGTTAGACAACCAAAAGGCCTATTGATTGGAATTCTACAAGATAATAATAATAATAATGATGCACATGTAAGTAAAGAAGTAGAACACAGACAGTCAAAGATACTTCTCAATAAGTTTGAGAATAGGCAAATATTTGATTGTATGGAAAGGAGCAGGAATAATCTAAGGATTTTAACCAGTTTTCTAACGAGTCACTGCAAACTTAATGGACATATGAGGAAAATGGGCATTACCAATGATTGTTTGTGCTGGTTCTGCAAGGTTGAGGAAGAAATACCGCTGCATCTGCTGGCTGATTGTCAAGCCACTGTGTTACACAGAGACAGGTGCTTCGGGACACTCAACAAAACCATAGAAGAGATTTTACCGTTGGACCCAGCAAAATGCTGAGCTTCTTGGAGGCGTTGAAGCTAACTGGGGTATGATAGTATAGAAGGGGGGAAAGTACAATAGTTTTTAGGACGCAGTACTACAATCACCCTCAACAAATAAATAAATAAGTAGAGAAGTAAATACGAAGGAGTACGTTTCAGAAGCTAAGAATGATCGTGAAAGAGATTACTCAAGTCTATAGCAAATATTACTAACACTCCAATAGTCAACAGTTATTTGATCATTACAACCAATTCTCGAATAAATTGTGTCTCATGAAGAATGTATTGAAGGTCAAAGGCAGTCAGTGACCTGCCTTTGAAATGTATTCGCATGTAAGTGTGACCAAAGTTAAAGAGGGGATATTGTGTTTCTAGACATTCATGCTAGTCAAGGACACACACTTGGTGTTTTTACTGGGTAGCGATGAAAAGAAGTTTAACATCCTTTCAGGTTGTAGCAAAAAGTTTTCTTTCATTTTGATATCAAACATGTTTTTATTGCAAGAAAAAAAAGCCATGCATTGCACAAAAAAATGGAAAAAAGTATGCTAATATAAAAAAATTTAGAGTGTGGCTACAATCAACTGTTTTCTTTATCTGGCTTTACCTATATGAATTACGCTTTACTATATAGAATTCATTCCGACCCGACTTTTTATACAGATGTCGTTGTATGTTGAGACTAATTTTCCCAAAGAATGCATTATAATTAGATTAATCTGTTCCACATATCATATCATACGATAAACCTTTAATAAATACTGCAATAACAGAGGATGAATAAGGATTATACATACTTAAACTTTGAAATCAATTATATTATATGGATTTAAAACAAAGAAATAAGAAATAAATGTAGAACATCGCCTTATTTTCTAATTTCACCTTCATCTTCTTCACTTTCCCTCTTCTCAGGTTTTATCACGGTCACTATCAACGCTTCATCATACAACATATCTTAAGCAAATCTTTGTATTTCGAAACGAATTTTAGTTCGAATTTTACGTCGTATATCGTAATATTTGTATGACAGTACGTTCGTAACTCTGGGTACCACTGTATGTTGAAGTGATTGTTTGAAACAATGTTATGCTGCTAATGAATAACTATTTCAACAACGAAAAGAAACATGTAACATTAGCATAATTTAAATTATCTTTTCTTCAAATTATGAAATAGTTAAAAGCATAACTACTAAATCAGATTTTCAAATATCATTGAAATACATTATTAATAATATCACAAACTGTAAATAAATAAAAGTCTGATGTCACTTGATGCTTTTTTGTCAAATGGGTGAAGGAAATATTAGGTTGTTAAATTCACTGTTAATGTGTTTTACAAGCGATTATAGCAACAATAAATTAACTGGTATTTTTTGAATTTTTTTATTCTGTACTTCACAAGTCTTTTTAAATATATACATAATTATTTAATTAACATCTTGAAATATGTACATTTCAATTATTGATTGATTATTATTATTCTGTAATAAATGTTGATTTTAGAATAACTTTGTAAACATAATTTACTTGTAATAAATTACTAATATTGAACTCTGATATTTATATAGTATTAAATTAATCGGTTATCGTCCTTATTTTGTCTGTAATGATTGGAAAAAGTAGGACTGAAAAATGTAATACATTCCTTTAATTGCTCTTTTTACATTTTATATTTCACAGCAGCATATATTTCAAATATAATCTTCCCTCTACAAGTTCTGTGAAGGTCGTTATATTGCAATAGGAAAGTAAAGGTTAAATGGGAAGAATAAAGACAGGTGGGTTTGACAGCAAAAGACCTTTAGGTCCTTGAGTGAAAGCATGGAGAGCGACAAAAGGGTTGATCTAGGGCAGCACTTAAGGCGTAAGGTTACGCAGAAAGATTTCCCCACTTTTATCTGGTCCATCTTAGCAGAAAAACACTCTTCCTTCTCACTGGGACTCTCCGGTTACAATTCACCACTAGTCTTCCTTTGTATGCCTTGGGCAGACACCTAGGAAGAGCTTGTCAACCTGCCAAACATAGCGGTCTATCCCGAAAACTGTCCGTCATTATATAACGGAGAATGGAGCTAACGATTCTTCTCTTTGTATCAACTTAAAAATAAATGCCTCTATTTATAAAAGGATAGATAAAATAATTACATAATAAAAGGATAGGGTTAACTAATAGATAAAAGGATGGAAAAGAATATCACATGAAAACGTGCGTTATAAATCATCAAACCCAAATGCAAAGATTGGTTACATTTTAGGAACGTATGTTTTTATTGTATACCTGTACAGTGATCATAAATTTTTAGATTAAACTGAGCCACTCACATTCAGAGTATTTATATAGGATATATATATGTATCGTAATACATAAATGTGTCATCCAAAAATAACAAAAATCAACTCAGATGATATTAAAACTTTAAAATATATCAACCTTTCAAAATGTTTGGCATTAAAATAATATTTAACAAACACACCAAAAGCATGCTAGATTTATAACCTTTGCATGTAAAAATATTTATTTATTTTTATTAAAATAATGATTTATATCGTTTTACTAAAACGAATGTAGTTTACACTATTAAGGTTTAATGTTGCTGTAGCCAAGACTGATTGATAACTTTTGGACCCCGATTCAGTAAAATCAACCTCTCCTGGAGCCTTGTGTGAATTTCCAGTACCTCATATTTTGTAATTTTTTACTACGAGCAGATAAACCTGATAAAACATCAGCAGGTTTCAATTTTTATTTTCTAACAACAAACAAATAAACCTGAAAAAGCACTAAGATGACTGACTACTTTATTTTTTACATTTTACAAACAGATAAACCTATAAAAACACTTCGAAAAACTTCCCGTTTTTACTCTCTTACAAGATGATAATATGAAAAAAACATTCTAGAAACTTCTTATTTCTACTTTTTCACGACATTTAGAAAAATTTGGAAAAGAATACCGTGGAGAAACATTTATACTGCCTCACTACAAACAGATAAACCTGAAAGTGGACACTACAGTAATTTACCCGTTTTTACTTTATCACTACAATCAGAAAAACCTCAATAAAACAATAAAAAAAAATTCCTGTTTTCACCAGGAGTTGAAAACGTTAATAAAGCAGTGCTAATAACTTTGTCTTTGTACCTTCCCAATAAAAGCAATAAAGCTGAAAAAGAATACCATGGGGAACTAATGTTTTTAGTTACTCATAACAAGCAGAAGAATCTGAATAAAACGCTCTTTGTACTTTATCAATACATGGAGATAGCTTTGAAGAAGAACTCTACTGAAAACTTGCTGTTTATGTCTTTTCACTATAAACATATAATAGAAAATAATAATAACACGTGTTCTTAATAAAAAAAACTACATCTAGAGACTTGGTATATACCTTTATGAATTTCCCTATGTATGTAAAATAGTACTGATTGTAGTGTTAAAGTAGCTTGGAGTAGCAGGAGGTTTCAGGTCCACAGAAGGTCAGAAGGTGCTTAGGTGTCAGAATTTAATCATCGAATGATAACACATAAAATCGTGAGTAGATGGTGAAATCCGAATATGGTTTGTAGACATAACTGTACAAAGTACTAAGTTTCAATTTAGCCTTGTAACTTACTGATACTTTTGATGCTCTGAAAAGAAGTTTTAAACAATTAACGACTGATTATGTTTGAAATGGTATTATGATTTAGTTTAATTCTAATGTAGTGCAATCAGTTATTATATAATATTTACTCATTGTAGGGTAAAAAGCTAATAAAATGGTCTCCACATATAAAAATTTAATGGTATAAACAACGCGTTTCAAACACGTAGTGCTCTTCCTCAGGCATTAACTAAAAAATACAATGTCATTTTTTAGTTAATGCCTGAGGAAGAACACTACTTGTTCAAAACGCGTTGTTTATACCAATAAATTTTTACATGTGGACACCATTTTATTAGCTTTTTATCCTATAATGATTTAGTTTAAAGAAGCATCAACTCTTCTGTCATTAATGCTTTCTAGTACTAGAGAAATAAAGTCTAGACAGCTGGCAAAGCTAAAGGGAGCCGAAGCAAGTTACCTACGACTAAGGCACGCGACATTGCTGACTGGAAGCAGTCAGACAGCAAAGAAGCGTTATTGTTTTTAGAACTAAAAGACTTAGCGGAAGGGTTGAGGGTGAGAGACAGGTGGTGTGGCTGAGGCTACCGTAACATTTATCAAAGTCCCCATCTCCACCACCTTCACTTCGGTCCTTCTTTCATCCCAGCATTCCAACCCTTCTCTCACTCATGAATTATTGATACGACCTAATGGAGAGCTCGTGCTACCCCTTAATCTTACCCTTATAAACTTTTAACCAGATAAAAGATAACATTTCCATAAGTTGTTACCCCACCGACTATATATCAACTCAAAATATCTTTAAATATTAAATATATTTACATATTAACACTCGATTTAATGTAAATTACTGGTAATCACAGCTGTAGGAGAAAAAAGATTCTTCTTCTATGTCTCCAAGCAGTGTGTCTACTCATTGACAAAATAACTAATATATGCCACGAACGAATACTCTTTTATGGAGGATATTAACACCTCGGGCAACGTTATTAATCACCATTATCTGTTCACGTACATTTGTAATTAATGCTTAAAATACAGTCAAATCATGATCAACTTTGTGGTTCTAGTGGCGTAACACTCGATAAAATCTTATTCGAAACAACAGTAATATTTATTGTACTGTTCACTGATATTTAAGAGATGTCAAGTTTGTATTTCGCTGAACTCGAACAATGTATGAACTGTTTTTTGACTAACATGACATTAGCCCTACACATGTTTCTTACTCTATCCTTACACAGAAAACATATTCAGCAGGCTTCTGATGAATACGTACAATTCAGTTTTACAGAAGAGCAAATATTTTATTATATACTGTATTTTTTATTAAATTTATGTGCCTTTATTGAAATGGTAATTGTGTAAACCCATGTTTTATATATGCACTTAAGTTTCTATTTTTACCTATAATAATAAAATAATCATTATTATTACAAAAAAAATACTACAAACTATAAATGAAAATAATATATATGAATAAACTTAATAAAATTATTAACGAATTTGTAATAATAATTTTCTAATAATAATAATTTGTAATAATAAACTTAATAAAATTATAAACGAAATGTAATAATAATTTACATTATAAAACCCCTTATATTTGTACTGCTCTTTAATGCTTGTATATTTTTAATACTATAATTATATGGTTCATTGGTTTTAAAATATATATTTCCTAAGATTAAGTTTCTTATTGATTAAAAAGTTCTGTAGGTGCTGCAAGCTTTTTGTGTTAATTTTTTTCATATAATTATAGGTACTCTTTTGAAATATTAAAACATTGGTATTAAAATATCAGTGCATTTCTTAAAACGTTGGTTCTAAAGTAGTGTAATTCATAATGAATGTGTTAAGATTAACTAAAAAATGAAACTTTGATTTTACTTAAAATCTTTTTTCGTCTAGAAACTAGAATAAAATAATAAATTATTTAATATCAACAATTAGTTATGTAGGTTAGGTTAGGCTGCAGTGGCATTTCCACAAGGGAACACACGTAGGCCGAGCATTGGCCCTTTATGATACCACACAATGAAGATTGATTCTACAGTGGGAGTCCTAAATTTTGCCTAACTCAACTGTAGTGTTAAAGTAGGGATCTTTAACGAGTACCTGACATCGTACAAGCTCGAGACCGACGGTTTAACGTCCTTCTCCGAAGGACGACGTGCTCAGATTTATTCACCTCCCGCATGAATAAATCGAGGGCCAGGTGGGGATCGAACCCCGGTCCTATCAGTTCAGAGGCGATCACGTAACCACTGAGCTAACCTGGCCCCCAAATAGTTATATAACAAACATAAATAAGTATAAGTAAATTGTAACAATTTCTCAAATTACAGAAGTAAGAATATTTGAAAATAAAAAAAAACTATGATATTATATTATAATAGAAAAAATTGGGACTCCCAATGTAGAATCATTGAGTTGACCCAGGTAATGCGGCTCGCCCGTTACTGAAATGTAATTACTAAAGCATACTTATAAAAGTATGCTTTTGTCGCATGCATTAGTGTGAATTCATAGATGGTATTTTATTTATTGATATGTATATCATATTTCAATATGAAATATGATATGTTATATTTCAAAATATAAAAAGGACTTTAAGTTTAACAAATTCCAATTTACGTGAAATGTGATATGCAAAAATGATAAAACATGTATGCAAGTATTTAAAACAAAAAAAACTTTTCAGTTTAATTTCTACTATATTGACCTGTCTAAAGACAGACCCAAATTGCAGTATAATTCATAGATCTTGAGGTGAAATTGTTGTTGAAATTAATCAACATTGTATTAGTGCCTACATAAAATATGTTTAGTTTTATGAAGATTGAATACAGCTGGATTTTATTTAAATAGTTGGAGCTAAAAAAGAACTGATAAACTACCGCAAACCAAAACCGCAATCTGTATATACACAATCATAGGAACTGGGAAAAAAAGTTGAGTAACCATATCATTGCTTCATGTTTTGAGTCTCATTTATTTGATAATTATAAACTCATTAGAAATACGACTACACCAAAAGAAGTATTAAAAAAACTGCAGGACAGAAGATGTACCTGCCTTGTGAACAATGCAATGGTAGAATGATTTGTTTCTCTAGCATTTCGTATGATAAGACCAATAACGATAGAAACATTTGTTTTTGCATTTTAATTTATCCAAATAAATATGAGACGGAATTTTGTTGGATGACAGTTGTGCGCTTTTTTCCAAAGTGGCTCCTACTCCAATCTTTGTTAATATTATTTCCAGACCATTTAACATTGATAAAAAAGGAATTGATTTCGGTAAAGGGATTTTATTTTTGATACGATTCATTGTTTCAACTTTTAGAGAGGAAACAAGTGGTTAGCTATATCCATATAAGATCAAACTGTTAATACTAAGAAAACTAAATTGTCTTTGGGAGAAGGAGGAGGAATGATTTAAGATGCTATAGAACAATGGACGGAAGCGAGAGGAATTCGGTTGGACTTTCGAGTCCTGACACCTGCAGGAGTCGAGAGTGCTGTCCTGACAATAGAACTGCTCAGCATTAATCGGTCCTTCTATAGGTCATTCTGCCTACTGTTTTAACAGTCAAACTTACTTTATCATGGGGACAGGTTAGCCCAGAGGTAACGTGCTCGTCTCTGTACTGGTCCGAGGTGGTAGGTGAATAAATCTGAGCACGCCGTCTCTTGGAGAGGACGTTAAATCGTCGGTCCCGAACCTGTACGACATCAAGTACTTATATATATATATATATATATATATATATGACTTTGTATCGGTCGGTGGAACGATTCACGTCTCCGCTCCTGTGTTCCTTTTCCTTTTTCCCTTTGCTTCTCCTGAAGACGGCAAGAAAACCAGCCGAAATTATCGAGAATCGTGAGTGTTTCTTTTTGTCTATATATATATATTATCTTAGATGTTGCTACTCTGAATACTGGGCTGTGACTGGCTGTAGCACCACCAGCTAATCGGCAAGCCAACAACCAGTCACCGCCCAGTATTATTACCAGCAACATCTAAGATAGCATATGAGACAAAATGCCGTAGGGAAGAATCAAATTATATATATATATATATATATATTTGGGAGCAGTCCTTCATACAAACAGGAAGTTCATTTAGCTATCTGATGATGTTGTAACAAAAGGCCTTAGAGCATTGTATCTAATATATATTTGTTTATTGTGGTTGTTTAATTCATATATATATATATATATATATATATATATATATATATATTTATATATAAATAATATATTATTATAATATTAATATATTATAATATTATATATATATATATATATATATATATCTGATCAAACCGCGATAAGAAATGGGAAAACAAGACTAAGATCTTTCAACCGTAACAAGCGGTCTTCGTCAGAGTCAAAAACCCAACTGATTTTTGACAAACTGACTACTGACAACTGATTTTTTAAAACTGGCTTTTGACTCTAACGAAGACCTCTTGTTACAGTTGAAAGATCTTAGTCTTGTTTTCCCATTTCTTATTGTGGTTTGATCATTGATTGTTATTTCACGTGTTTAAGTGAAATCTTTATATATATATATATATATATATATATATATATATATATATATATTCGATGAAAATACGATCCGAAATGGACAAATACAGTTCAATGTACATTAAGAAACATAGACTAATTAAAAACACACACTTACAGTCTCTAATTTTTGATTGAACCGTCTTCAGCAGAGATAAAAGAACACTGTGTCACGTGTTCATTTAGACTACAGTTGTTGTTAAAATCCACATATTATTTTTCTTTGTAAAATAATTTGTAATGTAATACTTAGTTTTTCTGTTTCAAAATTTGTACTTCTGCCTATGAAAAAGGTTTTAAATAAAGACCGAAACGTTGGCAATGAGAGTTTAATTTGAACCTGAAGAACTGACCGAGTCCCGATAAATATATATATATATGTACAAAACAAAATTAAAGTTTATCGGGACTTGGTCAGTTCTTCAGGTTCAAATTAAACTCTCATTGCCAACGTTTCGGTCTTTATTTAAAACCTTTTTCATAGGCCTATAAAAACAGAGGAAATATAAGAAATAATACAATCATTCAAAAATCAAACGTACATAAAAGTGCAATTAGTTACAATTAAGAAATTACAATGGAAATTTTCACTATAGGTTAGTAAAAAAACTTACAGAAGTATAAATTTTGAAACAGAAAAACTAAGTATTACATTGCAAATTATTTTACAAAGAAAAATAATATGTGGATTTTAACAACAACTGTAGTCCAAACTGAGGTCAGTTACTGTCTTGCTATATAGCTAGTCACTTCTTCTGATGACGACAGCTGTCGAAATATCGAATAGTGATTTTGTCAGTTCTTTTCTGTGCATTTCTCAGGTTAGCAGTTATAACAGATAGTAATAACAGAATACCAGCTTATTCTACTGAGTGTTTCTTTTCAAAGCATAATTCTTCATGTTTGCTGAAATTTTAAAAAGTAAATATTGTCTTGTTTCCTTTTTCAATTCGGGTGGTCGTCCGGTAAGAAATAGCTGGTTGGACACCTCTTGGTTTGGTCCTCTGTATGTTTCTCACTACAGTTTTAGTAATTGGTTTGTACCTTTGCATTACTTTCTCTATGTAGACTAAGGAGAAAGTTTCAAACTAAATGAAAGGGTTTGAAGGGATTTTCTGAAATGAGTTGCAGGGAGGGTTAGGCAAGATGTTATTACCCAGAGGTTTGAGAGCGGTAACGGTTTTCAGGTGGTCCATTAGTACTGGCTACATGCTCCTTATATTCCTCAATGACACACTTTTACTTAGGCTTAATGAAGCCACAATTCAATATAATTGCCGTATTAGAAGCAAGCGAGGATTGAAGTTTGAAAAATTTTACCCTGAGGGGCGGTAATTAAGTGAGCATTAAGCCATTATGAGTAGCCCTGTATGGGTTCATTACAGGACCAGTCAAACTCACTCTCGTAGACCTAGTGATTCCTCACTAAGGTCTACGCCAGGTAAAACCAAAACCTTTAAAGTGAGATCATTAAATCTACACAGTAGAATAGTCAAGATTCAAGTTAGTTGAACAATCTTATTTAAAATTTATCTAATATATTCTACATGACTTGATTCTTTTTACGTGAAAACATGTTTGATTCTGCTGGAGAGAGTGATATGTCAGAAGGACAGATCTTCCTGAATAATTACTTACTAAGAAACTTAGAAGGCTTGAAATCATTATTGAATAAGTAATTAAAATTGCGTAAACTTCGACATTATTTTTACATCAATACTATAACTAAGAGAGCATTACTAAGAGATTTGTACTTCTAATACCATTGGAGCAACTAATATGGTATACATTCCTTTGTAACACTTAAATTTTACGATTGCTTGAAGCCAGCCAGCTCAAGCTTGCTATCCCATACATTATGTTCTAATAATATGATGGTTGTTTGTAAATTTATCTCATATATGATTGTTCAAACCTCAATTAGAAATGAGAAAAACAAGACTAACATCTTTCAACCGTAACAAGTGGTCTTCGTCAGAGTCAATTCCCAACTGGAAGGATGAACGACGACCGCTTGTTATGATTGAAAAATCTTAGTTTTTTTTTCTCATTTGTTATTGTTGTTTGAACATTGATTGTTATTTCACGTGTTTATTGTAAAATCTTGTTATATAATAATATATTGGATAAAGAATTATTATATATCGTATAATTATAAAAATAATATATATAATAATTGATAATTATAAAATGATATGGTTAATTTATATAGTGATATGTGTTAAGTATTCAAATGTTGATCAGATAGGGTTTTAAGATATAATGTGGATTGAAGACACTGTGGGGAGGTCTGGACGCAGCGCATTCTTGAGATGCTCACAGCTGGTGCTGGGCTGGCCAGACATAAATTCGCCTAAGTGAGTAAGTGAGGGTGGTGCCAGGCGGGGGCGGCTGGGGGCGGTGCCGGCTAATAAGAGGGCAGGCCAAGGTCCACCCCTAGCCGTCACAAATCTCAGATTATCTTCCTCATTAGGCCAGCCAGTCCCGATTATATCTCACTTCTCCATTGTTACACTTTCTCTCCTTCTTCCTTCCTTTTTATTTCACCATTCAAATCACCAACTTATTAAAAAAAAAACCTTGGATATACAACTTTATTAAGTCTTCTAAAAGATACCTATCTCCGTAATTATTGATTAAAGCTTAAGATATGTTCATTTTTAATACACTAGTAATTTAAAATAACTAATACTCGAGATGGAAGAAAAATGGGGCATTATAGAAATCAGATAATTAAAAAAACGTTTTGATCTGATATAAAAAGGATTAAAATAAATAACAGTCATTCAGGATCAAAGTGAGAAACAAAGTCAAGAAACACACTTACAAACTCAAATTTTCGGGCAATCCGTCTTCAGGAGAAAAGAGAAAGGGAGACCAAACACGTTGTAGACGCAACGGCTAGTAACCCAATTACGTTGCGTCTACAACGTGTTTGGTCTCCTTTTCTCTTTGCTCCTGAAGACGGATTGCTCAAAAATTTGAGTTTGTGAGTGTATTTCTTTACTTTGTGTGCTACCTATCTTCAATTTTGAAGTGTTATTGTGTGCAGTTTGGATCGTGTTTCCGTTTATCTTGTGAATATATATATATATATATATATAATATATATATATATATATATATATAATATATATTGGTGTATGAAGGCAGCAGGTCTTCTCTTAAACAGGTATAATTAAAGTTGGCAGCAGCTTCTGCGTTGACCAATTTCTTACTGATATTCTCTAGTTTCCTAACTAGAAATTGGTCAACGCATAAGCTGCTGCCAACATTAATTATATATATATATGTTCAAACCACAAAGAGAAATGGGAAAACAAGACTAAGATCTTTCAACCGTAACAAGCTGTCTTCGCCAGAGTCAAAAATCCAACTCTGACGTTTTTTGACTCTGACGAAGACCGCTTGTTACGGTTCAAATATCTTAGTCTTGTTTTCCCATTTCTTATTGTAGTTTGATCATTGATTGTTATTTCACGTGTTTATGTGAAATTTATATATATATATATATATATATATAACCAATTAAATAAAACGATTCCACGAACTAAATAAACTATATTTACATAAAGAACACACAGAAATGAAACAGAAACTCACTACAACGTTGACAACGAGTCTTTGTCTGCCTGCGGAGCGACTCGTTTCTATCTTCCTAATGACGAGGACATCAAAATATAGTAGTGAGTTTCTGTTTCTTTTCTGTGTGTTCTTTGTGTCAATATAATTTATATATGTATATGAACTAAGAGAATTAATAAATTAGATACAAATATTATAAATACAAACAAAAGAAGTATATAATGAAAAATTATTTACAATCAAGCGTATTAGAATGTCAGTCCCTTCTTTTTGTTATTCTAATACGGTTAATTATCATTAATTTCTAATAATGTACTTCTGTTGTTTGTTTAAAATTTTTATATCTAATTTCTTAATTTTTCCCTATTTTTAGGCTTTTGATAAAGATTTTATATTAAATGAAAACGTCAGCAATGAGAGTTTGAGTGACTTTTGAAGAAACTGAACGCATCCTGATTCATTTTTTTTGTTAATTATACATATGTATATTTATATATTAAAGTAGATTGAGAAAAGTAAAGCACTGAAATGAAATCACAGGAACTCACTACAATATACTTCTATAGCCTCGTCATGAGGAAAATAGATGCGAGTCGCTCGGACGACAAGCGAAGTCGTCCTAATTCTTACAATGGGGTCGATGCATGTGTCTTTGTGTTCTTATGGTGAGTTGGAAGATTCACCAATCATTAGCTTATTCGTTATTAATTGTTTGACGTTCAAAACTATTTGCAAAATAGTCAAGTTCAAATCCCACATATAAATCTTGAATTTCCATATAGAAGAAGATAATACTTTTTATATTACCCTGAAGAGAGGATGTAAAGTCATCAATACTTTACGATTGAGCTATCCTCTCGTTAAAGATCTCCTATATGCCATTCCAATTCTCCTTCTATCCGTATTCCAACAGTTTCCGATGCTTTTACGATGTACATCTCATCACTGAATCTTCATTTTTATAAGGCTTGTTGGGTCACAATTGAACAGTTACACTTGTAAAAATGTTAACAACCTTTTTCTTTTTGATGATATCAGGTAAAAAAATATCATTTCTTTTAGGTTAAAAAGTTACTAATATAAGAAACAAAAAGTGCTTGCATAAAACAAGCATTGTATTTACAAATATAATTTGTGAAGTTTGTTGTAAAATATACATGCGTTGCATAAAATAACACGTAATGTTACAAACTCAAAGATGTCTAGTCTGTCAAGTTAAATTTATTTAAGGGTAGTTCCATTTCAAGAATAAACAGAAGAAATCTTGAAGTTTTACTGGTAAATAAGCACTAATCGGATACACATGTGACCTTATTAGGAAAGGCTAAAGCGTGTTCTGTATCAAGTCATAACACGGATGGCATATTTGTTGAATTGTTTAGAATTAGCGCCAGATGGAGGGTTGGAAAACAAATACAGAGTGAAAAGAGGGTTGGTTGTTTTTTGGAAGTCCTTGTTGGAGGGTTATAAACACACAGGGATAGGATTGAAAGGCAAAAACAAGAACTGTCGCAGACAGATGCTGCAGGTCTATCCTTTACTTTACCCTTGAAATCTGCCTTCGGTGAGAAAAAAATTTGAGTCTTCAAGTAGAAAAATATTGAAAAAGATCAACTCTTTTCTACTTTTCTCTTTCTTTTGTGTGGCCTAATATATATTTACAAATCATTTTCAAATGAATGAAATGTTATACAATAACTTGTATAGCCACATGTTGCTCTCTAGTTCTCAGGATGGCGTGCGTGTTTTTCAAAATGGTTGCTGAATAACTAATTTTCAAGATCTCGAAGTCCCACATAACTAATTGTTCTGATTGTTCATTCAGAACTACTTTCAAACATAGTGTATTCATATATATATATGAGTTAGCTTCAGCTACTCAAAGGGACTACTCCTGCCCGATGACGTCGAATGTCGAAATATCGTTGTGAGTCTTTTTTGTGTGTGTTTTTATCTATTTTTCTCTTTCCTTTGTGAAATATATATATATATATATACTTTTACGATGAAAATACGATCCAAAATGGACAAATACAGTTCAATGTACATAAAGAAACATCGAGAAATTAAAATCACACACTTACAGTCTCTAATTTTTGGTTGAACCGTCTTCAGGAGAGATAAGAGAGGGAAACCAAGCACACTGGTACAGAGTCTCTGGTACTCTGGTACTGGTCTCTGTACCAGTGCTCTTGTTTTCCCTCTCCTTGGTTTCTCTTATTTACTACCTAAATAAAGTTAAATAAAAGAAAATCAACACTATATTCATGAAATTGGAGATAGGGTAGCAAGTGTCTTGCCTGCTCGCCGATTACAGTAGTGAAAATGTAAGAAATATATGTAACAAAAAAAATAATTATAATTTGCGAAATATAAACACTAGTAATAAAATAAAGGCATGGAGTCAGAGTAGCCCAGAGGCTTGCATGCTCACTGATGACATTAGTCATTATGAGCAAATGTATTATTATGAGCAATAGTATTATTATGCAAATGTATTGAATTCATGTTTTATTTATTTATATGATAAAAGAAAAGATTTTTTTACTTTTAAATGATTTTTGTGTTGCTAAATATACCTATTGTGTATATATCTTGAATCATGTTAAGAATACTATATCAAAAGTATTCTTGCGCCTAAATAACAAGAAACAGCAATTAAAATTATCCCTGTCAATCATGTTCAATACCTATTGTTATAATTACTGATAACACAAAGGGTCACGGATAATCTAGTTCCTAATAAATTAAAACCATTCATAACTAGTTTCTAAGATTTTGTTTACTATTTAGTTAATTATTTATATAACTCTTAAGTAGTTATGTTGCTTTACTCATTATTCGTATACATCAAAAAAGGTAATTCTTTCAAACCACACTTCCATGTTCTTTATTCGTTAGTCTTCATCTCTTACCTGAAAAGAAAGGTAAAAAATGAATTGTTACCCCAACCAAAAAGTAACAACAATAGAAATAGTACGACATAAAAACTATGTCCTTGATTCAGTGTCTTCACTATAAGAACAACAGAGAATAATAAAAACACAGTAACAACAGAAGAAAGAGTAATGCAGTAACACAGAAGAAGATGCACCGGATTTAGTTCATTTATTTTCAAAATATTTTCCAATGGTAATAATATTTTCAAAGTTTAAATATTATAATAATTATAATGATAACGATAATCTATAATAAAGTTAATTCTAAATTTTCTATAAATTTTCGAAGGAATAACAAGTAAATTATTATAAATTAATGCTTAATAAATATATATGTATTATAATTATAATTGTCATTTACTTATTATTATTTCTTATTTATTGTTACTTATATGATGTATATAAGAATGATAATAGAGGTAGCTAAATTCGTACATTTTTTAAAAGAAACCACACGTTCATACGTTCATACGATCACACGTTCATACGTTCACACGTTGAATGTTTAATACAAGTTATTAGCTATTCTCAACATATCAGTTATTTATACAGTGGTGCTGATAACTAATCAGTTAAATAACTTTAACTGTTATTACTTCTCGATATAATAACCAAAATATACCTAAATTCAATCCCCTATGGTAGATTTGGTCCCTAGACCAGAGTTTCTCAAACTTTTTTGACGCGGAACCTTTTTTGGTTCAGTAACTTTCCCGGGAACCCCTGATTCTAATGATTTTATATGGTCCTAATATAAATATTTTTATATGCCTTTATAAATAGTATGTAAGTTTAAAAACAATTAAAAAGTAATGATATTTAAATGTGTATTTTTCGAATAAAAATTTAAAACAAAATGATTTTAATTTTCATATTGCCACAAGTATATAACACATAAAACAGAATTGCTAGCAATTTTAACAAGGGGTTGATTTTGTAATCATCATGTAATTATTCATGTAATCATGTACTAAAAATATCATTTAATTACAATAATTTTTAGAATTTAATGGAATTAATATTTTTGTTTCATATCGTTTTATAATTATTTTAATGTTTGGCTTAATAGTTGAGAAGTTTGATTCTCAAGTCAGCAGCAACATTAAGTCTACTTCGGTATTTCATTTTTATGGTGGTATAAATGGAGAATCCAGTTTCACATAAGGACGTAATGGGAAATGGCAGTAAGACATTTCAACAAGAAACTTCACAGATCGATATTTGAATAAACTTTACGAAAATAACAACTCTTGTTTCAAATATATGTAGAATTGTAAAATCAAGAACTGGCTTCGAAACGCTTAGATAGGATTTAATTGTGTAGTATGTAAAAAATCAAACATTAAGATTAAGCAAGGATTTCCCACATAAAAATTTGAATATTCCTGACAAAAAATAATTGCTTTCTTGTTTAGGGTATGGTTAGGATAATAAAATCAAAAATACTACTTTTTAATGAAAATTCCATTAACGTAGGGTTTCTATGACGTTATCGACTTAAAGTTTTGAAATATTCAATAAAATTTCCTTAAAAACTATCATATTCTTAAAAGTGTTGAAATTTCCTTAAACTAAGGAAATTTCTTAAAACAGCCCTACTCCTCGCACCCTCTTGAATGATGTATTGCACCCCTGGTTGGGAACCCCTGACTTAGAGAATATGTTTAACTCTTGGTGCAAACACGTACAACGTCAGGTGTACGGATATAATTCTGTATGTACGGTATGTGTGAGTGTGTGTGTGTGTGTGTGTGTGTGTGTGTGTATGTGTATGTGTGAGTATGTATGTCAGTTGGGTTTTTGACTGTGACGAAGACAACTTGTTACGGTTGAAAGATTTTAATCATTTTTCCCATTTCATATTGTGATTTGATCATTGTACGTATCTATGTATGTGTGTGTGTGCGTGTGTATGTGTGTGTGTGTGTGTGTGTGTGTGTGTGTGTGTGTGTGTGTGTGCGTGTGAGTGTGCGTGCATGCGTGTGTGTGTGCGTGTGAGTGTGCGTGCATGCGTGTGTGTGTGTGTGTGTGTGTATGTGTGTGTGTGGTTGTGTGTGTGTGGTTGTGTGTGTGTGGTTGTTTGTGTGTGTGTGTGTGTGTGTGTGTGTGTGTGTGTGTGTGAGTGTGCGTGCATGCGTGTGTGTGTGTGTGTGTGTGTGTGTGTGTGTGTGTGTGCTTGTGCATGTGCTTGTGTATGTGTGTGTGTGTGTGTGTGTGTGTGTGTCTGTATGATTTCACACGAGACACTCGGCGCATCGCATATGATAATGACATTGACAGATACAGATTACTCTTTACTAAAGTTAACTGTACACACTCTGTTTCTACCACTCTCTAACGAGAATGATTTTTATTAGAACCTGCCCACACATTCTATGTTGCCTTGGACATTTGGCTATTTCTTTTTTCGCCCCCACGATTTAAACCCAGTCTGAACGGCCTTCATTAACTCAAGATTGATTGGCAGCTGGGAGAAGGTCTATACCATTACACCAGAGAATACCGTTAGAGAGACAAACCGCCCTGCAAGGGTAACAGAAAAAACTCCATCCTCGACAAGCAACAAAAAAAAAGGTTCTGATTTGAAGGTTGAGACAGTTTTTTTAAATCCCTAATGTCATAACGCCATTTTAAATTGTATTAATTTATAAAACATAATATTGAACGTCTAATAACATACTATTAATTTCAAACTAAATGACATAAGCTACACATAGTAAATTACTTCTATACCATTTAATTCAGAAAACAAATAGCAATAGCAAATCATCACATCTCATATATAAATAGCAGGAGTAGTGGTTATATATATACAAATTATATTCACAAGAAGAACAGACAGAAATGAAACAGAAACTCACTGCTATACGAATATTTCCGTGGCCTTGTCATCAGGAAGGTATATGTGAATCACTCCAAAAACTAGAAACGACTCATAAAATATATATAAAATGTATTATATATATATATAGATTAATTTACCACAATGAAACTAATTTGGAAGCAATGCTCTATAAGGCCTTTTGTCAACACATCGTTAGAGAGAAAAAGAACTAAAAAATAATAAATACTTTTTATTTAGAGTTCACCTATCTACCTACAATACTGCCTACTAATGCTAAATGGTTTAGGTATGTAGATGATATTTTATGTATTTGGCATGAAAATAAAAATGTTGGCACCTTTTTGGATACTCTCAATACGGTTGTACCATCCATAAAATTTACAATAGAACATGAAAACAATAATAAACTTCCTTTCTTGGGTGTACTTTTACATAGGAATGGTAATAAATTAAAGTACAGTATTTATAGGAAGTCAACAAATGTATCATCTTATGTTCATTTCTTCTCCACTCATCAACTTAAAACTAAAAAAATCAGTTTTTAGTAGCATGTTCTTAAGAGCTTTCAAAAATTTGCAGTGAGGAATTTTTAGATGAAGAAATCAAAAATATTTACCTAATTGCAGTTTCCTTAATGTATTCAAAAAGGTTAATCGATAATATCATAAAAAAGGTGAGACAATCCATGATATTAAATAATGAAGAACAGTTCACAATAAGGAGTTTGTTAGTCATTCCATATAGTACTTGTTTGAAAGATATGCCTTCATTTATGAAAAAGTTGAACGTTTCTGTTGTGTTCAGTAATGATGGTAACTTGTTTAACAGACTTGTCGATAATAAGCCAAGAAGAAAGGACTGTTGTGTATACAGGATACCATGTACCGACTGCGAAATGTCTTACATTGGACAGACGAGCAAAGGTCTTCTTACAAGGATAAAACAAGGATAAGAAGAGGTGCCGTAGTGGTTCAGATCACCATCCTCGAGCACGGAGGATAGAGGAGTTGAGGTAGAATTAATAACTATAGATATTGATAATACGGTAACTAAAAGAAAAAAAAAGGTTGTTCTGAGTTCAATAAACTAACATATTAAACTTACTTTGGAATTTCAAATAAACATACAAGTGGGTACCTAATTCAGTAATATTGGAACCCGTTCAGTACGTTTCCAACTTTGGTGTGCGGCTATTAAATGGACTAGTAACTTTGTTACAGAGGTTATGATGTAGAACTGTAATAACTTATTTAATTATTTAGGTCGTTTTTAACGAGTGATATAAATCTTTGTTTATGGTTCTTGTAGATTGCCCTCCTAAATACTCCAAAATTTTTACATTTTAAACTATATACTTAAAAATTATAAATATTTTGATTACTATTCTATTGTATTTGCTACTATTACTATTGAATTCCGACATGAACGAGACAACGCATGAGATTCAATGCAGTCATTAAAGGCAAGACAAAAAGAGCATAGACTTAATTTGAAAAATATTTAGAAATAAATATATATAAAATGGATATTATACTTAATGGACAAATTAATCAGTAGACTACCTTTTTATTTAAACCTATACTACAAATGAATATGCAATCATCGACAATAGTCAGGTTGAATAAACCGGTTTGCATTAGATGATCGAAGCAAAGGAAGATTGGAAGAGTTTGCTACTTGAATTGGTGACACTACGCGATTGCAGTAATGCTGTTCAGT